>BPLQ01009592.1:0-600000 GCA_021605075.1 Caerostris darwini
AAAAACAAATTTTTCAGATTTGACTCTGATCATGGTAAATATCTAGAATCCTGTACCCTTGCTTCAAATCCCTAAGTAAATAAACTGAAAACGGATTCTCATTTACGTTTTACAGAGCTGTATCCTTAGATTGGCCAAGTGGATCATGATCACAGCAATTTACATTTCACCAAATCAGAACTTTCCAAGCATCACCAAGCTCATTTACAGCTAGTTACTACCATATACATTAGTGGGAATTAGAGAATTTACAAAACAGCTGGATGTATTCAATGTAAATTTTGCTTCAGATGATGCTAAACTTTTGATTCAATTTAAAATGTAAAATTAAAGATTAAATAATAAAGCCAGCTGAAGAAGTAACTAACTTAAGTAAAACTAAATTCGAAACTAACTAAGTTCTGTTCAAGTATACGCTTACCTCAGATTGGAAATTAGTCACGTAGAATAATATTTACATTGCAATTGGGTTTAACTTCACTTGTTTGTTTCAAACTCGACTTCCCTAGTATGTAAGCTAAAAGCTTTAACAGGAGGCTACCCATATTCTTTACTTATATTAGTATAAAAATCATAACATTTTAAACTAAGTTCTGTTCAAGTATACACTTACCTCAGATTGGAAACTAGTCACGTAGAGTAATATTTACATTGCAATTGGGTTTAACTTCACTTGTTTGTTTCAAACTCGACTTCCCTAGTATGTAAGCTAAAAGCTTTAAAAAGGAGGCTCCCATATTCTTTACTTTATATTAGTATAAAAATCATAACATTTTAAACTAAGTTCTGTTCGAGTATACACTTACCTCAGATTGGAAACTAGTCACGTAGAGTAATATTTACATTGCAATTGGGTTTAACTTCACTTGTTTGTTTCAAACTCGACTTCCCTAGTATGTAACCTAAAAGCTTTAACAAGAGGCTACCCATATTTTTTACTTATATTAGTATAAAAATCATAACATTTTAAACTAAGTTCTGTTCAAGCATACACTTACCTCAGATTGGAAACTAGTCACGTAGAGTAATATTTACATTGCAATTGGGTTTAACTTCACTTGTTTGTTTCAAACTCGACTTCCCTAGTATGTAAGCTAAAAGCTTTAACAGGAGGCTCCCATATTCTTTACTTATATTAGTATAAAAATCATAACATTTTAAACTAAGTTCTGTTCGAGTATACACTTACCTCAGATTGGAAACTAGTCACGTAGAGTAATATTTACATTGCAATTGGGTTTAACTTCACTTGTTTGTTTCAAACTCGACTTCCCTAGTATGTAAGCTAAAAGCTTTAACAGGAGGCTACCCATATTTTTTACTTATATTAGTATAAAAATCATAACATTTTAAACTAAGTTCTGTTCAAGCATACACTTACCTCAGATTGGAAACTAGTCACGTAGAGTAATATTTACATTGCAATTGGGTTTAACTTCACTTGTTTGTTTCAAACTCGACTTCCCTAGTATGTAAGCTAAAAGCTTTAAAAGGAGGCTCCCATATTCTTTACTTATATTAGTATAAAAATCATAACATTTTAAACTAAGTTCTGTTCAAGTATACACTTACCTCAGATTGGAAACTAGTCACGTAGAGTAATATTTACATTGCAATTGGGTTTAACTTCACTTGTTTTTTTCAAACTCGACTTCCCTAGTATGTAAGCTAAAAGCTTTAAAAGGGGGCTCCCATATTCTTTACTTATATTAGTATAAAAATCATAACATTTTAAACTAAGTTCTGTTCGAGTATACACTTACCTCAGATTGGAAACTAGTCACGTAGAGTAATATTTACATTGCAATTGGGTTTAACTTCACTTGTTTGTTTCAAACTCGACTTCCCTAGTATGTAAGCTAAAAGCTTTAAAAGGAGGCTCCCATATTCTTTACTTATATTAGTATAAAAATCATAACATTTTAAACTAAGTTCTGTTCAAGTATACACTTACCTCAGATTGGAAACTAGTCACGTAGAGTAATATTTACATTGCAATTGGGTTTAACTTCACTTGTTTGTTTGTTTCCAAACTCGACTTCCCTAGTATGTAAGCTAAAAGCTTTAAAGGGGGCTCCCATATTTTTTTTATATTAGTATAAAAATCATAACATTTTAAACTAAGTTCTGTTCGAGTATACACTTACCTCAGATTGAAACTAGTCACGTAGAGTAATATTTACATTGCAATTGGGTTTAACTTCACTTGTTTGTTTCAAACTCGACTTCCCTAGTATGTAAGCTAAAAAGCTTTAAAAGGAGGCTCCCATATTCTTTACTTATATTAGTATAAAAATCATAACATTTTAAACTAAGTTCTGTTCAAGTATACACTTACCTCAGATTGGAAACTAGTCACGTAGAGTAATATTTACATTGCAATTGGGTTTAACTTCACTTGTTTGTTTCAAACTCGACTTCCCTAGTATGTAAGCTAAAAGCTTTAAAATGGGGCTCCCATATTCTTTACTTATATTAGTATAAAAATCATAACATTTTAAACTAAGTTCTGTTCGAGTATACACTTACCTCAGATTGGAAACTAGTCACGTAGAGTAATATTTACATTGCAATTGGGTTTAATTTCACTTGTTTGTTTCAAATTAGACTTCCCTAGTATGTAAGCTAAAAGCTTTAACAGGGCGCTACCCATATTCTTTACTTATATTAGTGTAAAAATCATAACATTTTAAAAGATCGTTTTAAAATGAACTACGATTCATAAAATTATAACGCAAATAATAATATTTCTACTATTGTTTTGTTTACCAACAATGCAGAATTCACGAGAATTATACTTACTATTTTTAACAATTTCTTAACAGGCTATTTTTTAATAATATTGAAAGTAAAATTTAATTTGATGAATTTTTTAAAGAAAAAAAAAGAATTAATCATTTGAATATTTAAAATTAAAGAATGCCTTTATCACCTACTATGATTTGTAACTCAATATGCTTTATTGTCATTGCATCAGGCGATGACTCTCTTTCAAAATGAATGAAAATTTATTTGTTTTGTTTAAATGCTGTACTAAATGCAACATTGTTCATTATTTGTTGCATTTTTTTTTATAGTTTTTGAGTCAAAAGTGCGAGTTGTCGTTGTTTCTTATCCCACTTGGTAGACAGCAACATCTAGACCAAGTCCAAGAACCCGTGTGGTCTCATGGAAGGAGAGATGGAACACCCGTAGATAGAAGTCTGACTTATTGACTTAGTTCCGTGACGCTGGTTTTTTACGGGGTAGGGTTGTCAACTCTACACTCTACAATCATATTAGACCGATACCTACGGTTTAATGTGGATTTCAAACCACTATAAACATCCATGGCACCGCTGGGATTCGAATCCGAAATCTGTGGCACCGAGCGCTAATCACTCGGCCATCAGGCCCACAAGTGAGCGTCGTATCCCCTATCTCAACAGATAAGGCGTGTTCTATGTTTATCCTTCCACGTAAGCGAAATAAAATGTCACACTTTAATTATAATGATATACTAGTATTTTAGTATGTCAATGTCTTGCAGTATGACTCAATGTCTTGCAGTGCGGGACGGGCATCCCATGAGTGAACTACTCATGGATGGTGGGAAAGGGGCAGCGTCTGTTGTGATAGAGCATCCGTAGGTAGAAGTCTGACTTTTGCTCCGTGAAGCTCTTACAGTCAAATGAGACCGGGACCTACGGTTTAAAGTGGATTCCGAACCACTACAAACATCCATGGCACCGCCGGGACTCGAATCCGAAACCTGTTGTACCGAGCGTCAGAGCGCTAGCCACTCGACCATTCAGGCCCAGTATTATAAAATTGTGTCAATTAGTATTGTAAATAAGAAAACACATTGAATGTATAAATGTTCTGAATACATTTGGGAAATACGAATTTATACGATGATTAGCTGGATCGCTGGATCTAGATTGGCAAAGGACATTTTTTTTTTGTTCAAAGATAACAATGAAAAAATTTAATTGCTGTGCATTGCAAGAATACTAATATGTAAGAAAAAAAAAGTACAGACATGTCCATAAATTAAGGATAATTCAGAATCACACAGAAATTGAACTCTAAAATAAAAATTTCACCTGTAGAATTATCACACACATCTTGAAGAAGAATATGCAAATTACGGAAACCACCAGAGGGCGCGGATAGTACGTCACAATGATGAGAGTGTAAGAGAGGGGTATATAAGTAATGGTGGCAAAGAAGTAAAATTGTTCACAAGCGCTTTAAAAGCCTTTCAGTGCAATAACCGCATAGTTATGGCGCAAAGGAAGCATTTGGATGATTTTTTTACGTGGTAGAATTATCGGACGACTGGAAAGTGGACGTACCCAGCTGGAAGTATCCGAGGAACTTGGAATCGCCCAGAGTGTCATCTCCAGGCTTTGGCAACGATTCCAAGATGATGGTAATGTGAGTAGATGTTACAGCACAGGTCGCCCCCGAGTTACAACGCCGAATGAGGGCACGTATTTAGTAGTTACTGCCAAAAGAAACAGACGGAGCACAACATCAGACCTGTCTCGTCAGCTCTCTTCAGCTACCGATACGACAGTTTCAAGGCAGACCGTGTACAGACGCTCAGGGCACATTGGTCTATATGCTCGTAGGCCTGTCAGATGTGTTCCCCTTACCGCAATTTACTGTCGCCTGCGATTAACCTGGAGTAGAGAACATGTATTGTGGGCACCGCAACAGTGGTCTTGTGTGATATTTTCCGACGAGTCCAGGTTTAGTTTGCAGTCTGATTCTCGCCGGACTTTCATATGGAGAGCATTAGGTACCCGTTACCACCAAGAGAACACCATTGAACGACACCGTTACGATGGTGCAGGATGGCTCGTTTGGGGAGGAATTATTCTTGGTTCCAGAACTGACCTGCATGTTCAGAGTGTAACGATGACAGGCCACATCTATCGGGATGTCATTCTGGAACAACATGTACGTTTGTTTCGGGGCGCTATGGGTGCTGAATTTCTGTTTATGGATGACAACGCCCGTCCTCACCGTGCAAACAATGCCTTCAATTGGAGGATATCACCCGTATGGATTGGCCAGCATACTCACAGGACTTGAATCCAATAGAGCATGTGTGGGATATGCTTGGCCGACGAATTGCAGCCCGTCAACCCCCTCCCACCTGTCAACCGGAACTTCGGAGGGCATTGCTTGATGGGCGGTGTAATATTCCCCAAGATCAGATTGATAATTTGATACTCAGCATGCCTAGGCGTTGTAAGGCCTGTATTGCATCGTCCGGGAGACATACTCCATATTAACCATCGTACTAACCATGTTATACTGTTTTTTGTAAATAGGTTCTTTTTTGAAATTTGCTCCAGGGAGTAAAAATCGCAATTTTTATTAATTATGTCAAACATATAGCATCTTTTTTGCTCTTTACCTTTTGTTTAATAAATAGACTTTACAAATAAGTCAAATTTGTTTTGCTTCTGTCTCTTACTTTGCCTGAACTTCATTATCCTTAATTTATGGACATGAGTGTATATAAAATAGTAACTATAAATGTTTCGTAATAAAAAGAAGACATTTTACCAAAATTTTTATTTTTGTTGCTGAAAAATACAGTTTGCCTATACATTATTTAAGGTTATTAGCTCAAAAACCTTGAAGTTCAGGAATTTCATGAAAGTGTTTCAATGATTCAGGATTGATGACCATTTCGTCATTATAAGGCATCTTGTTGATGATCTTCTTAACGACTATTTCCATTTTCTTGCTATTTAGGTTAAACTGGAAAAAAATTGAATTGGCCATTTGTATTGAAGTTTAATATTATTTGAAAACATTGGATACTTAAAATATATCAATATACTACTGTGTCCAAAAAGTAAGACCAATTTTCAATTTAAAATTCTCGGGGTTTATGGAATTTCAATTTTTCTTTTCTTTTTAGATTGCTGGCACTGTCCTTGACATCTGTGTGAAATTTGTGCCAAAATATTCATTAGTGTTTGAGTCACGCTTGGCTTTGTAAGACTCTAAAACTGATCCCGGCGATTTTTGAAATATCTGAATTACTTGAGCAAAGAACTTGCACTAAATTGTATTTGTGTAAACGTATAGAATGTCGCAGAAGGCATTCGGGGAACATTCCTATACCGGAAAGAAATGTTTAGAAGTGGTATAAGAAGGCAGAGGACGCGTTGAAGACGAAGAGTCCTCTCCATTTAGGGCCTCGAGCGCATCAAATCTAGATTGGTACCGAAAACACTGAATGCGCCAGCTTACACTGTATTGATTCTTTGACTTTTTCGCCAAAAATGAAACTCATATCATTCCACAACCATCGTATTCCCCCCGTGAGACTTCTGGCTACTCCCTAAACTCAAAAGACCACTCCGGGGACAGAGTTTTGAGTCGGTTGACGAGAATTCCACGTGAATCGCCGCGCGCTCTGAAGGCCATCCCTGCCGATGACTTTTTAGCATGCATTGAGGATTGGTAAAAACGTTGGCATAAGTGCATTACGTCCGGAGGTGATGACTTTGAAGGCGATGAAATAAATTTGGAAGAATAAATAAAGACTTTTGAAAAAAAAAAATTGGTCTTCCTTTTCGGGCACTGTAGAATATTAAAATATTTATAAATATTAAAAATTCTAAGAAATATTATCATCCATTAAAATTGATTGGTTTCAAACAAATAATTTGCTATTAATTTTATTATGCTATGTGCATTTGTATTTTTTACCATAAGAAGATAATTTCAATTATTTTATCTGATGTCAACACTAAAGACAAATGTACACATTTATTTATTCAATAAAAAAGTGTTTCAAATGTTAATATTAAAAATATTATGTTAACTTATTCTGTATTAAATAAAAATGCTTTTACAATAAAAGAAGGTTTTGTAAAATTTATACAAAGCGATATTTCTAAATAGCAAAATGAGGTTAGTTTTAGTGGATTAATTATACAAATTTAAATCACAGGTCTGTATTGCTTAAAACAGTTTATATGATAAAAATATTTAAAAAAATAATTTTTTGAATAAAGTATTAGAAAGCATTAAGAAGTGATAGAAAACTGTTAAATATGAATATTGAAATGTTATTCTAATATCATCATAGTAGAATAACATTTTTATTACTCGATATTTTTGAAATTTTCAATTAGGAAAGAAAAAAAAAAATATAGGACTATTTGAAGTATAGTTCATAAAAAAATAATATATATTTTTTTTTCATGATTAAAATGTTAAAGTTAAAATATATCAAATATATTCTATTCTATTGCCAAAATTACAGAATAAACGAATCCATTGAAAATTATTCTATTATTTAAAAGAAAAAAGAAAAATAATAGAATAATGATGATAATAATAATATTTGATATTTGATATTTAATAATAATAATAATTGATATTTTTGAAATAATTAATTATATTTTTGAAATTAGACTCAATTAGAAATTTTTATTTCTAAAAATAAATTATGTTTAAAGCAAAAAAATTATACAGAACTATTAGAAGTACAGTTCATAAAAAAATAAAAAGAATTTGTTCATTATTAAAGAATTAAGGTTATTTAACATATTCTATTCTTTTTCTTAAATTGCAGAATAAACGAATCCATTAAAAATTATTCTACTATTTAAAAGAAAAATCTAATTAATAAAAATTAAAAATTATAAAAAAAATTAATATGTTTAAATTAATTTTGTTAAAACTTTTCGGCTGAACTAATTATTTTTAGTAAAATTTCATTTCATTGTAATTTTTTTTTGTATTTTATAAATTAGTTTTTTAAAAATCTTTAAAATGTTTTTATACAAATAACGGCATCCATTTTGAAAAAGATAGTATTAAATAAGGAAACAATTAGTCAGAAGTTTAGTCTAACTGGTACTATTGTGTCCGAGAAGTAAGACCAACTTTCAATTTAAATTTCCTGGGCATCTGATATTTCAATTTTTTTCTTCTTCTTTTTTAGGTTGTTGGTGCTGTCCTTGACATCTGCGCGAAATGTGACGTCGAAATATACAATAGTGTTTGAGTTACGCTTGGTTTTGTGAGACGCTAAAACTGATGCCGGCGATTTTTGAAATGTCTGAATTAATTGATCAAAGAACTTTCATTCAATTTTGTTTGCGGAAACGTATAGAATGTTGCAGAAGGCATTCGGTGAGCATTCCTATATCGGAAAGAAATGTTGACAAGTGGTAAAAAGAATTCAACGCGTTGAAGACGAAGAATCCTCTGGTCGGCCACCAACCTCCACCGACGAAGCTCACGTCCAAAAAATTGATCGCTGATGTTGCTGGAATTTCAAAAGGATCTGTTCCTCAAACGCGTCAAATCTCGATTGGTACCGAAAACACTGAATGCGGCAGCTCACGCTGCATTGATTCTTCGTGACTTTTTCGCCAAAAATGAAACCCATATTGTTCCACAACCACCGTATCCACCTGATTTAGCATCGTGCTACATCTGGCTATTCCCTAAACTCAAAAGACAACGTTTTGAGTCGATTGATGAGACATTTCAAAAATCGCCGGAATTAGTTTTAGCGTCTCACAAAACCAAGCGTAACTCAAGCACTAATGAATATTTCGACGTAAAATTTCCGACAGATGTCAAGGACAGTGCCAACAACCTAAACAAGAAATAAATAAATTGAAATACCATATGCCCTGGAAATTTAAATTGAATACTGGTCTTAGTTTTTGGACACAGTAGTATATTTATACAAATAACAGTATCCATTTTGAAAAAGAAAACGTTAAATAAGGTAACAATTAATCAGAAGATTAGTCTAACTGGTATGTCTTAGATTAATTAGTACTGGTATGACTTTAGTTACTTACTGGTATGCCTTTAGTTACTTACTGGTATGACTTTAGTTACTTACTGGTATGTCTTTAGTTTCGAGAATGACATCTGGTACGTGGTCAGGTGTTAGCTCCTGTGTTATGGCTACTCGGATATCATTAACTAATTTGTCGTTGAAGCTGTAACCACTTTTCATCTTTAAAAATAAAACAGCTCTTTCGTCCTTATTTTTGTTGTACTGAGATACACACAGGCTATCAATAACTCCAGGGATAGTGTTCACTGAAAACAAAATCAACACAAAATTTTAAATTAAAAGAAAAGTTTTGGATGATATTGAACTTTTGATGAATGAATTGCATCCATTTCTTAAATTATCAAAATTGTTTTTAATAAATACTGATTAAAATGTGCTTTATTTAATGAAATGTAAATGTTTTTATAATGAAATTGTTTAGTCAAAAGATAATGATACAGATCATAGCACTTGCAAGTTATCATAGAGCTTGCAAATAAAAGATTTCTAGATACCATAATAAAACTCAAGTCTATTTTACAATTTCCTGACATTAAATTCTACTGTAAAAATATGATTTAAAAAAAGTTATCCATTCTGGCCACGGTGTATGTTCTGTGGTTTTCAGATTCATTAAAAATTACATTTATTTCATTTAAATTGTGTGACAATAAGGCTATATGGTTGAATAAGGTTTAAATATTTCGACAAATAAAGTCAAAAGTATCTCATATTTTATTTTAAAATTATCATATATAGTAATGTCAATAATGATATATTGTGTTGATAAATAAGCACACTTCTTCTTCTTCTTCATTGGCTCAACATCCCCATTGGGGGCCAAGGCCGTCTGCCTACTGGCAGATTTCAAGACAGGACATATTTATTTTTTATGGGGCAGAGTTTTCAGCCATAGGCTTAGTATGACTGTAGAGCTATACCCAAAGTTCTACAGTCATACTAAGACTAGGACAAATGGTTTAAAGCGGATCATGAACCACTACAAACATCCATGACACCACCGGGACTCGAACCCGAAACCTGTGAGTGTTAGTCACTCGTCCCTCAGGCTCAAATAAGTACACTAGTTGAGAATAATTTTGCCACCGTAACTTTAATAAAGATCACATGAGAAGGAGCTTGAATTGGATGCAGAGTAGTTTGTACATAGAGGATGAAGAAAAACCTATTAAAATAAGAATGAAAGGGATGCTTTCAGTTGGGGATCAAGAAGATAAAAGTTTCACGGAAGGGAGAAGGAGTTGGTGTAAATAACTACATGCCTTAAATAAAAAAATAACAAAAAGATGTCTGTTTGTGAGGAGTTTAATTTCATTGATGGCATGGTGCCGTGTCTTCCTGCTCAACACCAGGATCTGATGGCACATTTGCAGAGGCAGGAGTTCTTGAGCGTCTGTTTCAATTGCTTAGTGTTCGATGTACAAAGTTTTGCCGAAAGTCTTTGATATACTCCCGTTCTTCTCCTCAAAACACTTCATACATGTTCTGTATGATTTAAATCTTGAAAAAATGATGACCAATCCATTTGAATCATAATTTTACTTTCCAGTTCTTCTTCCACAATTTGAATCCTATAGCTTATGTTCCGTAAAGCTAATTTTGCACCAATAACATCACGAAGTACAAGCATTTTGAAAAGAATTACTTACTGACCAATGTGAATATCGTGGTATGGTCGCAAAAAATATGACTTTTCACTGTAATGTATCTCCATATGGGCAAGGTGGACCAAAACAATCTCTTTATCTGCTTTTACTGGATTGAAATAATCATTCTATCTCTCCTCAAATTAGCTAGTATATGGTAATTGTCCCTTGCATAGACATAACTCTCATGAACAAAAGACATGAGTCTTTAATTTTTAATATTTGTGTTATTTATGCAAGTTTAAACGATATTCAACGATGCGTGACTGTAAGTAGTATACAATTTTCAGATAAAATATTTTAAAATGTCATTCTGAAGATGCCTAATCATACAACGATGTAAATTTGATTAATTACGAAATTAAACTAATACTTAAGACACACTAAGGAGACTAAGAAGTCAAAGAATTTCAAATAAGTTATTAGAGAGTTTTTGCATACCGTACGTTAGTTACCGTAGGACGTCCGTTAGCTTTTCTCCCTAGCGCGCATGCTCATAGGAAACTGAGCATGCGCGCTAGGGAGAAAAAGTTAACGGACGTCCTACGGTAACTAACGTACGGTATGCAAAAACTCTCTATTATCTAATACATTACCGATGCTGTAAATTTCTGAACTTCCAAAACGACATCCTCGCTGCTTCAGAGTATCGTCACTGGAAATAAAAAGAATTTAATGAATAAAAATAGTTCAATTTGAGAAAAATTAAATTAAAAAATTCCATTTTAAATTTAAAAATATAGATGAATCCATAAAAATAAAAAAAAAATTCTGTTTTATTTTTACATAATTACTTTTATTTATAGAAATTTTTTATTTTCAATATAGAAGTAAAATCTTTTCCAAATTACTACAATAAGATAGTAAACGGTTTAATTATTAATATGCAAGCAAAGGTTTTCAGTGAACTTTTTATTCTTTTATTTTCAATTCCTACTATTAGCTCACACTCTCCCTATATATATCTTGTTCAAATTTTCAATCGTTCATAAAATACTTTTTATTCATCCACTCAAGTTCAAATACATTTTTTTGAGCTTGTAGTGGATGACACTGGATGTCGATACAGTTTTTTCAAATATTAATTCAGTAATTAAATTTAATTAATTAATTTTTAGTTTTTTTTTTAGATTTAAGATGAATATATCTACCAATAGTTGGCGCCAGATAAATTTTAAAAAATGAATGAAAATTATTTATAAAGGACTTTCTGCAATATAGTGAAAAAAAAAAAAAAATAGGAATTGACTTAAATTTTTTTTTTTTTTTTTTATATTACTTGTTTCACATCAGATTATATTTCTGTTTGGTTGTCGTAACCTACATTAAAAGGAAGCATTGGAATAAATAAGATGGGAAATGAAAGAATATTTCAGTATTATTTGCCTATGGTATGTAAATTTAAAATTTCTTAATGTGTTGTCAGTTACATTCGATTCTAAACAACATAACAACAAATGTTCAGTTCATATTAATAAATATTTTCTTTGCAGATGGTTAGAAAAATGTTATGTTTCCTCTAGTTCACATTTATAATTCAATATATATTTGTATACATTAATTATTCATAGTAGAGATGTCCAACATTTTATCTCTTTTGAATTACATTTGATGGAAAAAAAATCCCTCACAGTAAGTGAATAAAATATGTTAAATTACCAAATTTATGAAGTATCAAATTAATAAAAGGTATGCTATCTACAAGTAAGTAGATAGCATACCTTTTATTAATTTCATACTTCATAAATTTGCTACTACTACAGCATTTTAAAAAAACGGAAATGGACGAATTGATTACTTGTTATGGGGTGTCAGTCAGATTTATGCAGTGCAAAGCAGTTTTGAAAAAAAAATAGCTTAATGATTTTTAGAGAATTTTTTTTACTTAATTATTTTGCTGATATCATGAAATTTAAAATTTTAGTCAATTAAAATTAAATTCTATATTTTCAATTTATATATAAATAATTAACTTTTTAAATTGGCCTGTTATCTGTCTGTCTTATGAGTAAGTCTTTTAATTTGTATAATGATTTTTTGCTTAATGAGCCGCTCAAAATTTGTCTTGAGCTACTTAATTAGACAAAGAATATGATTACAAAAAAAATATTTATTTAATAAAAGGAAAACTACCTAGCTCTAAAATTTAAATACGATATGAACTGCCTAGTTGCAAAAATAATTAAAGGGCTAAAAATTATTTCAAGTTAAAATAGTTTAAGAAAACAGTCAAATATAAGAATTTCAATTCGAATAATCTTTTCATCAGAAGTTTTTAGAAATAGAAAAAAACTACATATAATTTGGCAAAAACCTATGGAATTTTGATAATATATTAAAAATTATGAAACAAAACACTATCGCGAAATCTAAAATATTATTGTTCTAAAACATGTATTATTTATAATTAACTGATTAATATAACTGAAAGAAAGTATTAAAGCTTTAAAAAAACTGTAGTTAATTGAATAGACTGAAATTCTTACCTACGACAACAAATCATAATTCCTCTCGTAAATGGATTTATAATTCCATAATCACTCAAATTGAATTTTCCTTAAAATAAATAATTCAATTTCATTATAAGAAATCAACGAGTAATTAATTATAAAAACAATTTTATTATAAACATGTTTTTAAATTAATGCCTTGTTTCTGTGAACAAGAATAAAACTATAAAATATTGATTTATCAATCATAAAAATAGCTTTTCACTAATCTAATACAAGGTAGGTGCGAGGTAGTACACAAAGTAGTTTACAGATAAAAGGTAGTGGTACTAGGTAGTACACAAGATAGTTCACGAGTAAAAGGTAGGGGCACAAGGTAGGTCACAGGTTAAAAGGAACTGCAAACAAATAATTGTTCATTAGTTTATGAATTATTTTGTAAATATTTTATTAAAACGAAGTTGAAAGTAGAGAATTATTTTAACTTAGTATAATTATAATTAGTTTTAAATAATAATAGAATTAATCTAATAATATAATTATTAGTCTAATAATATAATTAATTAGCAATGTTCGGTACTTACTTATTAACGCCACCTCAGCAGAAGTTGCGCTAATGGGCCAATAAAGAGCTGCCAATGGCCAAAAGAGAGACTGTTTTGAATCTATGTTAAACTCTATATCGGACCATTTTCCACCGAAATCCGATTGGTTTTTTAATAAAGTGCTTTGAATTTTGAAAGTGTTTTGATTTTAAATAAAGTGTTTTATATATTTTATGATTTGTCGCAAAAATTTTAAGTGTAGATTGGCGCCACTTAAAAACCGCCAAATCTGTGGCTGCGGTGGCGTTAATACGTAAGTACCGAAAAGTCTAATAATATAATTAATTAACAATGTTCTTATGTTCAATTGCATAAGTGATATTATATACCTGGATATTTAGCAAAATATTTTTCCCGATACACGGAGTTATCTTTATCACGCCACAAACCTAATGGTAAATTAGGCATGGGTTTTGTTAGTACCACTTCGCCAACTTCACCATGTACAGGTTTACCTAAAGTAAAAAAATTGTTATTAGAATAGCAATAAATTAAATAACATGTATATACTAATGTGCCCAAAAAGTAAGACCAATTATTTTTTTTTCAAAAACTCTTTATTTATTCTTCCAAATTTAGTTCATCGCCTTCAAAGTAATCCCCTCCGGACACGATGCACTTATGCCAACTTTTTTTCCAATCTATAGTGCATGCTAAAAAGTCATTGGCCGGGATGGCCTACAAACCGCGCGGCGATTCACATTGAATCTCTTCAATCGACTCAAAACGGTGTCCCCGGAATGGCCATTTGAGTTTAGGGAATAGCCAGAAGTCGCACGTTGCTAAATAAGGTGAATATGGACGTGGTGGAACTATATGGGTTTCATTTTTGGTGAAAAAGTCACGAAGAATCAATGCAGTGGGAGCAGGCGCATTATCGTGATGCAAAAACCAAGAGTTGTCATTCCATAAAGGTGGCCTCTTTTTGAGAACAGCTTCACGCAAACGACGCATAAAACTCAAATAATATTCTTTATTAACAGTTTGGGCCGCGGAAGGAATTCATAATGCACCACACTACGGTAATCGAAGAAAACAGTCAACGTGACTTTGATTTTTGAGCTACTTTAGCGTGCTCTTTTTGGTCTTGCTCCACCTTTGTCACGTTATTTGCTCGATTGATGGGTTGTTTCCGGATCGTAAGCATAAATAAAAGTCTCATCTCCAGTTAAGATGCATTTCAACTTGTCTTGATAGTAAGAAAGCATTGTTTCACACACTTCAACGCGACGATGCTTTTCCAAAAAATATAATGCTTTCGGTACCAATCGAGATTTGACGTCCAAAACAACTTTTAAAATGGAATTGACCGATCCTTTTCAAATTTCAACATCATCATCATCTCTAATTGTAAATCGACGGTTTGTTTAACGTAAAAAAAGTCCCTTACTAACAATCATACAATTCCTACGTTATCTCTTTGAAAATAAAGTTTATGCTCCGGATAAACTTCGAATTGCGAAAAACACTTACTTTACTGGAATCCCAGATGCGCCACAATAAAGTAAATTACAACACAATAGCAGCCATCTTCATTTTTCATAGAACAACAATAACGTTGCCAATTTTTCTTAACTAAACATTAACACACGCTACACGTGTAAATATAATTTAAAGCTACACGTGCAAAGAATATAACTTAACAAGACATTAACTTAAGACAACTTAAGACATTGACACGCGCTACAGTGTAAATATAATTTAAAGCTACACGTGCAAATATAACTGTTTGCAAGCACCAAATCCATAATTTTTTGGACGTGAGCTTCGTCATTTGAGGTTGAGGGTCAACCAGAGGGTTCTTCGTCTTCAACGCGTTCTCTGCCTTCTTTGAACTGTTTATAGCACTTGTAAATATTTCTTTCCGATATAGGAACGCTCACCGAATGAGGAATGCTGCATTAGGAAAAAAAACATTTCAAGGTATTATTTTCTAATAAAATTTAAATAATGTTTTATTTTCTGCAGCCGGAAAAATGCCTGTCTGAATTTGTTAATACATTTTAAAATAAAACTATTTTTAAAAACGCTAAATAAATTACTTAACTAGGACTACTCACAATAGAAAATAAGTCAGCTGGCGCATTTAGTGTTTTCGGTACCCATCGAGATTTGACGCGTTTAAGGCCCAAAATGGAATTGATCGATCCTTTTGAAATTCCAACATCATCAACAAGGTCTGTAATTGTAAAAGTCTCTAATCGGCGGTTTGCAAGCACTAAATCTTTAGTTTTTTGGAAGTGAGCTTCGTCGATTGAGGTGGATGATCGACCAGAGGTCTCTTCGTCTTCAACGCACTCTCTGCCTTCTTTGAACTGTATATATCACTTCTAAACATTTCTTTCCGATATTGGAATGCTCACCGAATGCCTTCTGCAACATTCTACAGTACGTTTCTGCAAACAAAATTGAATGCATGTTCCTTTGCTCAATTAATTCAGACATTTCAAAAATCTCCGGAATCAGGTTTAGCGTCTCACAAAGCCAAGCGTAACTCAAACACTAATGAATTTTTTGGCTTAAAATTTCACACAGATGTGAAGGACAACCAATCTACCACCAAGCTAAAAATTAAAAAAAGTTGAAATTCCATATGCTCGGGAAATTTAAATTGAAAATTGGTTTTACTTTTTGAGCACAGTAGTATGAGGTGATGAATGTTTACCTTCTTCGTCGAGTGTCTCAATATGAACTCCGAGACTGAAGGCATTTAATTCACCTATATAAACGGGTAGGATGCTTCAAATGTAATAGCACTACCCACGAATTCTGTAGCACCTAAACAAAAATATAAATAGCATATTAAATCCGAATTCAATAATTATAAAATTCATATTATTAAAGTTATTCTTTTATTGTACAGTAACTTCTAATATGGCTGCTTTCAAAACTGTAAGAAATATGTGATTTATTAATTTAACAATATTTATCTACCTAGAGCACTGATACATAAAGTGTTATTAAGCATCAACTTCTGAAATAGTATCTGTGTTATTGAATTAATACATACCAATATGAATTAAGCTCCAGTTTAAGAAATACTTATAAATACAGAAATAAAAATAATCGCTAGAAAAGCAAGCATTATAAAACATCTAATCAAAAAAAAATATTAAAGTTTTGTTAATAGTATACAATGTTATTTTTCACATTGTAAAATGTACTTGTATATGAATTGCCCATTACAATTTTAATATCAAAGGAAATTAATTTTAATATGAAGAATAACAAACATATTTAATTATTTAAAACTACTAAAGGAAATACAAAATTTTCATCAATGTATAAAATACGAAATTATAGGTTCAGTGTTAAATTATATCATATGAAATAATCAAGAATATAATTTGAATCTTAAGTACAGGCTAATACTCATAATAATAATTCTTTTTGTTGCAATGCAGCTGGCAAACACTTAGACAGTTGTCTTGGATGCCTAAAGAAAAGGCTTCACCGACTTGTAGCTTGAAGATAAGCTACGGACGCGGAGTACTAATACCCCCGCAACGCTCTGCGATCATGTTATACTGGGACCTATGGTTTAAAATGGATTCAGAACCTCTGCAAACATCCATGGCACCGTCAGTAAAAAGTGAAAGCTAAATTAAAGAGTGAAGAAACACATATCGCACTAGTAAATTAAATATTTGTTAGTGATTTCATTTTTTTAAAAATGTCATTTATATTTATATACATTTTATGTTTAATTTTTAGTGTTATATATTTCATTACAATGTGTATCATTATTATATTGTCTATGTTTGCATGTAAGAATAATAGTAAACATAATAATAATAACTCATTATATTTCAATTTTTCACTACAAAAAAATGTGTGTAGTGGGTCCAAATCTAATATGGGGATATGTAATTTAATATGTGGCCGACGAATTATGATGCATTTCCAAAGTGGCCAGCAAGATCATTCAGGTTGGCCACCTCTGTGCTAGGCATTTAGGAGGAAATGTACAGCACTATCATCTTTAACATAAATCTACAAATAATTATTTATATTTAAAAGGAATATACGTTCAAATCGCATAATAAAGAAATTAACAAGAAATAAAAATAGGATGAAGAAATGAAATATTGAATATTTAACCAATTAAGTGCGATTTTTTTGCCATTTCATTTAAAAAATATTTTTAAAAATGCTGGCATATTAGAAGAAAGTAAAAGCAAGAATTAAATCGAATAAAGCAAAATTAAAATAAATAATAGTAAATTGAATTAAAGTTAACACAATATGTATCAATAAATACATAAAAAACAATAAATGCGCAATATAACAGTACATACATGTATGAACTACATAAAATAACAATAAATACATGAAAATAATAATTAACAGATTAAAATATAACGATAATACATGAAAATAATAATAAAACTATTCACCAAAAAGTGATGCAAAAGGAATATCTTTCTTCACTTCTTTATATGCAAACTCGAAACTTTCTGGTTTTACAACAGAACTACCGGAAAACAAAACTTTCAAAAATTCAAATTTGTGTTTTCCAGCTGAAATAAAAATAAAATTAAGTAGTTAAATAGTGAAAATTAAAAAAAAAATTCTTCGTAACTTAAATATCACAAATTTTATAAAATTGTGTAATTGTAAAAGTTTTTAAGCAATATTTCTATAAAAATGTTTTCACCAAAAAAAAAATTATTTCATGAAGAATTTTTTTTTTTTTTTAGAAATAACTAATATATTTGAGTGCAGTTATGTGACGTAAACGAAATGCAAAAAAAAAAACTGACCCCATGAAAAATGAAAAACTTTAACAGTAAATAATCAATTGTAATCAAAACAAATAATGTAAGTATGCAACACTGTAACTTTGCTTCCCTCAGTACAAGAAACCAACATCATTAAGAACTGATAAAAACCATAAATGCTTTATTTTCTATAGACGGAGCACACCGTGTCATATTTGCTGGTTAAACTATCAAGAATATCTCTGTATTTCATCTTCTTTTTCTTTTTCATTGGCACAACAGCCGCATTGTGGGCCATGGTCCACCCACTGGCAAATTTCGAAACAGATGTTTTTCTTGGGTTGTCAGCCCTACGACCAACAGTTATATTAGATCGGGATCTAAGGTTTAAAGAGGATTCCGATTGTAGTTAATCTATTCATGAATATTTGCTTGTCCTTTGTTCAGTAAATAGATGTTGTAGTGGTGCGGATACGGGTCACACGTTCGGGCGCCAAATTGAGTGCCACATTGCAGTGTGAAGATAGGGCAACCAGACCTGTTGAGGCACAGGTTGGAGAACTCACAACTTTATTCACACTTTTACAAATACCACACACATACAATTTGAGACATACAATATTTAATACATTCGAAGTAAAAGAAAGATAATTATTGATTCGTGGAAGGATTCCACTTCTAAGCCGAAAATCCGACATTCAGCTACTCTCCGAGTGCGCGTAATATACTTCCGCTCCTGGTGAGAATCTGTAGGCCAATGCGCCAGAATGAGCTACATATATTTCTTAACGAGATGATATATTTTATATATCATCCCAAGTACTATCTCGGACTATAAACTAAACTTTACTCAGCGGTAGAGCAAGTTGCACTGTACTTCCTCTCGGGTGAGAGTTTCGAGGCCTACTAACCATTTCTCCTGTACGACAAAAAGGACGCTCTTGCCAGCGTATTGGAGGAAGCACGGTTACAATGTTTACATTTTATGTTTGATTATTGGATAAAATTTTAAACTAAATTACTAGGTACATATCTTCTTCTTTCAAATTCATCAATTACACTGGAAGCTATAAAAACGTGCGATATTTTGTACTCATCAATCATATCCCAGAAGTAGGTCGGGCTCAGAAAATAAGGCACTCCTTCGAAAAGAAATAAAGTTATTCCAGCGGAAAGAAGCGAACTGAAGCAATTCCATGTGGCCCAACCTACCTAGAATAAAAAAGTAAATAATTTATATTTTCTGTGTATGATTTGATTTTATACAAAAACAACAAATTAACATTTAGTTAATTCCGGGTTTGTCATATGTTGTTTATTATTATATCGGAATTTTTTTAAGTATGTCATAGAGACTCACATATATATTATTCACAAATATAAAAATCAGATTTAAGAATTTATTAATAATTTAAACAGATATTTCTAAACAAACACCCCAAGGGATAATAATGCATTTAGTTTTCATTAAAAAGGGTTTATTCAAAATTTAAAATTAAACTTTAAAAAATTAAACGGAAATTTAGTTAATCTTAAAATGGAAAATAAGTACAATTTTTAAGGATTATAAAAAAAATTAAATAAACTTATTTTTATTTAAATGTAAATATATCATTAATCGCATTAATCAATTCAACAAAAAAATAAATTTAAAAAAAAATATTCTTATCATATAGATGAACTAAAACAATAAAAATAATTACTTAAAAATTTGTTCAACAAGGAATTAAGCTCTGTTTGTCTATTTTTATCCGAAATTTTAAATTAATTTCTTTTCAGAAGAAATCGTAATAGTTTTTTTTGTTTAAGTTAAGCCCTTTTTTTTTCACTTCATCTTTTGACAAAAACTATTTCTTTAAAATAAAAATAACTAAACTTTTAAATATATATTAAAAATAAATATTATTATGATTAAATAATTGATTATATTTTCAGTCAGCAACGTTATTTAAGTATCATGATAATTTTAATTGTAAACTCACTGAAAGTTAATTGTTAGATGGCCATATAATATTGTACATTATGCTTTAAATTAAAACAATCATATTACAAAATAATATCAAAGAACGTACAGTTGATATAACAAAATAATAAATGGAATTTTTTTTTCTACATACTGGGGACATGGAAAACCAAATACTATCTCTATCTCTATCAGCGTCGTTATGCATTGAAAAATCCCTAAAGGTTGCTAAAAGATACTGAAATATAAAATAAGAAAATTAGAAATATTCACATAAAAAAAGGGTAGTATAATAAAATGCAAAATTGTGATATCAATATCATGTATAATTTACAGTACATGATTCAGAAATGAATTTAACTTTTTCCTTAAAAAATAATGTTCCTTGCTTTGCTTTATTGTTATTTAATTCTTTCAAACTTTTTTTTCTTACCCCTCTTGGCAGACAGCAACCTATAGACAAGTCCAAGAATCCGTGTGGATCCTCATATAAGGAGGGAAGATTCTGTTGAGATGGAGTACCCGCAGGCAGAAGTGACTTGGCTTTTGTGACGCTGATGATGCAGGGCAGTGTTTTCCGGGAGGACTTTTAGGGGGAAATACCATAAGTTTGCGTATCGCATGGAAGAATACCGGAAAACTCCCACCAGGTAGTCCGACTGACGAGACAAGATGCTGAACATCCCAAACGCCATCGAGACTCTTCGTTTTTTGAAACAGTGTCTGCAACAAAGCCGCTTGCCGATTGAACCTCAGCCCTAATGCTCACCAGCGGCGCACGTTGCCACTGAGCCACGAATCGGGCTCCAATTAAATAAATATATTCATGAACAATCTTGTTATATAGAAGCTAATTTATTTGAAGTTAATAATCGTTATAAACAAGAAAAAGAATATTTATTTATTAAACACCAATCGTGTTAGTATTTTTACAACATGAAAACATTTATCGATAATAATAATAAAAGGGTTTAATTAATGTATTTGATATATCATTTAATTTATAGGATTACTTTATAGTTAAAATGAGTATTTTAATTTTTAAGGGCGATAAAAAAGTTTGGTAAAAATTCACAATTTTTTAAAGTTCTCTAAATTTAGATCACCGTTTTCCACTGTTTTAAAATCACTGTTTTCCGAAAGAATTGCCTCGTTTCTGCGGGGTGTATGGAAAACAAATTTCTCCTATGATAATAGACAGTTGGTGCAAGATGTGTACAAACACTATCAAAATCATCATAAGAATACTGTTACTAAACTGAAGGAAGTTGTATGCTATAAAACAGATGAATTTTGTGTAATTGTTGGTTTATTAAGATACTGAATTCATTCATTAAAAACTTTAAATTGAATTTCCGTATTTTTTGTTACATCGCCACACCATAAGTTATAACTGCTATAATAATCTTTAGAATTTAATGAAATTTTAATTACATGTTTTTGATGATGTTATATATATATTAATAAATTTAATTATATGCATTATTATCTATTAAATATATTAATTTAGAGAAAAACAATTCCCTTTTTATTAAAAACATTACTTTTTTTTTCTTGAATTTTTGCTTAAATTATTCGATTGGTTGTAACTCAGCTGTACTTTAGGATATAATTATTTTAATTCAATGTATGCATAATGGAAATGTATACATTTATACAAGCGAATGTGATATGCTTTACATATTTTTTTATTGGAATGCTTATGTCAAGTAAAAAATACACTTTTATTAAGAATTTTTGACATATTTTAACAAAAAATATTTCAGTATATATTTTATTTACCTTTTTTTCGTCAAGATTTTATAATCTGATTTAACAATAGCATAAAAAAAACTGATCAAACCTTATTTAAAAATTTTGGCTCCGAACCTAGTTGATATCGTAACTCGTAATAATTTGAACAGTTGTCAGATATTACTTTGACATCCTGTTTCGATATTATCGGATTCGTGGCATCTCGCTACTATCTCCTTTTTAACCTATTTGACAAAAATGTGGAAAATCACCTTTCTCCGGAAGGTATTTTACCCTTTTCTTATTTTGTGGAGGTACTAAATCAGGCCATTTTCTCTGTAGCTGTTCATTTACAACAACTTTCTGCAGTAACTGTGTCGAATGATGGCAGATTTCACCATTATATTAAGAAAATTAAAATTTAAGAGTGCAGTATGAACGATTTAAATAGTCCAATATTAATCATTACATTCTTACCCCGAATCCGTGAACAAGAGCCTTTGGTGGTCCGGTTGTGCCAGATGTGTAGTTAATGAATATGGGATGGCTACAAGAAACTTGTTCGAATTGTATTGGTGGAACGGAACCGTCCGTTTCTCGTCCCAGTTGAAGAAACTCATCTAAGAAGCAACTATAAGGGAAATACGAGATTTTTTAAAAGTCATGAGCATTAGTAGTCTTAGAAAAGATTTCATTCAATACTTAACAATTAAGATGAATAATTAAAATATCAATTAAAATTCATTTATACATCAGTGTATTAGAATGCAGTATGTCAGTAAAGAAACCTCTAATTTATGAGAGGAACCGCCAGCATTTATCAGGGTGCTTTAAAAAGAGACCGTGATTGGAGGGATTAGAAAAAAAATAACATCAAACGAATCGTATACACTTTGTTATGCGCTGACTGCAGGCATGCAGCTGCAAGAATTCTTGCAATAAACTTGTTTTAAGTATCCAGTGAGTTATCAAGTATCCAGTGAGGGTATTATAGTCTTTGCTGGTTTTTAATTAGTCCTCTGGTATATTTGGAGCAAACCAAACCAGAGTCAGCAAAGCAAAATTTAAACATCTTATAAACTAAGTACATCCTGCAATTCTAGGCTACGCCCAAACTTGATAGTGAATGGACTTATGAAAAAAAAAATGATTCTTCGACACAAATGACTTCTCGCATTTCGTCGGAATGGACAATATATCTCGAATCGAGTGGTTGCTTACTAAAGATAATTGGTTTTGGAGATCAAATCGTGGAAACAAACGTTTATTTGCTATTAGCTCTCATGTCTGGAAGTAGCTACTTAAGGGCCAATTGGGTAGCGCTCTGGTAGTTACCAGAGCGCTAGCAAACACTAGCATTAGGAACGTTTAATGCTAGCGCGAAACGGAGCGCTAGGTAGGTAACAAATACTTTAGATTCGAATACTAACGGTGGCATGGTTTTTTGTGAGTGTTTCAGAATCCACGTTAAACTGTAGATCCCGGTCTAATTAGCCTGGAGAGCGCAAAAAATGACCGTAGAACGACAAACCAAACCATGTCTGGATGTAATTTTACTACTTTACTTGCCTTGATTCATTGCTAGGAAGGTGGGAAATCTTTCATTAAATACGTATTAAAGCAACTATTTACATCTCATGTGTGAACTGTGAGAATAATTCATGAAACAAGAATCTATTTTTTTAACTCCGTCTATTTATTAAATAAAAACTTGTCCTAGTTAATTATCAATAATTAATCCTAGTTCTTTTATTAATTATAAATAACCAGGATCAGTTATTATAAATTACTAATTTTATGGTAATCAATTATTAAATACACATATTTTAATTTTAATTTCCTCCCGAATATACTTATTTTATTTTGAATATTATTAAATAAATAGATGCTTATTACAAATACCTGTTTCGGATTCCACTAATAACTTTAGAATGAGATTCTTTTTTGGATGCAACAATAATAACTTTTTCCAACGACGGCAAACCTATGCAAAGAAGTGAATGATTTCAATAAAATTTAAATTTAAATTTATAAATTTCGTTACAATCAATTCATTTAAAATAATTTCGCCATTACATTTGTCGTATTTAAATATACTATTTGATATGTAGTTGCATATCCTTGACAAAAATGCGGAAAAAAAGTACTTTGAGTGGACCATTTCTTGCTGGTTAGAAAAAGCAGTTTTGATTCTAGTTGGTACTAGAACCAATACTCAACAAGTATTGGTTAAATAGTATTGGTTGAACACAATACTCAACAAGATTCAGGAATACTGTTTGCTTGATGTAGAACTTATGAGATCAAGAACTTGCAAGCATGAATTAAATAGTTTCTTTCTTATATAGTAGCGTTTCTATGTGTTTGGGCCATAAATCTATAAAACAAGTTGAATACGTTAAAAAAATACCATTGATTTATGTTCTTGGTAACATCGCCGTTTAGAATAAGCACCAGGTACAGTACATAAGTTTTGTACTATGTTTTTCAAGCTCGATTCCTAAAGACAAATTAATCATGCTTATTCCTACTATATCATATGGATATGCCCGCTATCGTCTACTATTGTGCCCAAAAAGTAAGACCAATTATTCTTTTTTTTTTTTTCAAAAACTCTTTATTTATTCTTCCAAATTTATTTCATCGCCTTCAAAATAATCCCCTCCGGATACAATGTATTTATGCCAACTTTTTCTCCAATCCTCAATGCATGCTAAAAAGTCACCGGCAGGGATGTGCTTCAAAGCGCGCGGCGATTCACGTTGAATCTCTTTATTCGACTCAAAACGGTGTCCCCAGAGTGGTCTTTTGAGTTTAGGGAATAATCAGAAGTCGCACGATGTGTTGGATATGCCCATATCGTTCCACGGTTGTGGAATGATATGGGTTTCCTTTTTGGCGAAAAAGTCACGAAGAATCAATGCAGTGTGAGCTGGTGCATTCAGTGTTTTCGGTACCAATCGGGATTTGATGCGTTTGAGATTCAAAATGGAATTGACCGATCCTTTTGAAATTCCAACAGAAAAGTCTCTAACTGTAAATCGACGGTTTGCAAGCACCAAATCTTTAATTTTTTAGACGTGAGCTTCGTCGGTTGAGGTTGATGGTTCACTAGAATACTCTTCGTCTTCAACGCGTTCTCTGCCGTCTTTGAACTGTTTTAACCTTCTGCAACATTCTATACGTTTCCGCAAACAAAATTGAATGCCAGTTCTTTGCTCAATTCAATTTAGACAATTCAAAAATCGCCGGAATCAGTTTGAGCGTCTCACAAAGCCAAGCGTCACTCAAGCACCAATGAATATTTTGATGTCACATTTCACACAGATGTCAAGGATAGTGCTAGTAACCTAAAAAAAAAAAAAAATTGAAATTCCATAATCCCCAGGAATTTTAAATTGAAAATTGGTCTTACTTTTTTGGACGCGGTAGTATATTGTCTTTCGTGGGTAGGGGGGGGGATACAATAAGGTCCACCGGACAATGCCATCGGACTTGATCCTGTGGAGCTTCTTCACAGAGGGATAACAAGGACGCGCCATGGACGATTTCAGGCGCCTCTGTTCGCCACTTTTTTCCGAGGTCTTGGCGTAACTATTTATTCCTCTGGGTTGGCTTTATTTGTGTAGTGCACTACGAGAACGAGACCGGGATCTATGGTTTAAAGTGGATTCCGAACCACTACAAACATCCATGGCACCGCCGGGTCTCGAATCCGAAACCTGAGAGCCATAGCGCAATGCTAACCTACACATCCTGAAATAAAACATTTTGAGACTAAAATAAAAGATTACGAGCACTCGACCCAAAAGAAAATACTCATTCAAAATTAGTGGTTGGATAAATAATGTTGGGCAAAATTTAACAAAGAACAGTGAAGGTGCATCTAAATTTTTAGATTTCTAAAGTTTCATCTAAATTATTCAAGAAATGACATCGGGAAACCTAATTATTTTAAATAGATATAACTGTCATGCTCAAAATCTGCAATTAATTGACATTCTTGAAAATATTGAGTTATAATACTTTCGATGATTAATAATCCAGAGTTATAATGCAATTTTTAAATGATTACATAAGGAATAAAAATAATTGTATGTACTATTAAATATTTATATTGTGTTTAAAAAATTTTAAATATTAATTGAAATTAATTGTCTTAATTATATATTTTTAATGAAAATACGTACCATCTGCTATTTCTTTGACCTTTGGCAACATGTTGATATTTTCTCCATTATTAGGAATTTGATCTATCGTTAAAAATATCTTCGGCTCTACGAGTTTAAATCTGTTCAGAACTGCCTAAATGAAATAAAAAACAAACGATATTTTTAAATTTAAAAAAAAAATAATAAAACCAAGGTTTTGTTACTAAGGTGTTACTGAAAATTGAAAATTACAATGACAAAATTGCATATTATACTTTCTAAATAATCAAGGAGTTTGCCACTTAAGAATCAAATACATATATTTTAAAGTTAAGGGAAAATAAATATTTCAAAAATTGTTTATAGATATCAGCGGTTTGAACGAATCGTAGGCGTTATATTTGGTTTGTTGCTCTACTGTCATTTTGTGCACCCTAGGGGCTAATTAGACCGGGACTTACAATTTAACCTGGATTCCGAACGATTAACAAACGCCAGGATTCGAACCCGAAGGCCAGAACGCCAGCCAATTGGCTATCCGACCACGCACGTTACATTCGGAGAAATAACTTCCTGGTAAAAATTTCTGTCTTCTAATATTTGCGAAAACGCATGATCTGCCAGTTATCTGGACGCTATATGGTTGGTCTAAAAGAAAACAACTGTCAAGTTAAGAGATTGTTTCAACTCTTTTTTTTTTCCTGTTTCTATTCTGGATATTTGAGCATAATTTTTAGATATCTTGGTAACTCATGTTTTTCAATTTTTGTTAGATTTTGCGCCTTTTAAAATTCATTGAGATAGAATTGAAATGACTGGAATGTGGCATAAAAGCCAAAATCAACTACATCCCTGAAATTTCAGAAGAGGAATCTCAATAACTCTTCGGTTTATACTGGATAAAAGTTTCTATATCAACTGAAGCAATTGGAAACATTGAAGTGGGGATAGGATTAATATAATAATTGAATTTGGAATCCTCTAGGTTAAATACTAATTATTATAATTGAATGTTGTTGTCGTTGTTATCGTATTCCATGAAGAGTACATGGGAATCAAATATCGTGGTACTTCCGAATAATACTGACTATGTTGTTTGCCAGTTGATATTTTTTTGACGATTATGAAATGGCTATGTTGCTTTGCTGACGATTTATACTCTAAATCATCTTCCAAGGGATGGCCCAGACAATGTATGGCGGCTGCAACAGCTGGGCAATCAAAGACGCGATGAGAAGTAAGATCAACATCAGGGCAATAGCCACATTTTTGGTATTTTTTTAACGCCATAAGTAGAAATTTTCATGTTTTTACGGTGCTTCATCTTTAATCTTGAGAGAGTAGTAGTTGATTTTCTGTCGACCTTTAATTATGTATTTTGGTACTTAGTTTTAATCATAGAAGGAATAATAAGTTTAGATATTGCCAAGGTATTTGCATCTGTAAGGGAAATAGGAATGGCAGTCTGATTCAGACTTCTGGCATTCTCCACCAAAGAATCTGCCATTTCATTCAATTCCAAGTCCCCATGAGCGGGGATCCATTGTAAGATAATATTCTGTGCAATAATAGATTTCTTCTAAAAGATAAATAAGGCTCAAGATCTTTTATTAAGAGCCTGTAAGGCAGTCCTTGAATAAGTGAAGATAGTAATGCCATTCATTTGTTGTGGTAGAAGTAGACTCAGATAGGCCTCAAGTGCCCTTTGAATGGCCTGCAATTCTCCTGTGAAGTTTGATGCAATTTTTCCAGCACAATCCAGCCTCTAGTCCAACCTCTCGAGACAGTGACAACCCTTCTCATCACGAGATATCAAAGAATCGTGAATGGTAATTTGATACTATATAGATTATCATATGGATAGTATACTGTAAAAAATGATTATATTATCGAAAAATGATTACATTATTGAAACCTGATGCAATGATTCTTTACAGCTCAATATATATTTACTTATCATATAATTAATGTAATATGAAGGACTATTTTTTATTTTAGAAGTAAAATCAATTATGCAAGTTTAATGAATTTTATGAATGTTGTGCATAAAACATTTTAATGCATTTAAAAAATTAACTAAATTTAATTTTTCTTTTAAAATTATTTTGAAGAATTTTATTGATATGAATTCTTACCTTAGATCCTAAAAGGGGTAAAGCACCCGTCCATATAGCCCCAATGCTGGTTACTGCAATCATGCAGATAACGGCTTCTTTTCTATTGGACATTTGACCTGAAAAATTGGAAATTTCGTATAGAAACAAATATGAAATTTACAGTTCAACAAATCAAAGTTAAAGTTTATGTTTACATAAAATTTCAAAAATTTACTGTGACGTCTATTTTGTTTATAATGCTTTTTTGTTCTGTTTCTAAGAATCGTTTAAAGCACACAAATGTTTCGCTTAGTCACCCCGTGTTATTAATACAGTTTGGCGATAAATTGCCAACGAATGACGGCAGAAGACTGGCTGTCCTACAGGTCATTTTAGTTCTCACATCAGTCACGTTTAGTCACGAGAAGAGCTATTGACGATCAATTTGGAGTTGAGATACCAAATATCGTAACAATGAGAAAGTTTTAATTTTTAACTATATTTACGTATGATTGATATAATGTTGTTGAAGTTACTTATTGTCTTGTGGAGTGTTTAATTGGCGCCCGAAAGGAAGTTTCAGTTACCAATTGAAATTATAACCACGCATTTGAAATTCAAAAGAAAGCAGTTTAGGGGATAATTCTGTGCTCACGTGTCTGAATTTAAAACATAGACAGTTGGAGTAAATGAGTCAAGTTTTTTTGGTTTGCTTTTATATGACTCTGAAGGCAGAGCTATTACTCTTGAAATCCTCCTCCCCTTGAAATTTTCTTAGCTTACCATCAAAAGTTTTTCATGGCATATTATTTGGAATACTGGGTTCGTTACATCAAATACTTGTTTTGAGATAATACTTGTAGAGTTAGAAATCATTTTTTTTCTCGTTTAAACTACGTAATTCAGAAGGAAGAAATCTTTTAAATGGTTGATTAGAGATTTCAATTTTGAGGAAATGGATCCTCCATAGATATACAGTGACCAAACAAACAAAAATCACGAACAAGTTCCATATCCCTTCATTTTAAAGTTTTAAGTAAAATAGAAATTAGAGAGTTTTTGCATACCGTACGTTAATTACCGTAAGACGTCCGTTAGCTTTTTCTCCCTAGCGCGCATGCTCATAGGAAACTGAGCATGCGCGCTAGGGAGGAAAAGTTAACGGACGTCCTACGGTAACTAACGTACGGTATGCAAAAACTCTCTATTATGAAAAGGTGTAAGAGGGTGATATCAAGCATTATGGTGGACAATGTTTATTTTGGTAAATAAGGGTCGCATCCTACTACAAATGTCAGATAAGCGTCATGTAGATGTTCAAATTGAACATTCAACAGTGATGGAAAAGGCAATTAACAAAATTAATTATGGTAATTAATTATTAATCTATTAATTTTGGCAATATGATAAAATTATAATCCTAAAACATTTGTTTGGCAATGGTGTAAATGTTTTACCATATGAATGAAACCATATGAAAACAATTAATGTTTTACCATGAAAAAATGTAAAACATTTTATTTGCTTACATACGACTACATCTCCTTTCTTCAAACCAAATTTTCTCAAAGCTGCTGCATATAATTCAGCTTCTTTATGCAATTGGAAAAATGTTAATTTTTCAGTCTGCCTGCCTTCACCTAAGGAATAAATGACGAAATTGTAATATATAAAAAAACATAATGATTTTTTTTATTTATATTCATAATCTATTCCAAAATTACTGTAGAATTGTATGTAAAGAATAAAAGTCATTTCTACTTATTGTACAGGATGATTATCATGGAGAAGAATCATCATTAAAAATTAGAAACAAATTATTAAAATAATTTTTTTTATTGTGATTAAAACTAATAAACAATTCATATTAATTTTTTTTAAATAGTTAGTTATTTAAAATTTATTAAAAATATTTTAAAAGAATTCTTTTACTTATTTACCTGCTAATATTAAAGCTACTTTGTCATCTCTGTACTTCAGAAGATTTTCTGCAAGGTTCAGTTTGGCTCCTTCGAACCATAATGGTGTATTTTCTAGAGGAACACTCAGATCTACTACCTAAAATTAGTCACATTATCAATTTAAAATAAAGTAAAAACTACAAAAAAAACCACTGTAGGTATTTAATTGAAAAATTTATAATTCACACAAAAAGTTCCATAATATTAATTACCTTTTGAAATAATTCAAATTTTTTATTTTACGGTGCAAAATATATTAATAGATACTAATAAATAATGTTTTAATACTAATTAATACATACTAATAAATAACAATATAATATAATACTGATAGATAAAAGCATTAAATAATTATTTTCAGGAGAGAATGACGAACCTTATCAAATCTTCTAGAACAAATGATTCCAGAAAAATCCCATATTTCAGCCCATAATTCTTCAATATGATCAAGAGACCAATCGTATAGATCCCAGTAGCTGTCTGAAATAAATATAGCATAATTTTAGGCTCTAAAATATTTTATTTGTGTCTTTTTCCATGAACTAAGAAAAAAAAAATCACAAAGCAACATTACGTTAAAAAAGAAACCATGCGTTTTACAACAGTAAAATTATTTACTCATTCAATTCCTACTATTAGTTCACACTCTCCCTATATATATCCTGTTCAAATCTTCAATCGTTCATAAAATACTTTTATTCATCCATTCAAGTTCAAATACATTTTTTTGAAGTTGTAATGGAGGACACTTGATGTTAATGCATTTTTTTCAAATATTGTTGTTGTTGTTTCTTATCCCACTTGGCTGGCCAAGCCCACGAGCCCATACGTACTCATGATTGAAGGGGAAGGAAGCAGTTTCTGTTGTGAGGGAGCACCCGTGGGTAGAAGTCTGACTTTGGCTCCGTGAAGCTCTTACAGTCATAGGAGACCGGGACCTACAGCTTAAAGTGGATTCCGAACCACTACAAACATCCATGGCACCGCCGGGATTCGAACCCGAAACCTGTGGTACCGAGCGCCAGAGCGCTAGACACTCGGCCATTCAGGTCCCAAATTTGCCAACGGCACGCGGTGTTCCCAGGTGGTCACCCACCCAAGTACTGACCGCGCCCAATGATGCTTGACTTCGGTGATCTAACGAGAACCGGTATATTCAGCATGGTACGGCCGTTGGCTCAAATATTAATTCATTAATTAAATTTAATGAATTAATTTTAGTTTTTTTTAGATTTAAGTTGAATGTATCTACCAATAGATGGCGCCAGATGTAAGAGGAAAATTTCAACTTTATTTGTAAAGGAATTTCTGCAATATAGTGATAAAAAAGTAGGAATTGACTTTAAAAACAATTTTTTTTTATATTATTAGTTTAACATAAATATACAACATTTTACTATTTAACAGTAAAAAAAAATTATTAGTTCCTTTCTCAGAGGGGAAGGAATTTTGTTTTTTGTTTTTTAAGCTGGTTCTTTAACGTCACAGACAAGAATTAAATTTTTGAAAAACATCTTAACAAAATTTTAGGTACTTATTCTTTTTATTTTAATCGAAATTTTCTTATGTATATAATTTTTGTTTTTTAAAAAAGTAAAGCATTTTTTTTTTAAATTTCAAAATAGTACTGGCAAATCTATAACTTACCTATTTTAATATTATACTTATCCTGTATTATTTTCTCGAATTTTTTTATAACAGTACCGTATCGCTCATCTGGTTTCCATAGCAGTGGAACTTTGTCCAAATTTTTTTGTATTCATTTTACCTATGAAGACTAAGAAAAAATATATTTTGTTTAATCTGTGTATTAATGTATATAATTATCAATCATGAATATTATATTTATTATTATGTGCAAAGATTTCTGGTGTTGGATATCACTATCTACACACACAAAGGCACAAACACACACATTCAGGAACATACACACCTAGACATACAGATATGTCCCCCACACACTCACACATTCATACATGCACGAATAGATTATGTTATCCTGTTGCACAATAGAATATGTAAAGCGGTAATCAGATTTATTTAATTTGGCCTTGAGCTGAAGAAAATGTGAATGATAAAATTTGTGACATTTTTCCTTGGACAACAGGATCAACACACACTCAAATAGACATACATGCACATACACCGACATACACATACATACATGCATGCAAGAATATATTAGGGTATTCTGTTACACGGATATGTAAAGCGGTAATCAGATTTAATTAACTTGGCCATGAGCTGAAGAAAATGTAACTGATAAAATTTGTAGTATTTTTCTTGCATTTGATAAGAGGAGAATTTAAAAAAATTGAGACACACACACACACACACAGAGCGAGAGAGAGGAGACATGCATACACACAGGCGCACACACATACTCTCACACTTACACACAGATATATACATGCACACGCACAGACGTACATACACACACATACATACAAGCATGCCCGCAACGCAGCAGTATATAATTATACGTTATCAGTGATCTTCTAAGTAAATTAAGAATTAGATAATAGTCAAAGACTTAAATGTATAAAAAGACTAGAAATAATTAACTACGAAGATTAAATAATACAAAATATGTGCTATAAATCTGAAAATTAAATGAGCACAATGAAAATATCAAAACAACTTTAAAAAGCTAACATATATATAGGATAAATTCAAAATTTTCAATTTTCTACATATATTATCTTATTTACATTATCTTACTACTTATCTGGTTTTGATATATTTTGAATATATCAAAACCAGATAAGTAAAAAAAAAAAAATTAATAGAAACTTTAAAGTAATTTTTCGATGTTAAGCAACATATCATTTATAAACCATTTGGTTTATTATGACTACTTTTTATACTGAAATTTAAAATAACTTCTTTTTCAACAAAGTATTCTGCAAAATACAAGTTAAAATCAAAGATATTTATTTTATATACTATGTAAAAATAGAGTAAGAAAGAAATTATCTTAGACGTAGTTTTTCAAAATCATTAAACAAATTATCATTTATAGAATAAGCAATAATTATCACCTTACCTTCAGTAGGTTGCAAGAAGTTAATTTCCAACTATAGCAAGAGACTCTTGCTAACCATCCAAACCAGTTCAAAGTCACTGCAAATATTTTATCGCTCTTTGAAAGGATAAATTAAGTTATCCTGTTACATATCTGGATATAACAAGTGATAATCAGATTTCACTAACTTGGCCGTGAGCTAAAGAAAGTGTGAGCGATAATTTTGATAAAATTTTCACTTACAACTGATAAAAGACGAATATTAAAAAAAATTAATAAAATAAAGTTTCTAAGATCGTATTTTCGACACCAGATATTTCTCTTTCGTAAAAATGTGCCAAACTTTGGGTAAACGAGTTTTTATTTTTCCTATTATAACCTTGTCGTTAACTCGAAAGCATTTTAGAAATAAATATTAGAAGCAATAAATGATACAGTTTATCTTTCTTTCTCAATCGTATCTATCTTATCCAATGTAAGTATCTTATTTTTTTTTATCCTATTCAAGTATATCTTTCTAAGCACTTCAAATTTTGACTGTGTTTTGGACCAGGAAAACTTTATTATTAAATAACAAAGCGTTGTTGTTGTTGTCGTATCTAGCAACAACATAAAAATTAATATTACGATTCATAAAAGCATACAGGATTCTTTTAAATGCTGTTAAAAGTTCAGAAAGCGATTCTTAACTGGTTTCTATTTTTTTCGATAAAGTAAAACAAGTAATATAAAAAAAAAATTTTTAAAGTCAATTCCTACTTTATTTTCACTCTATTGCAGAAAGTCGTTTATAAATAATTTTCCTTCATTTTTTTAAGTTTATCTGGCGCCATTTACTGGTAGATACATGCAACTTAAATCTAAAAAAAAAAACTAAAATTAATTAATTAAATTTAATGAATGAATTAATATTTGAAAAAAAAATGTATTAACATCCAGTGTCATCCACTACAAGTTTCAAAAAATGTATTTGAACTCGAGAAAATGAATAAAAAGTATTTTATGAACGATTGAGAATTTGAACAAGATATATATAGGGAAAGTGTGAGCTAATAGAAGGAACTGAATAAGCGTTACTAATGAAAAAATTTTAAATATTAATGTATATTAAAGATTTTTTATTAACCTAGATTGCGATGGAAAATCTATTTGTCGTAATCTAACATTTTACTTATTGCATTGTTATAAAATATTCTTTAGAGTAGGGGTGGACAAACCTCTTTTGGAGTGGGTCAAAAAAACAAAAGAAAAAAATATTAGTGGGCCAATATAATTTGTTCTAATACTTTAAACAGATTATACAAACTTTAAAATACAATTGTGATTAATCAAATTGCAAATGCATTTTTAAAAGTTCCTTAAATTCATTTTCGAAATTGAGATGTATTAAATTCTTAGAGATATGATGCTAGATGCTCATCTGATCAGTCTATTTCCAACAGAATTCTTCCTAAGGTTCATGCTAAAAAAGTAGTTACTAAAAGTTGCAGAGTAGTCTTGCAGTCTTGCAGAGTAGTTACTAAAAGTTATCTCTGGAAGCAATACGTCCTCTTCATGACTCTCAGTGGGTTGTGCATAGTATGCATAAGTAGAGCATGTGAACCCATAATGTACCTCAAAAAAGTATAATTTGTAATGAGAGAGTTGCGTTACATACCATTATGTATCCCTTATTATTGCAAATTTTTTCACCAAAAAAATTTTTTTTTATTTGTTTTAGTATTTTTCATACATTTTACTGTTTCTTAAATAACAGGTGGGCTGAAAAGTTCGTAGGCTAATTAAAATGCTACAACTCACATACTAATAGTGCAACAGCTGTCAAATTTATACACGTGTCTTTTGAAGGTTAGGGCTAATTAAAAATCATATGGATTTAATACTAGTAGCGCCATCTATGTGTTAGCCTATGAACTTTTCAGTCCACCTGTTACAATAAAAATTATTTTTTTAATAAAACCTACATTTAATTAACTGATTTAATTTACAGAAAACACAAAATCACATACAAATAAATTTATTTATTTTAAAGAAAAATAGATCGTCATAAAAATATAACAGTAGAAAAGATTCAAATTCAAAAACTCAAAATTCATGAAGTTCGGGTAAATTCATGAAATTGTTCAAGCAATTCGGATTTATCACACTTCCAGTTTCAAAAGGCATTTTATTGATGATTTTCTTCACAATAATTTCCATTTTCTTGCCGTTTACATTGTACTGTAAAGTGAAAAAAAAAGGAAAGTATAAATAAAATTTCTCTGCATAAATGGACATAGTTTTAACAAAGGTATGATTTAAACAGAATATTAATGCATTTCATTCTCTAATTTTAATAAAAATAATTTAAAAAATAAATTAAGTATTTATATTAATTGTAATTTCTTTTTAAAATAAAGAATATATTGAAATCATATATAGAAATAATAATATATAGAATATATAGAATAATAATATATATAGAGAAATAATAATATATAGAATATATAGAAATCGAGTTGGGCAATTTACAATTTTTTTCTCAAAAAACATGAATCTGATTATTTTTATAATTTTTTTCATTATTTAATTTTTAAATTGAGTTTTAAAGCATGATTTATTTCACATTATAGTCAAAAATATAGCATGTCCCTAATTTCAACATGTTAAAGATTCTATGAGTTGATTTATGGTACGAGTTACTGATATTTAATAAGATTACCTTCTCAATTATATGAGAGTTAATGATATGAAAATTTTAAACATAAATGAAAATTTCGAAATTTATACTTCCCTGTCCTGCAAGTTAACAATATTGTTGCTAATAGTATAGCGAAGGTCCATTAGGCAACAGAAGAGAGAAGAAAAATTAATGCCACCGTAAAAGCAGTATAAAAATAGCACCCCCCCCACCAAAGGAAACAGCGTTTTATAAAAAGTTTTTAACAAATTAAAGCTAAAACCTATTGAAATTCATTGACAATCGAAAACCTATTAAGTGGTTGCATATTGGTCCCAGCTTCATGAGTCCACGAAAGCAAGAACCAAAATTCAAATAGTGTGACATCCTTAAAAGTACCTTTTGAGATTGCTCAAAAGCATGTCGTTGTCTCGTTGTTACTCCAAAGAGTAGTGCTGCTATTGAAACTTCAAAAAAACATCAAATCACTGCAATCGAAAAGTGGCTTTTATTGGATGAAGAAATAACCATGTGATGCATGATTAGTTCAAAGAGTTTATTTCTAGAAGAATTTAAGCATTTTGTACAGTTTCAGAAATTAAAAAAAAAAATAAAAAAAAAAGAGCATATAAAATTTTTACGAATGTCGTACGAATTCAGTGGTCATAGAAGAAATAGCTGCAGATGTGGGTTTCAGTTGGATCCCAGTGGGATTGTTGATTGCACAATTAAGCAAAAAAGCGCATTTGTTTTCTAGAATTCGAGCACTCTGTGAAAGTTTCAGAAATTATTTTGAACATGAGAAATGCTTCACAGCATTTTTAAAATTTCTCACGAATCCAGCAATCGTGGGGGCATTAGCTTCAAATATGATTTTCAATTGGATGAAAGCATAACAGAGGGGTGTATTTACAGCCAACCAAAAGTTATTTTTTTCGAAAAAAAATTCAGGCATTTTGTAAAAATAATTGTTTTAAGAATGAGGAATATTTCTCTATCTATGTAATTATTTCGTACGAATAAGATATTTTCTTTTTGTGATATCTATGCTAATATCATATTTTACATTGGATTTTTCATAACAGATAGATTTGTTTTCTAATGATATTCTTTTATATGAATCATGATTAAATTTACATAATATATTTTTTATTACACAAATACTTTCGCATTTGCAGCACAAAAAAATAATTAACAAAATATACACTAAGAAGATTAATTAAAAAAAACTTAAGCATGATGATCCTAGTTTAATTTTTTCCAACATTTATCTTAGTTTAAGATTTTTCTCATAATCATCACCAATAAGAATTTTCTCAATTAATAATGAAAACAATATAATTTATTCATTTTTTCCACACTAAAATAACTTTTAGCATTTACTTTATTGTTAAGAAACCTGTGACTAAACTATTTAAAACATATATCTCGATTTTTGCAAAAAAAACTTTCAACTACTTATTTACAAGGCATATTTAAGTTAAAATTATGAAATTTTATTACACATTGCTCACACCATTCACTTCGGCTTCCATATACCTTTGTAGGTATATCATCTATGTATATTTTTATTTCTTTTTATATATTTGAAATGCTATATTTGACTACTCGCCGGGATTTCTTTCGTTTCAATAATGATGTCTGGAACGTGGGCTTCTGTGAGCTCTTTGGCAATGGAATCTCGAATCCTCTCGACTAGCTGGTCGTTGTAGCTGAAACCTTTCTTAATTTTTAGGAACAAGACCGCGCTTTCGTCCAGGGTTTTGTTGTAGTGGGACACGCAAATGCTGTCTTCTATTTCCGGAAACACCTCAACTGAAATAAAAAATAAAGGTTATTTTTTTAATGTTAATTTAACTAATATTTCCTTATTTGTTTTAAAAATAACTATTATCAATAACTTATGTGAATTGCCTATTGTTTCTCTGGGTTATCTGAAGAGAAGCAATGCAACAATAACAAAAGAAACCACAAAATTTAATAACAGCCTCATGGCAGAGTGTTTGGAGCTCGATGTCGTAGGTTTCAGGTTCGAGTCCCGACATCGCCATGGATGTTTGTAGTGGCTCAGAATCCACTTGAAGTCGTAGGTTCCGCGCCAATATGACTGTGGAGTGTTGGGCGTAGAGTTGACAACTCTACCTCTCAAAAAAGTCAGCCTCATGGAGTCAAGTCAGACTTCTACCTTCTGGTGCTCCATCCCAACATAAGTTACTTGCTAATGCTTATTCAAAACTGGGTTGGCAAATTTTAGGTGCAATATAAAAGCTCTAGTGGAACATCTTGGATCCAATAAATCTGTTGTTGCTTTTCGCCTTGATTTAGAATCCTAAACCAAGTCCAGTAGATCATGCTGCATCAATAGATCGTAAACGGTCCTCCCCTCATTCAACAGTTGCCTCACAGAGGCACCAATACAATAGATGAGATGAGAGGGAGACGCGATGGCCGAACAATGACAAAGAGTATATGTCTTCTCGTCTCCATTGAAGGTCAAACTCTTAGTGTGGCCAGTCCTTAGTCTAGCTAAAGCCGTTTGAGCAGATCTAGGACAGGAGCACTGCAAGGACATACCAGGATATTTAGCGGCGTACCATGCATGAATTGGTGGCAACTTCCAAGCGGTATTCACTTTGGCTAAAGTCATGGAATGAACCTCTGAAGCTAACAGATTGGAAGAAGAAGCTTTGGGAAGTCTTCCACAATCTTCCGTAGCGAGCAGATCAGCAATTTCATTGCCATAGATGCCCACATTGGAGGGAATCCACTGCAAGCACACCGATCCGATCTGGTCCAAAACAGCTAGTTTAGAAACGATATCCTGCTTCAATTTGTCCAGGATGCTTGGCCAATCCTTCAAATACTGTATTGAGCTCTTACTATCAGTCAGTCGAATAAATCTGCTACATGTTTGCAGTTGTAGGGGAAAATGACTTCAGGTCAAAATTCTAAGTCGTTGTAAAAAAGAGAAAACAATATCTACTCTTCAAAATTACATAACAACATAATGGATATATTTTTTTCTTTCTAATGCAGCTGGCAAACACGGACACCTTGGTGTTGGATGCCTTAAGACAAGTGCTGCACAGACGTACTCACTTTGCATTACCCAGGGGGCGCGTATCACTTGAAGATAAGCCACGGACGCGGAGTAACACTGCCCCCGCAACGCTCTATGACCTTATTAGACCGGGACCTACATTTTAAAGTGGATTCCGAACCACTACAAACAACCACGGCACCGCCGGGACTCGAACCCGAAACCTGTGGTACCGAGCTCCAGAGCGCTAGCCACTCGGCCATTCAGGCCCCACACACATAATGGATATTCTTCTTCTTCATTGACACAACAGTCCCATGGCCAAGGCCTTCTGCCAGATTTCTAGGCATGGTATGTTTCTTTTTTCTTTTTTTCTCGGGGTAGGGTTGTCAGCCCTATTCCCAACAGTCGTATTATACCAGATACTACGATTTAAAGTGGATTACGAACCACATGGCACCGCAGCGACTTGAAGTCGAACCCGAAATTCCGCCACCGAGAGCCAGAGCGTCAGTCACTCGGCCCAACAGGCCTCATAATGTAGATTAGAACATGGATATTTCCTTTAATGAAACAAAAGGAAATGGGGAAAGAGGAAATATAATTTTTAAAAAAATGTTTCGTATATTTTGGATCATTTATATACTTAAGCTGTGCCTGAATGGCCGAGTGGCTAGCGCTCTGGCGTTGGGTACCACAGGTTTCGGGTTTCGGTGGTGCCGTGGTTGTTTGTAGTGGTTCGGAATCCACTTTAAACCGTAGGTCCTGGTCCTAATAGGATCGTAGAGCGTTGCGGGGGCATTCTTACTCCGCTTCCGTGGCTTATCTTCAAGTGATACGCGCCCCCTGGGTAATGCAAAGTGAGTAACGTCTGTGCAGCGCTTGCCTTAAGGCACCTAAGACCAAGCTGTCTAAGTGTTTGCCAGCTGCATTAGAACAAACAAATATATACTTAAGCTTTTAAAAAAATCAGTAATTATTTTAATTATATAAAAAAGATTAAAAGTTTAGAAAATCCAAATAGAGAGTATACTTGCTTTTCAAATAGAAAATTATATGAGCACTACAAGAATAGAAATGTATTCTTATCTTTCTGTATAATAAAAAAAATTTCGACAAAAAAATGATTAATTTTATTACACAAATCGTTAAATCAACGATTTGTGTCTAAATTATTTTTATATCGTTTTGCTCTTTAAAATTTTTATTTAATAAGAAATTAAAAAAAAAACTTACCGACATTGTAAATTTCCGAGCTTCCAAAACGGCAGCCACGTTGTTTCAAAGTTTCATCACTAAAAAAGTATTCACTTTATTATGAAAAAACTACATTTTATACTATGACCATTATTATTATTCTTTTATTCTTGCAATATTTTTACTAAACAGGAGGTACCCTAAATGACAAACTGACAAAGATTTCTGATGATTAAAAGAATTAATGAAAATGATAATTAAAAAGATGTTGAATGATTTAAATGTTTTTTTGTTGATTAAAGTTCTGTATTTAAAATTCGAATATAAAAATTGTTTGAATACTGGTTAAATTTAATTATTGTTTGAACACCGAAATTGTGATTTCTAAAAGGATAAGTACCAATTTGAATTTTCTGTCAGAAACTCAAACCAAACAGTTAAACATTGGTCTGGGTCTCTGACAACATGACAATCGCAGGACGTTTCTGTACAGTGTAGTGTTGTGTAGTTGGACTGTAACTGGATGTAGTTGGGTTGAGATACTCGAGGCACAGGAACCCACAGCTTTATTTACATGCGCATAGGCATCACTCACATACAATTAGAGATATATAATATGTAACACATTTAAAGACAGATAATTCTAGACTCGTGGAAGTATTTTACTTCTAAGCCGAAAATCAGATATTCAGGTTTGCGTTGGATGCGCGAAATGTACTTCTCCTTATGAGAGTCTGTAGGCCTACTAATGCGCCAGAATGCGCTAAATATATTTCCTCTTGGAATGAGAGATTACAAACTAAACATTTTTCAACAGAAGCGCGTGATGGCGCTGTACTAAACGTTTCTCAGTGGCAGCGCCGGTTGTGCTGTACTTCCTCTTGAGTGAGAGACTTGAGGCCTACTGACCATTTCTCCTGAACGTCATAGGCGGGGCGCTCTTGCAGTGCGTAGGAGAAAGCACGGTTACAACAATGAATTTTTATTATCAGAAATTATTCCCAAGCCCATTATTTTCCACGAGTTATTTCTATTATACTTGTATAGTTAGTAACTTTTAAATATTTTGCATTTATTACATATTTTTTCATTAATACATTTAACAGGATATAAAAGCTATGAACGAATAAAATGTACAAAAAGCATATTTCCTTTACCTTCTGCAACACACAATGAATCCTTTTGTTATGGGATTGCGTATTGCAAAATCACGGAATGAGAACTTTTCTAAAATAAAAAAAAAAAAAAAAAAATTAAAATAAATTATGTCTACACAAAAATTGTAAAAAACATATTCTAAAAACATATTTTAATGTAATTTTTTTACATAAAAAGACATATTTTATGTAAAAAATGACATTAAAATATGTCTACACAAATATTTCAAAAGCATTTTTTAAACTGTTTAATATTAGAAATCTTAATTTTTTTAAGAAGATAATTACATACCTGAACCATTAGGAAAATATTTTTCTTTATATAAAGAACCATTAGTGTCACCCCATAAACCTACTGGCAAGAAAGGCACTGGCTTGGCTATAACAATATCTCCCATTTCTCCAAACACTGCATTTTCTAAATCAAACACAAATTATTAATATTGTGCTTAAAAAAATTAATAGTTTAAAAAAACTAAAAAACACGCTTTTACAGTTAATCTATCTAAAAAGTAAAAAATAATTGTTAACATAAGAATAAAATGACTGACGAGAAAATGAATGTCACTGTTCCAAAAGCGTGGGGTGCTTTGTGTGACATTTTTAAACTAACTCTGCATTTCGGAATGAAACTAGTGAAAAATTATAACGATTGATGTCGAGCACCCCACGCTTTTAGAACAGTGACAGATTAGTTAGAGATTAACTCTAAAAGCGTGTTTTTTTAGTTTTTTAAACTATTAATTTATTTTTTACTTTTTAGTTTGATTAACACTAAAAGCGTATTTTTTTTTAGTTTTTTTAAATTATAATTTAGGAAATTTAGGAAAAACATCTCCTGCTTGAGAACAATTAAAGCAGGAGCTAAAAAAAAAAAAGTTAAAGCTATCGGTACAATTAGGAGTCCGTTGACGATGCCCAAAAATAAAAAGGGTAAAGTTAAAATGAGAATTTTAAGATAAAAGTAAAATAAAACAAAAGGAATTAAGATTGAACAAAATAATTATACAAAATAGGCAGGGTTTGATCAGTTGACTGACTCGCCAGTAGATGGCGCCATCAGTCCCAAAATTGAGCCCAAAGAGACATACATACCTGTATGTTACATACATACAAACATACAGGTGAAGCTAATGAAAGCGTATTAAAAACAAATATTTACTAAAATTAAAGGAAGTCGTAAATAGTTTTGGCAAAATAAGAGAAAGTGATAATTCTCATGAAGAACGAACGCTATTTACGATGGTCGCATTCCATTCTGAGTATCACAAAAATAATTAGAAAGAAGTTAAGGCGTTCAAGTTGAAGATCAAACAGTGGTTGCGAGTAGAAATAAATAAACTTTTTATTCTTTCCATCTTAATAACAATAATTTAATTTCGCATTACTTTCAACTGTTTAAGGCATTCCAGAAAAAAACATGATTTTGCATTCTTAAAAACTGAAGCTCAAGTACTGCTTTGGAGTTTTTAAGAAAAAAAAATTCCACGAATTACCGAATTATTCACAAATAGTTTGGTGAAAATTGAGTAAAAATAAATCAACACCTATAGCAAATATAAAATAATTATAAATTATATTATACCTATAGTAAATATGAAATCTTTGTTTCATATTTATTTTTTCCAATGCAGCTGGCAAACAGACATGGACGTCTTCGATGCCTTAAGGCAAGTGTTGCACAGACGTTACTCACTTTGCATCACCCAGGGGGCGCGTGTAACTTGAAGATAAAATACGGACGCGGAGTAACAATGCCCCCACAACGCTCCTATTAGGACCGGGACCTACTGTTTAAAGTGGATTCCGAACCACTACACATCCATCCATCCATGGCACCGCCGGGACTCGAACCCGAAACCTGTGGTACCGAGCGCCAGAGCGCTAGCCACTCGGCCATTCAGGCCCTTGTTTCATGTTTACTATAGGTGTAATTTTATATTTATTTTCCTATTTTTGACAAAAACAGTTGCTTGTACTTTCTGTAGTTGTAATTTGTTTTGATACAATCGGTATATCTTAATGAATGATAATTGAAAAACGATTGGAATACAGAGCTTTTAAGAGTAATGTACTAAATTGCTATAATTTCGGTAAAATTATCTCCAATGTTTTGTTAATTGTTGCTAATGTTTAGATTAAAATTTAGTTAACTACTGCTTTTTATTTCAATTACAGAACAAAGTTCTATTATTTAATATCTAAATTTCATTTTGAGCTTTCCGATGTTAATATTTAAATATTAATGGATGTATTGGTACAAATAAATGTATTTTTCATGTGTATAAGACGGATGTGAAATTTTACATCGTAGTTAATATAGTGGTCAGATAAAATGCAACTGTGTAGTTATTTAATATGCATTTCAGAAAAGAATAATCCAAATGACTGTGAAAATGTGTTGCTCACATCGTGTGTTCTCGTAGTGAATGTGTTCTTTGTTCTAATGCTTAAATATTTAACATTCAATAAAGGCAAAATATTATAAACATAGCGAAATTTGAAATTATTTTTGTTAAAGCAATTTTTCAACTAGTTAAACTGCATTAATGAATTGCATTTAAAATATTCTGTTTGTTGTTTCTTATCCCACTTGACTGGCCAAGCCCACGAGCCCATACGTATTCATGATTGAAGGGAAACGCTTCTGTTGTGATGGAGCACCCGTAGGTAGAAGTCTGACTTTGGCTCCGTGACGCTCTACAGTCATAGGAGACCGGGAACTACGGCTTAAAGTGGATTCCGAACCACTACAAACATCCATGGCACCGCCGGGATCCGAACCCGAAACCTGTGGCACCGAGAGCCACAGCGCTAGACACTCGGCCATTCAGGTCCAAAATGTGTGAATGCCAACGGCACACGGTGTTCCCAGGTGGTCCCCCACCCAAGTACTGACCGTTCCCAATGATGCTTGACTTCGGTGATCTAACGAGAACCGGTATATTCAGCATGGTATGGCCGTTGGCTTAAAATATTCTTCTAATATTTATATCAATTTTTTTAATGTTACTGTATAGTTAGAGGAAGACCTTATATCCATTTACTTTTTCCAACTGGATGTTGAATTAAAAAGATAAGTTCGTAATATTATTTTAGACTTTCATTTTACACGTATTTTCTTCCACCTTAAGTAAAAGTGCACATGTAAAAGATAATTTTAGAAAAAAAAATGTAAGTAAAAAATTTACACAGAAAATTTTATTTTAGTACTTTCAGATACTTTTGCAACAAAGAGTGAAATGAAGTGATTTTCGAGAATGCATTTGCTATTATAGGAATTAAATATTTTTAGTAAAAGATTTCAATAATTTATTATAAAGACTTATTTCGCGAGGATAATGATGTAAGTGACACAATTTTGTTCTATGTGATGTCATAAACCAAATGACCTCTTTCGGGACATTTGGCGGCTGAAATGTGAATTATATTTAGTCTAGAGCAGGAGTCTCCAAACTTTCCCGCCTTAGGGCCAAATTGTTTACTCCAGTAAGTACCGAGGGCCAAAACCGTTTTAATTTTTCTGCCATTATCTATAATTTCTGGACTAGTCGTCGAGTACGTCCTCTGGGCGAGCATACGCTTGCTACTGTCAGTGAAAAATCACAATTACAAATCTCATTAGTATTTTTGGCAAGTGAATATCCCGCGGTTTCATTCGCGTTAATTTAGCTCTTCCGTTCCTGAGGGATTTTCAGGATAAAAATCATGTGTTTGATTCAGGATATATACATTCCAAACATCGATATACATAAATATGCGAAACTCTTTACCCCAACATAACTACTGAGGGTAACCGTGGGATGTTAACTAGTTTATAATGATAGTGGGACTCATTTCAATTATGTGTTAGTTGGTATGCTTCAATTAAATTTTCTGCGTATTATGGTTGTCATTAAGCTTTACCTAGCAACTCAATAAAAGCGAGTAATTGTCATTCTGTGTTTTTTTTATCCAACTTATTACAGCAGCAATAAGCTATTCGCTGTCGCGGGCCGGATGGATGACACTGGCGGGCCGGATTTGGCCCATGGGCCGTAGTTTGGAGACCCCTGGTCTAGAGCATGGGTAGTTAACTTTTTTATATCTACCTCCACTTTTGTATCTGTGTTAGTAGTAAAATTTTCTAACCACCTACAAGTTCCATAATTGTGTTGATTTATAAAGTAGAGAAGAAACTTTACTTTATAAAACTTATAAACCAGAGTTACAACAAGTTAAAGTATATAATAATAATTTCTAATCAAATATTTCCTATCGGACTTTCGCTAAGTTTGGCAGAATAAATATTTATAAAACAACTTACTGTAGTTAAATCTTTATTATATTTATAGTTTGCTTGCATACAAGGCATGAAGTCTAATGAAGTTGCATTTCATTAATTAAATTATTAATGATATCCCTATTGTGTGTAACTTAATTCTGGATATCTCGTCAACTTTTATAAGGAATAAACAAAGGTCTCCTCCTTTAGGCAGGCGGTTTCTCTTTTTTGTCATGATATCATTAATAGCAATAAAAAATCCTTCTACAAGATATGAACTAAGGAAAGGATCAATAAACTGGATATCCTTTTCCACATATGAAAGACCTTTTTAAATATTACTTGAAAATTCTTCTACTTTAAGATTTAAAAAAATCAATTAAATTAAAAAAAAAATGAAAAGGCTTCAGTAACCGACAAAATCCCTATTGCCCACCATGAAAGTTGCAGTCCTAGGTAATTTTTTTCATTTGTCCTATCATTTGATTGATGGATATTAGTACCCTTTCTTATTTGGTTCTTGGGCAGAAATAACGTCTTTATTATCTCAACAAACAGTAACTTTAAAACATGTAAATCGAGAACCACATGCTGTAGGCACCAGGTTGTCTACCACTGCTCTAGAGTTTAGATACCAGAAAGAACGACATTTAGTAAAGGATGGATTTGTTTTAACTATCTTTAAATAACATTTTCTGGTTGGGGTCTTCGAGAACCACCCTGCAGTGAATAGTTAAAAAATAATTATAAAAAATGCATATAAATTAATAATTAAATTAAATTAAATACATTCTAAATAATAAAAAAAATTATAATTCATTTTTTTCACGAGAAAAAACTTATCATTACCAGATTCATCGACAGTTTCTAATGCGATGCCCAAGCATGGACATGTGATTTCTCCCTTATACACCGGCAAGGTTGTGTCAGATGTGATGCAAGCACCCATTGTCTCAGTGCATCCTATGAGAAAAATAAAATTTTGAATTAACTGTTTGTAAAAGTGTTAATTATTTTGCTTCAAGATAGCGAGGAGTTTTATTTAACTCAAATTTTGTATATTTTTTATATGATTATAAATGGATTACCGAAAGTTGACACAAACATGACGTCCTTCAAGATCTGGTACATGAATTCGAAATTCTGATGCTTCACAACGCTTCCAACTGCTACGGTGTACTTCAGTGAGTCGAGAGTATGGTTAGCTGCTGAAAAACGAATAATAAATTCATTGAAATAAAATGAATTTTTGAATTAATATTTTCCACATTAAAACTTTAAACCTTAAACAAATTAAAATTTTTTTTTATCTCATTAAACTTAAATACATTTATGTACTTTTATATCACATGTACCTAATTTTGAAAAAAATGTTCTGAATGCATACATTTTCCTTTATTATATTCTAATATTCTTACATAATCCTTTATTCTAAGCTCACTCTAGCTCCCTTCTTGGTGTGAAATGCACTTGTGTATCTAATTTACATCTTTAATTTTCATTTCTTTGTAAATAGAGTTCTGTATGTATACATAAGGCCTGTAAATAAAATTTAAAGTGCTCCCATGAACCTGAAAGTGGTCCTCTTCTTGAAGCTGTTATAGGTCTAGTACAGGCCGAGATGTTACAGTATTTATGAATCATTTCTGAAAGTCATATCGACCTATAAGTTTGTTTTAAAGAAAAATAGAACTATATTTGTGTAACACAAAGTTAGAAAATCAATATATAATGAAAACAAAATCAGAGGATAATTTTCCTTAGAAAAAGGTCTTACTTGGAACGCAATTTCTCTTCTGTAGCTCATCGACAGCACTGGTAGGAAACAAAACATGCGAAATTTTGTATTTGTCCACCATGTCCCATAGGTAAGTTTGGCTGAGGAAGAAAGGTACTCCTTCAAAGATGACAACAGTTTGTCCAGTGAAGTGAAGAGAAGAAAACATGGTCCAGGTTGCCCAACCCACCTTGAATAAGATACTTAAAATTCTATACCAGATTATTTATAGAAAATATTCACTTTGATGTAACAAATTACTCGTTAATATTCCATAGAAAGTCGATAAGTTTTGCGTGAAAAAATTTAAAATTTGATGATGTTTAAATACTTATGTACTATGTTGTAGGTTGAAGTATTGCAGTTGTTGTAGGTTAAAAGAGTTAATTTGCTATTCTGAAAAATAATGTGCTATAGTTAAGTTATAGAAAACAAATTGATTTTATAACCAATATCACTTACAACTAATAAACAGAGAGCTGTCATTAAATAATTTTTGAATTTGTGCAATAGAAAAGTTATTCCAATCTTTTAAAACCACCACTTAGCGTTTTACTTTCCTTTGTAGCAATACATTTGCGTTAATTAGGATATTAAGTTACATAATTTATTTTTATTTTACAAATGTTGAACATTGACGCCTAAGCCATTAGTTCACGAGCCCTTCAGTAATTTTTGACCATGTCCTCAAACCGAGAAAGTGCATTACAATTATTTAAATGTTCAAAAGTCATAGGTCGACTAGAGTCACACAAAACACAGTTTGAGAAATCCACCACTCCAATTCTTTAGAGGTGGTCACGTAAGCCGTCATGACCAGTCAAACGTCTAAATAGAGCCACCGCTGATTTTTTTTGGAAAATAGGAAATATTTCTCTCTTCCCCCAGAATTCTCCATCTCTTATCTATAGCGCGTTGAATACTATCTTGTTTAAGAATTTTCTTAAGAGTCAAGCTAACAAACAATTTAGTGGTATGAAGTGAAGGCGGTCGATTAATGCGTTGCTCTATCAAAGTTACTTTCTAAATTAGTATATCAAATTTTTTGTTGCTCCAAATTCTACAGCGGGTTTGAATCCACTGGAAAGAAATTCTGTGTGCCAATGTTTTAAGCAATGTTTTAAGTCCAAAATTCTTTGGGAACTATTTTCGTTTCATCAAAATTAAAATATAGAAAATGACGCAACGCTTACCAGATGTATTAATTTAGCTTTCTAATTTCGTTGCTGACATTAAAGAAATCTGCAAGTCAAATTGCCATAATATCTAAACATAGCTTCATGTCAACTATGACGTTTCAATAGGGGAACATAGGATGACAGAATACCGTGCTGTGAATCAATCATCTGCCTCTAACTGACACAAAAAAAGGTCCTCACGACCAATCATGTGCCCCCTACAGCAAGATTTTAAAAAATTGATGTAGAGTGAGTGCAGATAGTGCTCGTGGGAGTTAAAACTTATATGTTAAAATTAATTAAAATAATCCTGATCAAATAGGCCTTTATGATGCCATTAATTCCTACTAATGTTATTCAACTAATTTTTGTCAATATTTATTTATTAATTATTTCTTAGAGTTTCTCCTGTTTTCTGGTTCATGCAATTAAATTTTCAGAATAGATGAATATTCTCCTGTTCGGATTTATAAGGTGCTCCATGACATAATACGTTTCGAAACATTTTAATAAACATTTTTAAATTGTCAAAGCGTAAAGAAAAAAAAACGATTATTTTTAAAATAAATATTTAGTTCTTTATACATTTTTAAAATTATTGTTTATTTTATTGTTAATTATTGTTTGTTTTATACATTTTTAAAATTATTGTTTTGAAAGTTACCAAAAAGCCATGTGTTTAAAGAAAATATTTCTTAAGAAAAACAAATGATTTTTCTGATTCTAGCAAAAAATGAACATCAAAAATAAGAATTCCTTATTTTTTCATAGAATAAAAATTGTGAAAATATTCATTCATTGTAATTAAATAGTTTTCCCACAAACATTAAAATTCATAGTTAAAATAAAAAAAATTACTTCAAAACATTTTAAATTCCTTTGAGGATAACTCACCGGTGACACAGAAAGCAGGACACTATTTCTGTCACAATCTATATTTAATGAGAAAGCATTGACTACTGCCATCAGGACCTAGTATAAAAGAAAAACATTTTAAATAGCTGTATAGAATAAGAATATTGTCTCTGTTCCAAAATTCTTTTCATTTGTTACTAATGCAAACTTATGTGGAACTCATTTAAAAATCGTAATTGGATAGTCTTATAAATTTATACAAATGTATCGCATTTCTTCTGCAATATAGTGTATTGACTGGCGAAGTGCTAACGTGCTTAGGAGTTATGATATGAGTTATTGCAGAAACGAGTTTTTAGAGTGCTTTTGTTGCCCAGTAACTGCTGGCGTCAGATACTTTGCAGTTAGACAGATTCCCCTGTACAACCTGTGGAGAGCGTCTTAGTATGGGTGTGGATCAGAGAGAAAGAGAGAGGCAGACGCATTCTTGTTACTGTGAGGCTTTTGTGCCATGGCTCCATGTAGAGAATACGTCTGATATTTATTTCTTAAATAACGTACATTTGTCAGTTATGTTGTACAATAAATGTTATGTTTAAAATACTAAGCTGTGGTTGAATGTTTGATTTATGATAGAATTGCAATATCTGTGCTGTATTGCAGCAATATCATTAAATTTAAATTCTTATCAGAATTGCTCTACATCTTATTTTTATAAATAATGTAGAAGAAAGAAAAAGTTGGAAGATTTCAATGAGATACAGCAAATAGCATAACTGGTACAGAGTTGCATAACGTAAAACTAATGCTCACTAAGATTACTCCTGAAATGTGCGAAGCAATACCTCTAAACCTTCTAATTATGTCTTTTGATTATCAATACTATCACTGAATAATGTCTTAAATTCATTTTTATCATCTCTATTCAGCCTGAGAGGACTGGTGTACAGAGAGTCTGGACCACCAAGAAGTTTAATGTTGATTGAGGCAATGGTAATCCATCTTCCAAGATGAGACTAAATCTGATTGAAGTGTACTCGGCATTATTATCATTACCATCATAAGTTCTAACTATAAAATATCAAGCTGATTAATGTATTTGTCCTGTTTTCGGTCCTGGATAGGCTTGACATGATTGTTGTGGAATATTTGTAAACAATATCAAACTTTTACAGTCCATAATTCATTGTTAAAATGGCATTACAGTTTGTCAAAAACAAGATTGAATAAACTAGTATGCGATTAGATTTTTAAAACTAAGAGGCTTTTATATTTTAACAACTCTATTAGTGTTGTATATTTCGATGAATCCAAAAGAGCATTGTTTTCCTAATAACAGGCGTTATATTTGTAGAAATTCGTGCATTTTCGATTAAGAATTTCATATATTTAATATTCAATTACTAGCAACATATAAATTATATTATTATAATAATTAATATAAGCAATTGGGGCCTTATGACCAAATGTCTGGCGCTCGAGCCACAGGATTTGGGTTCGAGTTCCGGCGGTGCAATGGATGTTCGCAGTGTTTCAAAATCCATTTTAAACCGTAGGTTCAGGTCTAAAATGACCGTAGAACATTGGATGTAGGGCTGACAGCCCTACCCCACAAAAAGAAAAACATCTAATGTTTCGAAATTCGCCAGCAGACGGCCTTGGCCTCCATAGGGCCGTTGCGCCATTGAAGAAGAAGAAGAATATAAGCAGTTAGCATTGAAAGAGCCTTTGATTTCAGAACAAAGTAGAAAGGGTTTCATATCTGATACGCTATGACCAACCAAGGCAGTGTCATAGGTGGCAGCGATATATCAGCATACCGGAATGTACTTCTGTTGAGATCTAGGTAGGGCTTGAAAACACTGCAAATCCTCCTTCTCCCATATATCCTGCAACCCTTGGAAGTATTCGTGGACATATTAACAAATTCGCCCTGTGTAACATTGAATCCACTATATACTTGTCATTTTAGTGCCGAATGATTTCATATCTAATTGTCCTGTAACTATATGGGAATAACATAAATGTTGTGAAAATCATAAACTTATTTTGTAAGAAAATTATTTTAAAATCTAAGCCAATTCTGAGAAACTGCGATGACATTAAATTTTTTTTTATAAAAGTTGTCTAAAGATATACGTTTAAAATACTCTCAGATGAAATGTACGAGAAAAACGTTTCATCTTTACTCACCCCTGCTCCGTGTACAAGGGCCTTCGGTAAGCCGGTCGTTCCAGATGTGTAGCTTATCACGATCGGATGGGAGAAAGAGACTTGTTCGAATATTATATCTTTCACAGAACCATCTTCTTCATAACCCAGTTTTAAGAAGTCATCCAAGAAGCAACTGTAAACGTTTATCACAAATAAAAGAAAATCAGTATTCTGTACTTTCCATTATTTTTAGTATACATTTCAAAAAATACAGGGTTGTCACAAAATAATTTTCCTATTTGAAGGCATGTATAGCTACGAGTATCCTTAATGAAAGGAATGAAATCAAATTTCATATACATATTTTGAAAAACATGCGAAAATGAATTTTACAAAAATAAATAAAAATAAAATAAATTCCTAATAGTCAGGGTTAGTAGGAATTTATAACTTATTTAATGAGAAAAATTGCACAATATATCATGCAAATTTCCAAGTGTATATGTGACAGTAATTTCTCTCATCTTTGTTGGTCACTTTTGTTTTTTTTAAAGGCCTGATGGCCAATTGGTTAGTGCTCTGGCCTTTGGTACCATATTCAGGTTCGATTCCTGGCGGTGGCATGGATGTGGCAGTGGCCAAATCAAACCTTGTCTCTTTTTATCATCTTTTGTTAACATTCAATCAGCAGTTTTTTTCATGACTAATGATTTATGCTTAAAATTTCTTCTAACTTACTAGAATGAGAGAACTGAGAGATTTATCAGACGATATTTTCCGATGGAATGGCTACTTTGTCACAGAACATTAGAGTCCATGCGACTTTGACTTTGTGGTATCTGTTGTGTATGCTAGTAACGTTGGAAACCTGGGATCCTTGAAAGAGAAAATAACATGGGCTATTACAAACATCAACAATGACAGATTAAGTTCAATAGTAGAAAATGTCATACACTAGATGCAATATCTTGTAAACAGAGAAGGTCAGCACTTGGTACAAAGGATTATATTATTGAATAATACAAGATTCTTTTCTGTAAATAACATATTGTAAGTATGTCATTGATTTCTGTATTCGAATATTCATGACAAAAGAACTGCAGAACGTTGGATACAGGGCTGACAACCTTACCTCATAAAAAAAAAAATATCTCATGTTTCGGAATCTGCCAGCAGGCATACAATCTTCGCCAATCATACGGTTGTTGCGCCATTGAAGAAGTATAAGAATATAAGTAGTTAGCACTGAAAGAGCCTGTAATTTCAGAATAAAGTAGAATGGGTTCCATATCTGCTAAACTATGGCCAACCAAGGCTATGTCATAGAAGGCAGTGATATATCAGCATACCGGAATGCACTTCTGTTGAAATCTAGGAAGGGCTTGAATACCCTGTAAATCCTCCTTCTCCTTTACATCCCGAAACCCTTGTACATGTCCGTGTGCAGATTCACAAATTCACTTGATGTACCCTGAGTAACGCTGTACTTAATTTCCTTACATTTTATTATTGATAAGTTATGACAGTGCATAAATCTCTCCTATCGGTAGCTTTTGGAACTAAATATCTTACATTATTTATTTCCCTATGTTATCCATAATCTGTATATAAAAATGGTTTCATTCCGTTACCTTCACATGCCATCAAACAAGGACAATAATTTTACGCCATTCCAGTATAATGAGTTCCCTTGAAAGTAAAAATCCATAAATAAAACAATATTATCTACAAAGTTATTGCTTTTTAACTAAAAATGGAAAACAAAACTTATAAAACATTCTTCATTAAAAAATTAACATTTTATTGTAAATTTTTTGTATTGCATAGGTTTTTTTAAATACTAATTTGAACTTGAACATACATTAAAAAATCATAAATTTAGATACATAAATGATGTAAAAATAGAAAGAGTTGTTGAAATGTTTTCGAGTTATTTAGAATTACAAATTAATAATTCTTTATATTACAATATATAAACAATATTAAAGTTATTTATAATTATTTATACATAAATTAATTGTCCAAAAATTACTACCTTTTATTAATGTCACTAATATCCCTTAAATGAGAATCTGGCTTTGATGCTACAATCAGAACTTTTTCTAGAGAAGGTAATCCTGCAATAGATAAAATAATGCATTTCAAGAAGGAATCAGTTCATTTAAAATTACATAATTCTTGTTCCTTGACTATTTAAAATAATAATAATAATAATAGTGTTTTGAATTTTAATTTTCGAATGATTTTTCTAACTCTTACTAATAATATAGAGATAGACAATTTTTCTACCCCTACAAACTGCTCAAAATTGAAGTCCAAATTTTGAACAACATTTACATATAACGCAGTGCTTTAAGGTGTGCTATATTCAGAATTTAGAAAATTTCCTTGTCGAACCAGACAATTTTTTATAAATAAATAAAATAATAATAATAATGATAAATAAAAAATTACTACAAATAAACGTTATTTTAAGTTCAAAATTGTTATGATATTTACTTCAAGATAAAAAAAATTGAATATTTTGATAAAATATCTTCACCAATTAAACATTGCTATGCCGAAATTCACATTTTTAGTGATCTTAATTTTAAAATACAATTCCAAAATGTCTGAAAACATTTTATAAAAATATTGTAAACCAACAGAGTAATCATCAGGTGTTCAATACTTATTACATTATTAAAATATTTATCATAGGAGTTGTGATAATTAAATATCCGCTAACCCTAACAGATAAAGTAATAAAAAATGCAAGAATGCAATACAAAAATGTACGTCGTCATGAAATTAGTATGAAAAAATTATTTGGACCTCTACACATATGAAATTCATAGCATAAAAATTTTTTTATGGTCGTGCAATAACAAAAAGTATTTTTGTTTTTCTTAATAGGGATAAACTCGGAAACTAATAAATTAAACAAAAATTACATAATACACTGTAAAAATATAAATTAAATAAATTCGTGTTTCAATCGATAATTTTCGTTTTAAACATATTTGTATCATTAATAAAAACAATGTTAAATCAATAAGAAAATCAATTCACCGTCAACAATTTCTTTCACTTTTGGCAGCATTTCGATTTCTTTTCCCTGATTAGGAAATCGATCGACAGTGATGAGTATTTTTGGACTCACTTGCTGAAATCGACTGAGAACTGCCTGAAAGCAAGCAATAAAACAAAAAAATATTGCTTAAAAACACACTAGTTTTCAAAAATTAAGGAAAAATAAAAATTAAAAAAAAATTACGACTGTGAAATATCTATTTATTGGAATTTTATGAAGATCAATCAAATAATACTTCAATAATTAAGCACAAAAGAAAAATAGCAAAACAATGATTCTATTTTCTGCATTTTTGAAAATGCAGAATATAGAATCATATATGTGTGTGTTTACGCGCAGTCTAAATTTCGTATGTAAAGTTTTAAATTACCTGTTTATATGGTAGAACACGTAATTAGGACGCAGAGCCAGGATACGATCTTTTTATATCGTGCCTTGCAATCATTGCTTTCAAGACTAGAAAACTTAAGGAACAATGTAAAAATTTCCTTAAGCATCTCACAACATTCAATTATCGACATAAAAATGTAATTAATTAATCGCCCAGTTTTACAATTTTTTTTCGTGAATTTTGATTAAACACAACTTTAGAACAGAAATGAAAAAACAGGTCTTATTTGGGAATAGATTTTAGGTTACTATATGAAATACCAATAAACATTCAATTTTTTTTATTATTTTGTACATATGATTTATAAAATTAGAATTTTATTAATGTAAAATTATAGTATATAAAATAATTGATTTCATTGGAATGAGAAACATTTTTTAAAAAAAAAGGAACAAACCAAATAAAACATTTCTTAATATAATTTGATTTATATTGTGATTTTTATTTTTATTTCTGTTATAAAATATCCTTATTTCAATGAATAAAAATTCTTTTTATTTATTTTTATTTCTATCATTCAAAAGAAATCCATCCCAAAATTTAACGCCTCAAATAAATATCTTGGTAATACTATAAATTATCTAAGAACTTGCTATTTCAGAAATTATATATATAACAATTCAGTGTAAAATGTTTGTTGTAGAAAAATTATTGAATTATTAAAAAATAAAATAATATTTATTTATAAGTTATGAAATATAATGGCTAGCATTGAAATATGAAATATATTTAATGTATTTTTATTAAATAATATAGCATAATATCTGCAGTAGTTCTAAATAAATTATTACTATAAATAGAATTAATCAGAGTTGTAATCTATGTCACTGTTTCATAAGAGTTTAGAATTCAATTTTTGAAACTATTTATAAATCAAAGAAACTTATTTATCTATTAATAAATACCACTTTGTTTTCATGTATTATTCTATCTCTATCAAATTATATATACCGTTTACTACCTGCAGTTGCGTAAAATACTTAAAATGGATGTCATTGATTTCGTTTCAAATTAATAAATATAATTTGATAAAATGCTAAGATAAAATTATTTACCTTATTAATTACCCTTTTTAATTTTTTTACAGCATCTATATCATTTAGAGTCAATACCATTAAATATGGTAACGGCTCTAAATCATATTTTTTTTTATTTAAATAGTTATACTTTTTATTTAAACAATTTTAATGACTTTTTATCGAAGTTTTCAATGAAATCAATTATCGAAGTTTTCAATAACATAATATTCAGTTAATGAATGAAACGATTGTCAATCAGGATACGGCCCCTCACCTATATATTTAAAACTATCATAAATTTTGTCACAAAAATTGGTGGATATAGTATTTATCACACGCTGTATTGTTGACCAAGGATGGAAAAGTTTGAGTAAGCAGTTAATTATCCATGCTAATTAATTTTATTAATCATTATATCATAAGTTAATTCCCTTAGATCAATTTCCAATGATATCACTTATGTGGAAATCTACTAATAATTACAAAAATTATTAAAGACGTTCTTTTTTGTGAGGGGGGATTGTATATTTATGAGTTATTATTAAAACTAAAAACTGTGATAGCAAGTTTCCACAGAAATTAATAAAGTGTCAAATGTAATGAAAATTTATAAATGGAACATAGTGCCATGCTCTTGAAAAATTGCCTTAACTGAAGTAAAATTTATAAATAATTTTACAGTAATAATTTAAAATAGAATTTATTTATTAAAAGTAAAATAATTTTATAAACCAATTAAAAGTAAAATTTAATTTTTAAAAAGGAAACTAATTAATTTATTTATACTAAAATTAATTCTTGATTTGTATTTCTTTCAAAAGATGAAAATATTTTTGATTTTACACTGATTAATAACATTTTGACACATTTTTAAAACATCGTCCAATAACGACATAATTTTAAGAAAGAGTTTAGCTTAATTTAATTTGTCGCTCTACGGCCTCCTTATGCTTACGAGGGCTAAACAGGCCGGGACCTATGGTTTTAAGTGGATTCCGAACCACTAGAAACATCCATGGCACCGCTGGAACTCGAACCGTGTGATACCGAGCGCCAGAGCGCTAGCCACTCTGCCACTAGCCCCCTTTTTCAAGAAAGAATAATTATTTCGATTTTATAATATCGATCTTATTTTAACATCCAAATAAAATTATATTTTAATAAAAAATTTTAAAACATATTTATGATCATAATATTTTATAGGCCTTTATTTGTTTACGTGAATCAAGACACATTTAATCTTCGTGTAATGGAATCCATGCCAAATTCATATCATTCATCCGTATTGCAGCAATCGCATTCATAATTATCTCCCACCCTACATTTCATTGCATTATGCATACCTGTGCTCCTAGTAAAGGTAAAGCTCCAGTCCAAATAGCGCCAATGCTCGTGGTCGCTTGCATAGCAAAAAAAGCTTCTTTTCTATTCGACATGAAACCTATGATAGGAGAATCATTTAAAAACACGGCGATGAGCTCATATAGTACATCTGATATAAAAATATAATTTATTTAAAAAAAAAAAGAGCGTGACTCACATACTGCAACATCTCCTTTCTTCAGGCCGAATTTCCGAAACGCTGCGGCGTAGAGCTTTGCTTCATCGTACATCTGCTTGTAGGTTACGGTTTCAGTTTCTCTGTCTTCACCTAGGGGTATCCAAAAAACAAAAATAAATAAATAAAGCTAATAAATATTTTCTTTTTTCAAATGCCAAATAGAAATTTTTCAATAAAATGGCAGATTTACATACTAGATTTTTGTACTACAATTTTTTACTAACACCCCCAAGAAATAGAATCTGAGGATTCTTCTTCCTTTCACTGCTCCTCGTCTTTTATGGTAGAATATCCCAACCTACAGATTTATTTGTATCCATCCTGTAAACGTGCAGGGTAGCATAGCACATCAGTGACGCAGTTTGGATAGCATTGAATCAACTACATATTTACAGTTCTAATGAAAATGACTTCTGATCAACATTCCTGGTCTTTAAAAAAATAAATAATCAAGTAATTAAATGAAATATTTCTCAAAAGTATAATTATTAATTTAATATTTCCTAATAAAGTTACAGGGGCTTGATGGTCGAGTGACTAGCACTCTGGCGATTGGTGTCACAGGCTTCAGGTTCGAGTCCCGCAAGTGCCATGGATGCTTGTAGTGGTTCGGAATCCACTCTAGGTCCTGGTCCTGGTCACCACACCACATCACTGTGCCTAGAGTTGAGTTGCCCCTTTACTGTTTGGGAATGATGTGGATGAGAAGTCTGATTGTGCTCTGTGACGCTCTACGGTTCTATGAGACCGAGACCTATGGCTTAAAGTGGATTACGAACCATTACAAACATCCATGGTACCTCTGGGATTCAAACCCAAAATCTGTGGTGCAGGCAGCCAGAGCGCTATCCATTCGTCCATCAGGCCTCCTTGGTCTAATATGACTGTAGAGCGTTGGACGTAGGGATGACAACCCCAACCTGTAAAAAAAATTAATCATCTCATGTCTCGGAATCTGTCAGTAGGCAGACGGCCTTGGCCTACCATGAGCTGTAGTGCAGGGGAATTAGTTTAGCTAGTTAATAAAGTTACAACCAAAATGTAATAACACACTAGAAAATATATAATGAATATTTCTATAACTCATATCTAAAAAGCAATGTTTTGAGACAGATACATAAATATGCCATCTTTTTCTGTTCCATCGAAGATTGCGGCCTGATGGCTAATTAGCTAGCACTCTGGCCATTTTTAGATCCCGGTTATTGGTAGCCATACTCTGGCCATTAGTAGGTCCCAGTTTAATTAGCCTAAAGTGTGCAAAAAAAATTACCATAGAGCGACAAAACAAACCAAACCATCGAAGATTATAACAATCTGAGAATGAATAGCGAAGACTATGTCAAATGTAAGAAATAACTACATGTTAAAATATGCGCAAATTTTTCAAATAATGTATTATTTAGTGTCAAAATTGATACTTAATTGCAAGGCATTTTATTTACCTGCAACTATGAGAGCCACGTGATCATCTCTATAACGAAGCAAATTTTCTGCATAATTAAGTTCTGCTCCTTCGAACCACTTTGGACCCTCGCTCATAGGAATGCTTAAATTGATCACCTGAAAAAAAATACAAAGGAATATGAAATAAATTGCTTCTTATAATATTCTTAAAATTATACAAATCTATATATGAAAATTTATTTAAAAAATTTACAGTTTTTAAAAATAAAATATTCTCACTCTGTGAAATTTTTTCGAAGAAATGAATCCGAAAAAGTCCCAGATTTCTGTCCAAAATTCACAAAGATGATTCACAGACCAATCATGTAAATCCCAATAACCAGCTGCAATAAAAAGAAACATATTTTATAAATATATTATTGATAAAATATAAAGGGATTTATAGAATAATTGCTGTTATGAATATGCTTAGTTATATTTCTTGGAAATATAATAAGTATTTACATATATTAAAAACATTAGATATCCTTTTGACTAGTTTTGATGAATTTATTGTGGTTATAGGAGCAATTTTCCATCTCTTTTTACCAATGTATATAAAAATCTATTCAAATGAATAATATAAAATGTTCTTGATGTGTTTCTAACGCAACTGGCAATACATACACAGTTAATCTTTATGCCATAAGCAAGGGCTACACCGCTGTTATTCATTTAGCACTACCCAGGGGGCACGTGTAGCTTGAAGATATGCTACGGACACAATATGCAATAATATGATGATGATAACATGACGCAATATGCATGATCATTATCATCATCAGAGGCGCAACAGCCCCATATTGGACTAAGGCCATCTGCATACAGGCAGATTTAGAGACGAAAGATGTTTTCTTTTTACCGGATAAGGTTGTCAGCTCTACATGCTACGCTCTACAGTCATATTAGACCGGAGTCTATGGTTTAAAGTAGGTTCCGAACCGCTACGAGCATTCATGGCACCGCCGTGACAAAATTATTTCTGTTGGGGAAATCTAAAAATCTGCCAGGTTGTTTATTTTTATTTAAAATTTCCTAACGATGCAAAAGAAGAGCTTGCATGCGACGGCACTGATATAAAAATATCTTTACCTATTGTAACGCTAAGTAGCGAAACAAATTTGGTTTTACCTTTGTTGACTATGATGTAAAGGGAAGAAAGCGTTACGTGACATTTGTGTGAAAAATGTAACTAGTACACCTTGAATGTATTAAATATTTTTATTCGTAATTTAATTCTAACGTACAACTTTACAAATGTGGACTGTTTGTTTTGTATTGCAGATCAACATGATATCTTGACAGATATCATATAGTTATAGATCGACATGATATATTGACAGATATCATATGGTTATAGATCAACAAGATATCTTGACAGATATCATATGGTTATAGATAAACATAATATCTTGACAGATATCATATGGTTATAGATAAACATGATATATTAAGATATCATATGGTTCTTGACGTCGCTAAATTTTGGAAGCAAATAAATAAAATTGAAATTTGTTTAACGTGGACAAGATCTGAATTTCTGAAACATAAACTCGAAACCTGTGGCCCAGAGCGCCAGTCACTCGGCCGTCAGACAACGTGAAGCATTAGGACTGTTTAAAATACTTTTATCTCTTTTTATTATCATATTTGTAATTATAATAAAAGGTTATAAAACAACAATTTTGTTTAATAGTTCTGAAAATAATCAGTTTGAAATCATGGAAAAAGAAAATATAAAAGGTAGAAAATCAACTCACCCAGTTTAATCTGATACTTGTCTTCGATGTGGGACATTAACTTCTTCAAAAGTTTCCCATTTTCCTCCTTTGGTTTCCACATCATTGGCACATCTTCAAAGTTCTGGGTATTCATGATGATCTAAATTGCAATGAAGAATCTTCTTATAAACCTTTATCAATTTATCATAAGTGTTTATTAAGATTTTTTTTTCCTAATTTAATTTTTTTCCGCAGAAAATTTGTGGCTCAGTAATTGGGAGATTTTAACATTAGCTAATAATTTTTTTCAATAATTTAATCAATAATATGCTAGATTATCGTAAAAAATTGATAATAGTTAAATCTGTTTATTAACTAATTCATTACTGTATGTATTCTTTATTAATTAATAAAAAAATATTAACAAAAAATTACCGAATTTATTGATTAATCAAATAATTAACTTATTAATAAACAAAAGTACAATAATATGTAATTAATGTATAAATTTACGCTAATACGGCAAGCTTCAAGAAAACTGAACGAATCAAATTTAAACAGTCGTTCTGTATTGAACCAATTCTAAACCAGTGTAGAATACTTGAGTTCGAGATCACGTGATCATGACGCAAAACATCATGACATTAAATTAACCAGGACGTGATGTCTCAATTGGTGATTGTCTATATTAGTATTAATATTAAACAATTCAAGAACTAATTTAACAGTTTCATTGGCTTGTGAAATTTGACTTCCTCCAACAATATTTTTTTTTACGAAATTTCTTAATATAAGATTTTCACCACATTAAAGCAATACTTTACTCTATTAACGTTTGAGGTTCCAAAGTATATTTTTGTTCTTTTGATTTAAATTTTATTTTAATAGATTTAATACGCAACAAAATAATATAAATATTGATAGTGTTTAAAGATTGTGTATTAATAAACCATCATTCGATAATATAGTCTTTTATCAAAATATTTTACAGATCAATAAAATAATTCTTTGCATTTTTTCAATCTTAGTAATAAATCTGGAAAAAAAATTCAGTAGTCATAAAAATTAAGAAATTAATAAAATACTTATAAACGTAATACTTGTTTATTTGAATTTAGAAATATAATTTCTATTATTAAAAAAAAATATATGGATGTTAAAGAATAAACAATAATATATTCTTTTTTAAATGAAAATTTAATTTTTTTTTCATTATATATTTTTTTTAAAGTTAAAATAATTTAGAATGCTGAAAAATATCCGATTTTAACTATTTTGAATTCTCAATTAACTTCTAAAACAAAAAGAATAATTTCATCTTTAAAATAAAAGTATAAAAAAAAGTATTTTCCTTCCATTTGCATGAAAACTGAGTAACAACTGACTTTTTATTCTTTAATTAAAATCATCTTTATCAATAATAATAATAATGTGTATTAAATGAATATACGTTTGACAAAGTAATCTTGATATAACAATGATTAAATTACTAATAATTAATTAAGTTACGAATAATAATTCAGAAAACTAAAAATTTAGTCATTTTAGATAATAACTAAGAAAAGAATGGAAATAATTATAAAAAGAATAATCTAAAATCAAATAATCACTAAACCATTTGTAAAAAATTATTTACTATTAAAAATATTATTAATTTAGTTTAATTTAATAATTGTTTAATAAATAAAAATTTAGTCAATTTGCAAAATAATTAAGAAAACAATTCAAATAATTAGAAAAAGATTAAGGTAAAATCAAATAATCCCTAAAACATTTGTAAAAAATTATTTGATATTAAAAATGTTATTAATTTAATTTAATTTAATAATTGTTTAACATTATTAATTATTTAATAAATAAAAATTTAGCCAATTTAGAAAATAACTAAAAAAACAATTGAAATGATTATAAAAAGATAGTAAAATTAAATAATCACTAAAACTTCTGTAAAAAAAATTATTTACTATTAAAAATATTATTAATTTTTAATTTAATAAGTGTTTTATATTATTAATTATTTAATAAGTATAAAGTTAGTCAAGTTAGATAATAACTAGCTAAACAATTGAAATAATTATAAAAAGATTACAGTAAAATTAAATAATCACTAAAACATTTGTAAAAAATTATTTGATATTAAAACTATTATTTAATGCAGAAAGACAAATGTTTTAATTTAGATATAAATTCTAATTTATCTCATTAGACACAAAACACAAAAAGAAAAAAAAAATCTAACACAAAAATCACACAAAATTAAGTACACAAAAGTCTAATGTATATTTCGTCTATTTATTTAACTTTATATACCACGATAATCGAGATTTAAAAATAGTATTATTATTATTATTATTAATAATAAAAAAGATAATTTATTTTCATATTTTTCCTTTAGTAAATTTTATGACTTACAAAACTGTTAAAGTAAGTTTAATATGGAGAATTACAGAACTGTATCTAATGTAGGTGTTTATTAAAAAATTCTAACGACAGACCCCGCCGTATTTTAATAAAAAAAATTACATTCCCTTTTGATATCATTAAACTGTGATTACGATTTTGTTATTAAAATAAAATTGAAAGTTTTTCTACTCACTTTTTTGCTTGTATTCTAGTCCAAATGCGATAAATCATATCAATTACATGTCACCCAATGCCAAACACAACTCGCATGAAAAAAAACCTCCTTTGATAGCTGTTGTGTTTATCAACACTTAATGATGAAGGAAGTTTTTGAAGATAAGTTTTCTTATACACCTCTGTATAGTTTATTATTAGTATCATAGATAAAAATCTTACTCTATGTGACACTAAATGTTATCAAACTTCTAATAATCTCAATTGATATATTCCTTCTTATTCAGTGAATATCATTGTTTTACATAAATATAAAATTTACACGAAAACAGTGATCATGTTGTTGTTGTTACCTTTGGACTTATTACAACTGAATTCATACAAAGTTAGCCACTTACTGTAGAAACAAAATAAACATATTGTAGAATTTTTCCCTGTATTCCGTTCCCTTAAGAGAAGAATGTATATTCTTTAACAAGTATCTAATAACAAGTTGTCACTGAAATCTGATAGCATATGTTCTGTGTCATGGATAATGAGACCTCATAAAATTAGCGATGGTCTGTGCTACCTCCACAGGTCGAAACAATTACAGATGGAATATGGACTACACCGTTACTGGTTACATCGTGATTGGTGATAGACCATGGGCTGAGAAAGTGTCTACTCTATGAGAAGTGAAGGAAGCTGACGGATTTTCTTAAAACGAGGTTTTGTGGAGAAGAAATAAGAGAGTTCTGCGATGAGTAGACAAAAAATGTTGTCGTTTTCTCTGAAGTGATTGAACAGGTCGGAGGTTTTCGTTTTCTTACAAAGTGAGCCCCTTGTGTTTTGTGTAGCACGTCGTGTGATAATTAAGGTCTGCGCAGACCTGGGGAAATAGATTCTACTTAGGATTCAGAACTCTGAAAATCTCCGTTCTTGGTGTGAACTGCAGTTGCGAATCAAATTTAATTCTTTATATTTCTTTTTTTTGTAAATAATAAATTGTAATAAATAAAGTTCTGTATGAATATATATATGTATGCATATAATGCTTGTAAATAAAAATTAAAGTGTCCTCATTAACCTAAAAGGGACCACTTTCTTGAAGCCGTTATAGATCCAGTATAGGCCGATACGTTACAATAAAAACAAATCAAAATTACAAATGGAAATGACCAGACATTCTTAGCAAAAAATACCAAAAGGCGTTAAAAACAAGTTAAATGTTCTAAGGATAAAAATTTAAAAAGCTAGAAGTACCCTAATAAATCTGATGTCTGTGTAATCAGAACACGTTTTCTCTAGCCCACCAGTAAAGAGCACACAAATCACCATTCTGTTGTAAGTTAGAGTCCAGTCTCGAGCAAACAAGTAACTGGCCCTTATTCATTTTCTCTGTTATACATAAAACACATATATCTTAGTTCATAATACCTATTTTGGCCAGATATTCCCCAGGTTGCTGAAGATGCAGTATGATGCGCTATAACCCCGCGGAGAATATGACAATTGTTGCTGTCAGGAGTGGTGGTCTCCCTAAGGAAATACCTTCCTGTGATTGTTCTAACGATTGCTGTCAGCAATCATGCACAGTGGCTCTTTAAGCAATATCATGAAAAGAAAATCCACCTTATTGTAGCCACATTAAACAGCTCAATAAACTGATGATCTTGTCTTGTATGTCTCCTTAAAGACATGTTTGACTCAACTAAAGATCATAGAGTCCAAAAGAAAATAACTCTCACGAAGTTTTCCCCACGTATTTAAAACAAATTGGATTTTTATATTCATAGTGGCGTTACTAGCGTCAGAATTGCAATAGAATTTTAATAGACATCATCTTCCAGTTTCCCATCAAGTTTCATTTATACAGAAGAAGTCTAATTGACATAACAAGTAAGCAGTGACATTTGATTTTCTGCCAATACACATTTAACACTTATATTTTATTTTATAAGCATTTTCAGTGTTAAGTATAGTTATTAATAAGTTATTTATGTAAATTACAATTATTATTAATATAAGTTATAATTACTAATTATTATTATTATTAAAGTTATTAAATAATATTATTATTATCTTATAACATAAGAATTTTCTTTGAGCAGATAAATATTTATTATTACCATGCTTAAAGTAAAAGTTAAAATTTTTTATTTATTTGAAATTTAAATGTTTAATGAAAATTATATAATTTGTTAATGAATGTGAATTATTAATTCACATTTGAAAGAAGAAAAAATGGAACACAAATTTTTTCTTAAGAATTTTCTTTATTGCAATAGAAATTACACTAACAAGTATAGTATCCGTGCAGTGCAGGTATATTTTGATAGAAATGCAGACTTTCAGGGTTAATGATAGTTTCCTTGTTATAAGACAGTCTGTTGATGATTTTCTTGACTATTATTTCCATTTTCTTGCCGTTCAGGTTGTACTGCGTAAAAAAGAGAAACAATAAGAAAAAATTGCATACAAAATTATCATTTTTATTATTTCAGAACATGAATTCTCACACTCACTGTAATTTCAATGGAGCCTCGTAAAGATATAATTATTATTTTAATATGTAATATCACATACTGGTGCCTGATGGCCAAGTGAATGGCACTCGGTGTCACAGGTTTCGGGTTCAAGTTCCGCTGCTGCCATGGTTTTTCGTAATGGTTCGGAATCTAATAAGTCCTAAAATTTAGGAATCCAGTAAGTTCGTAATCCAGTAATCGGAATTCAGTAAGTTATAATTTAAATAGTAAGTCCCGGTCTAATATGACCGTAGAGCGTTGGGTGGAGGGCTGACTATAATAATAAAAAGAAAACGCCTCATGTTTCGAGACCTTGGCAAAAGGCAAAAGACCTTGGCCAACTAAAGGGCTGTTGAGCCAATGAAAAAGAAGAAGAAATATTGCATATGTTATATTTATTATTTCGTATATGTTTATTATTCTATACGTAAAAATGAATTATTATTAGGTATTATACGTAATATTGAAGGTTAGAAGTGTAATTGCTCCTTTTTCATCGGATTTTGACGAATCTTTTGGTATATTTTGCAAATCCTAATCTTGCTTTTGTTTCGTATAAATATAAATACATATATAATAATATATAATATTATATCATCATCATCGAAGCAACAGCCGCATGGTGGGCCAAGACCGTCTGCCTACTGGCAGATTTCAAAACAGGAGATGTTTACTTTTTACGGAGTAGGATTGTCAGTCAACGTTCTACTGTCATGTTCGACCGGAAATTACGGTTTAAAGTAGATTCCAAATCCCTATACAAACATCCATGGTACCGCTGGGACTCGAACCCGAAGCCTGTGGACCGATCTCCAGAGCGATAGAAACTCGGCCTTCAGGCCCCTGTAATATTATTTACATATAAATATTTTGAAATGACACCTTTGTATGATTACTATTGTGGTGATAATACAAATTCTAATCAAGGTGTTTTAAAGAATACAGCAACAAAAAAATTGTTATCTGATATAACCATAATAAACCAATACAAACTGGTATATCTGGGGCTTCCATTATAAAGTCTGGAACATGACGAACTGTAAGCTCTTTAGCAATGGCTTTCCGAATTTTAGTGACTAGATCTTCGCTGCAACTGTCACCCTCTCTCATCTTTAAAAATAAAACGGCAGATTCATCCATGTCCTTGTTGTAGTATGAAACGCAAAGACTGTCTCGTACCTCCGGAAAATGTTCCACTGTAAAAATGTAAGATTTTTTTTCTTGATTAAGACCAAGAAAATATGAGTTGTTATAACAATTTTAACTACTTAAATTAGAATTTGAATTTTTTATTAAATATATTTTATAGTATGAAAAATTGAATTATTTTGAAACGTTAAATTTATCTAATTTATTTAGAAGTTCTCTGCTTACGGTATTTCTGAACTACAGTACATTCATTTTAAAACTCAGTTAATTCTAAAATTCAGCTTCATGAATTTCTTAAAATTTATCCTATATTTGTCAATAAATACCAAAAAAATTTTGAATTACTTTCAATGTAATATTTTTCATACTGTAAAATATATTACATTGAAACTAATTCAAAATTTTGTAAATGGATGTTCAGAAATACCGTAAGCAGAGATAAATTTAGATAAATTTGGCGTTTCAAAATAAGAAATACCAACCAATTTATCTATCATTCACTTAGTTACAGTTACAGGGGAACTCAACATAAATTATTAACCATTTTGAAATGTATATACATAATTTTTTATCGTTTATTAATGAGTAATATTTTTTTTTATCTACTTTAGGGTCAACATTATGTGGGCATCTGGTTGAACTTAAATAATAGTATAATTTTAAAGATCATGACTATTAACATCTTATAAAGGGAGATATAATAAAATATTTGCTTTATTCAAGATTTAAATCCAAACTAAAGAATAGCTGAGAATTTCGTAAAAAAAAAAAAAAAAAAAATAATAAACTTTCGTTTTCGTTTTCATTTATTTCTTTAAATTATACAACAAAAATTAAAGATATTTTTATTGAGAAAAATATCTTGGTAGAAAAATATCCATCAAACCTTCATGAATAAGACTGTAGCTATATTTCTTAACAAGGCTATCAAATACAAATTTGTAATAACTTAAATGAATTTTTACTCAGTCAAAATTGTGTTGCTCATAAAAATGAATACTTCTAGTGAAGAGTGACCTCTGGTGAATCCTATATTCGAGAACAACAACATAACTAATACATCCATTACAATTATTATTAATAGAGCCTTTATAATTTGAGAAAATGTAATTATTGTTTAGCATATATCAAAGTTCTTGAATGTTTTTTAAGACAATGTCAATAGATATCGTCCGCATACTAAAACAACAACAAAACTAATACATCCATTACAAGTATTATTAATGAAAATTTTATTGATTTGGGACAATGCAAATTTTGTTGAAATTAAATTTTTAAATGTCAAAAAAAAAATTATTTATTTAATTCTGATTCTTATCTGTGTTTTCACTATATGTGTGGAATCTCGAAAATTCTTTTAAGGTATTTCAACTTTTCCACCAGTGAGTTTATACTTTCGAAAAAGCTTGAAAGTTCTTGTAGTACTATACTTTTTTTATTTCATCTTCTTTTCTTGTAAGGTCATGCCTTGAAGAATTGTAGCAGCGTTTGTCTACTGCCCTCATTATGGGGAACAATTTTTGAATCCAATTTATAGACATTTGTATAATCAAAATAAAATTAACTAACTAACTCTCTGGCACTACAGTCCATGTTGGACCAAGACCATCTGGCTACTGGCAGATTTCGTGACAGGATATGTTTTTCTTTTTACGGAATAGGGTTGTCAGCCCTACGACCAACGTTCTACTGTCATATTATACTGGGACCTACTGTTTAAAGTGGATTACGAACCAATACAAACATCCATGGCACCGCCGGGATCTAATCAATATATAAGATAGCGTAATCCAGTACAGGGGTTGATTGTTCGTGTGGAAAGAAGTTATTCGTTACCTACAAGAAAAATTTCTGAAAATGTTTGCTTCTTACAAATACAACTCTTTTTTGTTGCAAACAGTAGTAACATTTAAATGATCTCAATTATTCCGAAAAATCACGATCTCTTGTTAATTATCAATTAAAAGATGGACATTTTTTTTCAGAAGATGAGGTAAAGTTTTCTCTGCAAAGATATATTTTTCTCATCTATCAACTGAAAAATATATATATGACTTCTTTTTCAATAAATCAATCAGTACATAAATTCTAATGATTTAATGCATGTGTAACTAAAACTTGTGGTAATTTATATAAAAATACTTAGTTATATTTTAGTTATGTTTTTATGTGTACTCGTGGAAAAGAGGAGAAAGATGTTGAATTCCTTAGACGCCAACCTTAATGTTTTTAGCTCAAAAATAGGGTTGCAAAAGGTTTTAAGCCCTTTCCTTGCATCATTGTTGAAGTTTGGATGTTGCTGAATCTTTAACAATGTCTGCTATTCTAGTGAAGAATGACTTCAGATCAAAGTAGCAATAATCTAAAAGAACAACATTATCATTTTCAGGAAATACTTGCCAACGTTGTATATTTCGGAACTTCCAAAGCGGCATCCTCTCTGCTTAAGTGTTTCGTCACTAAATAAAAAAAAGTATAAATTTATTAGGGAGTGAAAACTTTATTATTAAAAGAAATAACAACCCAAGTAAATAAAAAAAAATAGATTTAGATTAGATCGATTTCTTTTTTCTTATTTTTTTTTTACTTCGCTTCGTACCATTACGAGCCTAAAATTACTAATTTCGTATTTTTTATTTTTGTTGTTCCCTTTATGTTGAAAAACAATTTGCGGCTTAATAATTTAGAATTTAAAATTGTTAAGTTGGGAAATATTAATTGAAATATGATACCTAATATTTGTAAGGAATTTTTTGGTCAATTATTCATAAGTAAACTTGAATAAAAACGCATAAGATATATGCAAACATGCTAAATTTTTTTTGCATTTTTTTTTTCGAACATTTACCAATCTTTATTTTCTGTAAATTTAAATTTTATAAATTATTTCACTTCGTATCATTCGCGAATAAAAACGAGATTCAATATTTCAGCATTTTTTTTTTTTTCTTTCTAATGCAGCTGCCAAACATTTAGACAGCTTGGTCTGGATGCCTTAAGGCAAGCGCTGCACAAACGTTACTCACTTTGCATTACCCAGGCGGCGCGTGTAGCTTGAAGATAAGCCACGGACGCGGAGTAACAATGCCCCCGCAACGCTCTACGATCCTATTAGACCGGGACCTATTTTTTAAAGTGGATTCCGAACCACAACACACATCCATGGCTCCGCGGGGACTCGAACCCGAAACCTGTGGTACCGAGCGCCAGAGCGGCCCATATTTCAACATTAATTAAGAGAATTTTTTTTCAAAATAATTTTGTAAATATTATTGACATATTAAAAAATTTAATCACTATGAAAAAGATCCTTTCATAGAAATTTCTACCTTTCACCTGCGGCATCAAAGCTCCTAAGCACTTTCTGTCTATGATCTTGGCATTATCGATTCTATCCAAATTCAGGCGCATGCACATTAAAAATATCATATAGTATAATAAAAATGCAGGATTTGAATTCTTTGCATTAAAGACGTATTTTTAAGCCTACTCATGTTGCATTACTGGAGAAGTTTTTCTGTGTATGAGCTTTCGCTGTGTATGTGCGATCGATCAGAGAGGGAGCAAATATTCTTATTTTTGAATGTCCAGGACTAGATAATTTTAATTTCTTATAAATTTTAATAAATCTGACGATTCCTTTTTGATGTTATAACTTTTATAGTTATCATAGCTTATCTAATTTTCAAATGTTTATAAGCATTTCATATAAATTTATTTTTTCAATAGCCTCACTTATGTTTTTAACTTTTTGTAACCGTGCTTCCTCCTGCGCATTGGCAAGGTCGCCTTCCTTTGGTTTTTAGGAGAAATCATCAGTCGGCCACTAGAGGAAGTACTCTCGCCCGAGAGGAATATTCCCGCGAAGAAATGTTTAATTTATAGTCTCTCATCCTGAGAGGAAATATATTTAGAGAAACCCACCGCAATAGTTGACCTACAGACTCTTACCTGGAGAGGAAGTATGCGCGTATCTGTTTCGGGTATTTGGCTTAGAAGTGGAGTCCTTCCACGAATCTATAATTATCTGTTTTTAAATGTGTTAAATATTGTATGTCTCTAATTGTATGTGTGTGGTGTTTGTGCGTGGGTCAATAAAGTTGTGAGTCAATAAAGTTGAGGTCAATAAAGTTGTGAGTTCTCCAACCCGTGCCACAAGTATCTCAACCCAACCACACCTAGTTACAATCTTGTTGCCCAACCTGCCCACTATATAACTGTATTTATGATTACAAAACATAATCTACTGATCATGATCTCATAATGCTTATATGTTTTACCTAATTTATTTTATTTTATATTAAAACAAATATTTAAGTAAAAGTGACGCACATGAAAATATGCTCATAAAAATAAAATTAATTTTACGCACAATATTGTAGATTTGTGTTACGATTCATTTATGCTACCTTATACAGACTGCACTTTTGATTTATGTTAAGATGAAATTATAAATAAATGGATCATACTACCTTCTACAGCAAATGAGCCAATTTTTCGTGATAGGATTGCACATTCCATAATCGCCCATTGCAAATATTCCTGAAGAAAGAAATTTTGATATAATTCGGAGAAACTTATTATGTATTGATACATGTACAGACACCAAAAAAAAAAAGAAAAAAGGACACAATAATAACTTTAAATAACTTTTGTAATTACTTAATAACATCTAATTAGTAACAATTTTTAAACTTATAATAACTTTTAATTAACTAAACAACTTTTGGTTTAAAACCGGGAATCCTGTACCCTTTGCGCCAAACACATCGCCAAGTAAACAAACAAAATGGCTGCCGAAGTTCGGTATCATTGTAACATGCTATTTCGCTAAAATTTATAGGCAAACAGTGCTCTTACGCCAACTTTTGTAATTATAATAATAAATTTTGTTATAATAACAATAACTAATTATTGAAATTATAACTTTGTTATAATTTCAATAATCAATTCAACTTTGCTAATCTCAATAATCTTTGTAATCCCTTAATAACTTTTGTAATTATCATCAAATCTTCATATAAGTGATATCATTCGAAGTGGCTTGAAGAGGGCAACTTATGGGGCAACTAACTATGATTAACAAAATTAATTAACATGGTAATTAACCACAAATTCCTAATTTTTTTCGTAAAGAAAACCGATATTTTTAAAGCAATCGATTCAGCATGATTAAATTAATATACTATAACTTTTTTCGAAGCGATCTGATAAAATGTTTTAAAATAAATGGGTTCAAAAATCGACTTTACCAATGTTAATGGAAACTTTCGCTCAATGAACGATATATCGCACAAAAGAAATTTTTTCTCAAAACTAAAAATATAATTTAAACACATTTTGAGGGTATATTTAAAAAAAACAACAACACATATTAAATAAGAATAAAATAAATTTTAACATACTAAATTTTTTATGCGGAGGGTTTTTTAATGTCTACAACGTTTAAGATATAATTTTTTTTTGAAATTATTATGAAAAGTTTACGAGATATTCAACAAAATGTCAATTAAGGAACGGCTCCCAAATTTAAAAAAGTAATTATTATAGATCTGATTTTGCTCAAACGAATTTACTCTGATGATTCGGAAATATTTTTTTTTCTTTCTAATGCAGCTGGCAAACACTTAGGCAGCTCGGTCTTGAATGCCTTAAGGCAAGCGCTGCACAGATGTTACTCACTTTGCATTACCCAGGGAGCGCGTGTAACTTAAAGATAAGTCACGGACGCGGAGTAACAATGCCCCCGCAACGCTCCTATTAGACTGGGACCTACGATTTAAAGTGGATTCCGAACCAGTACAAACATCCATGGCACAGCCGGGACTCGAACCCGAAACCTGAGGTAGAGAGCGGCAGAGCGCTAGCCACTCGGCCAATCAGGCTCCCGATTCGGAAATATTCAGATAAATGTTTAACAAGAATGTTTAATTCATTTATATTAAATGTTTCCTACTTTTAATTAAATTTTTTACGCATTTAAGCAGATTTTCTTTTTTTTAAATATTAATCATATCAATAATAAAAAATATTAATTTTATCTGTGGTTATGGATGTCGTTACCGATGTTCGAATTCAAGAATCGAATTAAGGTTTATCCGAATTTCATAAATCTCCATAAATTCAATAGTTAAGTTTTATGAGTGATGCATTGTAAAAATACTGTAACAATATTAATTTTATTAAGCTATTGCTTTATTAACGGGGTCTAATGGCCGAGTGGCAAGAGCTCTGGTTCTGCTCCACAGGTTTCGAGTTCAAGTCCCAGCGGGGCTATGGGTGTTTGTAGTGTTTCGGAATCTACTTTAAACTGTAGGTCCCGGTCTAACAGAATCGTAGAGCGTTGCGGGGGTATTGTTACTCGGCGTCCGTAGCATATCTTCAAGCTACACGCACCTCCTAGACAGTGCTAAGTGAGTAGCATCGGTGCAGCGCTTGCCTTAAGGCAGGAAAGACAACTGTCTAAGTGTTTGCCAGCGGCATTAAAAAAAAATTACTTTCTGAATATAACTTATATTTCTTTACACTTATATTTATATATTATTAATTATAACTATTTACAGTCGAAATGGCTAGCACTCTGACCTTTGGTACCACGGGTTCCCGGTTCGAATCCTGGCGGTGGCATGGATGTTTGTGAGTGGTTCAGAACCCACGTTAAACTGCAGGTTCCGGTCAAATTATCCCACTGTGCACACAAAATGACCACATAACGTCAAACCAATCTACACTCATGTCCATAAATTAAGGATAATGAAATTCAGGCAAAGAAAGATACAAAAGCAAAACAAATTTGACTTATTTGTAAAGTCTATTTATTAAACTAAAGGTAAAGAGCAAAAAAGATGCTATATCTTTGACATAATTAATAAAAATTGCGATTTTTACTCTCTGGAGCAAATTTCAAAAAAGTACCTATTTACAAAAAACAGTATAACATGGTTAGTATGATGGTTAATATGGAGTATTTCTCCCGGACGATGCAATACAGGCCTTACAACGCCTAGGCATGCTGAGTATCAAATTATCAATTTGATCTTGGGGAATATTACACCACTCATCAAGCAATGCCCTCCGAAGTTCCGGTTGACAGGTGGGAGGGGGCTGACGGGCTGCAATTCGTCGGACAAGCATATCCCACACATGCTCTATTGGATTCAAGTCCGATGAGTATGCTGGCCAATCCATACGGGTGATATCCTCCAATTGAAGGCATTCGTCTACAATGTTTGCAAGGTGAGGACGGGCGTTGTCCTCCATAAACAGAAATTCAGCACTCACGGCGCCCCGAAACAAACGTACATGTTGTTCCAGAATGACATCCCGATAGATGTGGCCTGTCATCGTTACACTCTGAACATGCAGGTCAGTTCTGGAACCAAGAATAATTCCTCCCTAAACGAGCCATCCTGCACCAGCGTAGCGGTGTCGTTCAATGGTGTTCTCTTGGTGGTAACGGGTACCTGGCGCTCTCCATATGAAAGTCCGGCGAGAATCAGACTGCAAACTAAACCTGGACTCGTCGGAAAACATCACACCAGACCACTGTTGCGGTGTCCACAATGCATGTTCTCTACTCCAGGTTACTCGCAGGCGACAGTGAGTTGCGGTAAGTGGAACACATCTGACAGGCCTACGAGCATATAGACCAATGTATTCTAAGCGTCTGTACACGTTCTGTCTTGAAACTGTCGCACCGGTAGCTGAAGAGAGCTGACGAGACAGGTCTGATGCTGTGCTCCGTCTGTTTCTTTTGCCAGTAACTGCTAAATACCGGTCCTCATTCGGCGTTGTAACTCGGGGGCGATCTGTGCTGTAACATCTACTCACATTACCATCATCTTGGAATCGTTGCCAAAGCCTGGAGATGACAATCTGCGCGATTCTAAATTCCTCGGATACGTCCACATTCTACGTCCACATTCCACATTCCGCTGGGTACGTCCACATTCCAGTCGTCCGATAATTCTACCACGTAAAAAATCATCCAAATGCTTCCTTTGTGCCATAACTGTGGGGTTATTGCACTGAAAGGCTTTTAAAGCGCTTGTGAACTATTTTACTTCTTTGCCACCATTCTTTATATACCCCTCTCTTACACTCTCGTCATTGTGACGTACTATCCGCGCCATCTGGTGGTTTCCGGTAATTTGCACATTCTTCTTCAAGATGTGTGTGATAATTCTACAGGTGAAATTTTTATTTTAGAGTTCAATTTTTGTGTGATTCTGAATTATCCTTAATTTATGGACATGAGTGTATTTCCTTTTTTAAATTACATAATGGTAAATGAAATTATAATAGATATTTAAATATATCCTTTTTTTATTTTAATAGATAATAACCAATATTGAATAATTTTAAGCCTACTTCATACTGTACCTTCGTATTTGGAAAAATATTTTTCACGAAATGCACTACCATCCTTGTCACCCCACAATCCTAGAGTAAGACCAGGTAAAGGCTTGGGCAGAACTATTTCCCCCACTTCACCCATCACGGAGTTACCTGTCAAAAAATATGTCAAATGTCAAAGAAACAAAAATCAAATAATGCCATTTAAAATTTTTAATATAATGCTAAGAAAGGGGCATTAAAATCCCTGCATAGTAATGTAATATTAAGTGTAAAACACACAAAAAACTCAATTTGTAATTTTCCCCCATAAATTTAAAAAAAAAAAGTGTTAAAAAAGACAATATACAAATCTATTTATTGATGTCCCATATTTTATGATATTCTGTAACCTTAACTTTCTGTACCTTATCATTCTTTAACTTCTGCAACTTGTATATTTATAGCATTGTAATTCTTGTAATTTACATATTTATAATCTTCCATACTTGCATACACTCAAGAGCCAAAACATTATGACCACCTATCAATAACGAGTTGGCCTACCTTTAGCGCGCAACACAGCTTCAACCAGCCTTGGCATGGATGCCATAAGTCCTTGGTAGATGGCCGGAGACAGATTGTACCAGATGTTTAAGCAACGGTCACGCAAATCCGAGATATTGCGAATTGGTGGTCTTTGAACTCTGAGCTGCCGTCCCAGGACATCCTAAATGTGTTCTATTGGATTGAGTTCCGGGGAGTTAGGCGGCCAGGACATTAACTGGAATTCAGCATCATGTTCCTGGAACCACTCCAACACAATCTGCCCTCTATCAAAGTCGCTTAGATCCGCAGCCTTTCCCATCACACACAGAAGTATGTGAAAGAATGATTCTTCAGACTCTCCAGCAGCAGTTAAATACCGCTTCCACCTGATCACGTGCCTTCCACGTCATCCAGGCGAGTTCATTGCAAAATGTAGGGGTGGTCATAATGTTTTGGCTCTTGAGTATATTTTTAACCCTTTTCCTATAAATTTTGAATTTTTGACTTAAGCCACTTTTCTCCCAAGTGAGGATGGTCTGTTGGCCAATTGGCTAGCAATCAGGCCTTTGGTACCACAGGGTTCAGGTTCGAATCCTGGAGGTGGTATGGATGATTGTGAGGGGTTCGGAATCCACGTTAAACTGTATATCTGTCTAATTAGCCCAATGTGTGCAAAATAATGAACGTAGAATGATACATCAAACCAAATCCCAACTGAGTGATGTCTTATAAAATATATAATTTATAATTTAAAAAAAAAAAAATATCTTGATAACATAAATTTGTGTTTAAATAGCTCTAGTCACGATTGGAAACATTAGAAGTCTTTAAATATTAAAATATTCGATTTGCAGAATTGCAAAAATTTAATAGATTTAGAAATAATTCATGGATTTTTTCAAATTCTTTTCCTCACAGTATTTGATTCTCAAATTGAGAGTAATTCGCAAAGGGTCAAATGTGATGAAAAACAGGCGCGACATTTTCCAACACATAAGGAATCAAACCAAGGAGATTATTAGATACTCGGCCTTTCAAGCCCTAAGGTCTAATATGACTGTAGAGCATTAGATGTAGGGCAACCGTAACTCGAAAAAAGAAAAGATCTCCTGTCTCGAGATCTGCTAGTGGCCCACCATGGGGCTGTTGCGCCAATGAAGAAGAATAAAACTATACAATAAGAAATCCATTTATAACTTTGAGAAATATTAATAACTTTGAAAAGCTTTATTAAACATAAAAAAAAACCATTATTAGAAACACATTATCCATTATCCTAATGATTATTCGGATTACAATATTATTCTTTTCCAGTAAGAAAACTACCTTTCGATTCAATTAAATAATTGTATTGAAGAAATGCAACTAATAATAATTAAAATACTCTGAATACTTTAAAGTACAGTTTAAATATATCTTTATTCAAATGCTTCTAATATGGGCCTGAATGGCCGAGTGGCTAGCGCTCTGGCACTCGGTACCACAGGTTTCGGGTTCGAGTCCCGGCGGTGCCATGGATGTCTGTAGTGGTTCGGAATCCACTTTAAACCGTAGGTCCTGGTCCTAATAGGATCATAGAGCGTTCCGGGGCATTGTTACTCCGCATCCGTGGCTTATCTTCAAGTTACACGCGCCCCCTGGATAATGCAAAGTGAGTAACGTCTGTGCAGCTCTTGCCTTAAGGCATCCAAGACCGAGCTGTCTAAGTGTTTGCCAGCTGCATTAGAAAGAAAAAAAAATACTTCTAATATAAATCAAGGAATAAAACATCATAAATTTCTGATGATATTTAAAGATTATTAAGCCCGACTCGTGATTCAGTGGCAACATGTGCCGATGGCATGAGGGCGGAGGTTCAATCCGCTGACGGCTTTGTAGTAGACACTGCTTCGAAACGCGAGGAGACTGGATGACATTTGTGATGTTCAACATCTTGACTCACTAATCGGACTACCTTAAGGAAGTTTTACGAATTTTTTCCCATACGTTAAGCAACTGTGGGGTAGTTCCCCCTAAAAGTCCTCCCGGAAGGCACTGCCCTCCTTCTGTAGCGTCACGAAGCAAATCAGACTTCTACCTACGAGTGCTTCATCACAGCAGAAGCTGCTGCCCTTCCATGAGACCACACGGGTTCCTGGACTTGGTCTAGATGTACACTCAAGAGCCAAAACATTATGACCACCCCTACATTTTGTAATGAACTCGCCTGGATGACGTGGAAGGCACGTGATCAGGTGGAAGTGGTATTTAACTGGTATTAAGTGGTGATATTAATCCATGCCAAGGCGGGTTGAAGCTGTGTTGCGCGCCAAAGGTGGACCAACTCGTTATTGACAGGTGGTCATAATGTTTTGGCTCCTGAGTGTAGCTGTCTACCAAATGGGATAAGAAAAAAAAAATCGATTAAAGGGTAAAAGAGGAGTTTGGGAGAATTTTATTCATTTTGAAGAGGGGAGAATGCGTAAAGATAAATTTTTACAGCTGTCACGTTAAATTAATTTTTTATTAAATACTTTCCAAAAAGATAAAAAAAACTTACCTGAGTCATCCACTACAAGGGCTTCTACGCCCAATGATTTAGCATTGATCACCCCTTTATATGCAGGTAAAGACATCTCCATAATCAAACACACTCCCATAACTTCGGTGGACCCTGGTGGTAGAGAACAGAAAGACTTTATTTTCAGAAAACAAAATTGTTAAATTGTGTTAAATCTAATTAATAGGCTGACAGAAACTCAGGCGTTAATGCTTTTAAGAAACTAAAATGTTCCCATAGACCCACTTACGTTAAAGGAAATTACTTCCCGGCGAGAATTCTCATTCTTTTTTTCTTCGCAATAGAAGCAATCTCATCAACCCTGCACAACTTCCAATGGATGGTCTACAGAAAAAGTAAGCATCAAAGTGATGGTTTATTGAAGGCCTAAGTTCGAATACACTGCTATGATTGTTGTAGTCGCTGTTTTTTGAAAATAGGAGGCTCATGGCGATTATGACAGTATGTCTCGCATCGATAGTCAGGTTATCTTGTGAGATTTTTCTAGATTTTCTTCTATATGACACGCCAATCCGTGGAAATTACCCCTAGAAGTCCTCCCAAAAGTCAGGTACTGTCCTTTCCTCATCAACCGTCGGTGGGAACGGTCTGTGACCTTCCTGCATCACCCGTCTTTTCTTCAAGTGATACAGAAGTGGTACAGGTTCACCGATGTTAAACAAAAAAAAATGATGATGGTTCCTTTTTTTTATTTATCACACGAATTTCGAAGTAGGTACAATGTTAAAACACTTTAATGTCTCCTAATTTTTAATTTTTCAGTAGACTTCCTTAGAATCGTCAAGAATGAAATGGAAAATTAGTCCACAGAAAAACTATATTATATCAAGAATATCAATAAATAATCCTCATAGAACATTAAGTGAATTTGTAGACTCTGATGGCCGACTGACTTAGTGCTGTGTCGCTCAGTGCCGCAGGTTTCGGGGGCAAGTCCCGGCGGTTCCATGGATGTTTGTGATGATTTGGAATCCACTTTAAGCCTTAGGTCCCTATCTAACATGACTGTAGGGCGTTGGGAGTAGAGCTTATAATCCTACCGCGTAAAAAAATCAGTTTCACGGAGCCAAGGCAGGCTTCTACCTACGGGTGTTCCATCACAACAGAAGCTGCCCCCTTCCTTCCCTGAGACCACACGGGTTCTTGGACTTGGTCTAAATGTTGCTGTCTACCAAGTGGGGTAAGAAACAAAAAACAAATGAATATTTTGTACATTTATTCCTTTGTCTTTTTTAGTTCTGGTTTTCAAAATAGTATGCAATTTTTTAGATGCCTCCGTAACTCATGATTTCAAAACATTATATTTTGTATAATAGATCTTTTTAGAGTCACCCAGGGAAAAATTAAATAATAATAACATTAATAATAAACAATAAATAAATAAATAAAACTCAAAACGCCATTGATGTTCCATTTCACAGGATAAATGGGCATACCTACGGTTCATACGGTTACATTCGTCTTACTATAGCTTTCGATTAAAATATTGAAAATTCGATTAAAATATTGCAACTGCAACTGCAATTCCATGTAGCAGATTAAATTCAATTGATTTTGTGCTAATGAAAATGCAAAAACACATTATTAAACCATTAAATTTTGTATATGAACTAATTTTTTCTATATAATTTCTTGTTTGTTGTTTCTACTGTTAATTAGTTTCTGTTGAACATTAATTATAGTCATGAAAGATTTTTAGTGATAATCTTGTCTATGTTTTAAATCTTTTTCAGATATTAAAAGTATAATAATAAATAAGGGGCGAAAGTTATTTAAAAGGACTCAGAATATGTTACGATTTTCCAGATAGACATCAAATCAATATTCCAGGATACTTACTTAAAAAATAATTGTAAATAATTGAAATTATATTTAATTCTTTATTATCATAGTTTTAAGTATTTAAAAAAATACTTTATCTTCTTACTTACATCATCGACCAAAAAATGAATTAAAATGCATTAATTTAATTAGTTAAAGGAGCATCATAAAGTTAAAGATCTGTCATTATAAATTATTGGAACTAAAATTACATATCAATCTCTCTCACATACAAAAAATTTTAATTTTATTTTTATGATAAGGAAAATAAAATCAGGTATAGACAAATTACCGTAAGAATTTCCAAATAAAACATCGCTCAAAATCTCGTTCATGAAATCGTAATTCTTTGGCTTCACCACACTTCCACCGGCCAGTACCAACCTCAGAGAGGACAGATCGTGATCTTCGGCTGAAACGTAATTGACTTATTATTATTTATAAATAATAATCTAATTAAATTCAATCTATTATTATTCAATCAATTATCAATCTATTATTATTCAATCTATCTATTAGGCTTATTTATATTCAATCTTATAAGGAAAAAATCAAATATTCTATTCAACATAAAAAAATCAGTTTTAACTTACTTCGTAATTTTAAATAATTTGATGGTACATGAAAATTCCTTTTAAAATTTCAATACATTTTTGTTTTAGTTTTCAAACATAGGTTTGTATTAATTATAATTCGATTCTTTGTAATAAATATTGAAGGTTTGAAGTATGCAAGTTGGTCAACCAGAACTGAATGTGGTTGGGTTGTAATACTTGAGGCATGGGTTGAAGAACTCACAGCTTTATTTACGCACGCACACATATATACTCAAGAGCCAAAACATTATGACCACCCCTACATTTTGCAATGAACTCGCCTGGATGACGTGGAAGGCACGTGATCAGGTGGAAGTGGTATTTAACTGGTATTAAGTGGTGGTATTAATCCATGCCGAGGCGGGTTGAAGCTGTCCTGCTCGCCAAAGGTGGGCCAACTCGTTATTGACAGGTGGTCATAATGTTTTGGCTCTTGAGTGTATAATTAGAGACATACAATATTTAATACATACATAGAAAAATACCATATTTAACACATACATAGAAAAATACAGTATTTAACACATACATAGAAAAATACAATATTTAACACATACATAGAAAAATACAATATTTAACACATACATAGAAAAATACAATATTTAACACATACATAGAAAAATACAATATTTAACACATTTAAAGACAGATAATTATAGGTTCGTGGAAAGATTGCACTTCTAAGCTGAAAACCAAATATTCAGCTATGCGCAGGATGCAAGAAATATACTTCCTCACTTTCTCTCCGGATGAAACTCTGTAGGTCAACTGATCATTTCTCCTGAAGGCCATAGAGGGTGCTCTTGTCAGTGCGTAGGAGGAGACTTGTTTACAGGTTAACAAATTCTTCACCCAGATCGATGATTTTTTTTGTTAGTAGGTAATATTTCGTATCATAATAAAATCATGTTAAATTGATAAATATCTAAAGAAATAAAGCACTTTTCAAATTACATCATAATCAGTGAGTAATTTAATAATATTTAACCGCAAAAAGCTAATAGAAAATGAAAGCAGGAAGATAACTTGATCATTTACTGAACAATTTCGTACAACGATCTTACTTGGGGCGTATCCTCTTTTCTGATATTCATCAAACACACTGGCGGGAAAGAAAATATGAGAAATCTTGTGCTCATCTATCATATCCCAAATGAATGTCGGACTCAAATAATAAGGAGCCCCTTCAAAAAGGATGATTTTTTCACCCAGAAAATGAAGACTGGCAAGTATGGACCACGATGCCCAGCCTACCTAGGAAAGGTTTTAAGCACAAACTTGATAAAACGCATATACAGAGATTAAAAATATATATATATACAAAATATAAGAATGCCTGGTACTTACGTATTAACGGTACCTTGGCGACAGTTGCGCCAATAAAGAGCACACGCGCCAACCGCAGCTACAGATTTGTCGGTTTTTAAGTGGAGCCAATCTACCCTTAAAATTTTTGTTCCAAATAATAAAATATATATGAAACACTTCATTTAAAATCAAAATGATCTCAAAATTCAAAACACTTTATTTAAACACAAATTAGTCAAACGGAGTTTTCTAAGTCCCACACGATAAACACACTGACTGAAATTGCATTTCCAAAACTTACGTTTACCAAAATAAAGTTTCATGTCACGGGAATTGCAACATTTTCGTTGTTTTGGTAAAATATTTCGCTCCTGAAAAAATAAAATTGCATCTTGTTCTGTTTCTGGCAAATCCCAAATATGCATTTTCGTAGCACTAAAAAATGGCGTCAAAACTCAGCAAATCTGCAGCTGTTAGATTGGCGCCACTTAAAAACCGCCAAATCTGTAGCTGTTAGTTTGGCGACACTTAAAAACAGCCAAGTCTGTCGCCAAGGTATCGTTAGTACGTAAGTACCAAATTTCTTTTAGAATGAAATATTTAATAATTTTTAATATTTATATTAATGAAATAAAAAGTGAAAACTTCTTTTCATTTGATTGCTTTTTTCTATATTTATATTGGTTACACAAAATAAGCAAATAAAATAATTCATAACTAAACAGAGTGATAGGGGTGAGTTTATAAATAGCTGGTTGACTTCCTAACTTTTTTTTATCATACTTGGTAGAGAGCAACATCTAAGATCAATTTCAAGAACCCTTGTGGTCTCATGGAAGGAAGAAAAGAGGGCAGCTTCTGTTTTGATGGAGCACTGACATGTAGAAGTCTGACTTGACTCCATGAAGCTGACTTTTTATGGGGTAGGGTTGTCAGCCTTACGTTCTACAATTATATTAAAAGGGGACCTACGGATTAAAATAGATTCCGAACCACCCTCCATGGCACCGCTAGGACTCGAACCGGAAACCTGTGGCATCGACCATCACAGCGCTAGTCACTCGGAATCAATTCAGTTACGTTAATCAATTCAGGCGAATCTGCGCTGCAAATTTTTGGCATTTTAATTTTTAATTATTTGCTACGATGTGCAACCTCAGTTAACTTACTGGCTAGCATACTTTTAACTGTTATTTTGTCAATAGTTTTTAATATGTTTTTGTTTACTTAATTTCTTGCTTTTGTTTTAATTGTCTTTAATTTTTAATTCAATAGTTTTATCTTAATAGCTCTGGTCTTAACTTTAATTTTAAATACTTATTTTCGATATCCATTTTGAAAATATAAAATAAAGAATAAAAAAACTGCTTTTTTTCCCAACATCAGTTGGCTTTTTTGCAAACTGTAACTGTCATGATGGCGCCATCTGTTGGTGCCCCTGCAAACGTCATCCAATCCATACTTTGAGCTGATGTATTTGTTGTCGTCTTGAACTGATGTAACCACTGCTTTGCAACTTTGTAACCTGGTTTTATTTTGTATTTTTTTCGTAATTTTTATTTCCTTTTAAAATTTTAACTTTAATTTTAAATTATTTTTGGGGGCATAGGGCAATAAAAAAATAATAAAAATAATAATGTTAATGAATTGTTTTTTAAAATTAAAAACAAAAAACGAGAAATAATTATTTTGCACCTAAAAATTTGATTAAATCACAAAATATTAATTTTTAACAAATTTAACTTTTAGATATTATTTTTAAAAATAAACTAAAAACTTACCGGTGAAATTGAAAGCCAAGTGTCATCTCTACTTGTATCATAATTTATACCAAAGGGATTCACTACAGCCATCAATATCTGAAATTAAAGTAATACAAAATTGATATACAGGTTTTATACATTTTTTATAAGTAAGAGATCTGATAAAAGTTATATTAAAAGTAATAAATATCATTTATATAAGCTTATAAAAATATTTTGCAAAAAAAATGCTATAAATTCGATAGAAATAATGAGAATAAAATTTAATTAGAGTTTCAATTATTTTTATCAATTAAAGAATTGAGTTCAAGTTACTTTGAGTTATTTGAATAAAAGTTTTTTATATAGTTTATTAGCAATCTTTAAAAAAAATTAAGAAAAAAATATCATTTATAAATTTTAAACTGTAATTTAGAATTAATTTAGCAACTGAGCAATCATAAGATCAACATTTGCAATCATTCCACTTACTCCACATCCGTGTATTAGTGCTTTGGGCTGACCTGTGGTTCCAGATGTGTAGCTTATTAAAACTGGATGGGAAAAAGACACTTGTTCGAATTCCATTGGCGGAATAGATCCGTCTGCATCCACTCCCATTTTCAAAAACTCATCCAAGAAACAACTGCAAAAAATTCAGAACATTTTGTCCAATTTTGATCTGAGAGATTGGATTCTACAAAGTTGCAATGTTTGCTATATCTTTGTATTACCAAACGAATTTTCCAAGAATTACGAAGCAATTGCAAATGTATAATTACTTTTTAGATAATTGTGTTTCAAAATAGCATTACAAATGTTAAATATTTTGAGACCATCTTTTTCCTTTGGCTTCTGTTAGAACTTTTTAAATCAAGGGCAAGGAAACTGTCAACAAATTTCCGACTCATTATAAAATAAATGTACAACTATTTCTTGCAGTCTACAGAAATGATAGCAATCAAAGATATGCAGAATCAAATCATTTGTCTAAAAGGTCATGTAAATTTTAGAAACTTGATATTTTAGGAAAAAAAATCTTGAATTTAATTCAGTTCAACATTTGAAACGTTGAATTGTAACTCTTCACTTCAAATTTTCAGATATTTTGCAAACTACTTAATTTTTTATTAATTTATTACTAAAACGTTTAAACATTTATTGAATGAAAACTATGCATATGCCTCATTATTTCTTATGTCGATATTTAAAAGCAATTACCTGTTTTTAATTGCTCTGATATCTGGTCTAGAATCAGGTTTAGTTGATACAATAAGTATTTTCTCTAGAGATTCTAAACCTATAGAAAAATTAGAAAATGTATCAAATTATATCTTTTAGTGAAATATTTTTAAAAACAATTCAATAACTTAATAAAAACTAACTTTTTAATACTTAAAAAATTGTTAAGTTTAAGAACAAAAAAAACCTCAAATATATATATAATAGCATACATAATTTTGTCATCGTTTGTAAACAATGGCACCATGTTACACCATTAGCTACAATACGTAATCCGACACCATCCGTCTATGCGGTATTTGATAAGATGCTTCAGGAAGACTTCTTTGAACAGTTCTTTCTAGTCGTCACAATGCTGTCATTAAATATACGGAACCATGGAGATCTACTCTACACCATAAGCTAGAACGGGAGAAGAATGCTTCAGATAGATCACCTCGAAAAACAACCAATATGACTTTGCCAGACGTGGCATCCTTTTTTGGTTTAAGTGATGAAAGATATTTTAACACATCCTTTTCTTCTGGCTGGAAATGATGCCATGTTGCATTCCCATTCATGATAGGTTCTAAGAATGACCATTCGACAACTTATGGAGATTATATACATCTTATATATAGTTATAATGCCGATTAATTATGGCAGCTATGTTATATCCGACAACTTATGGAAATAAAATATCGTATAAAATATTTCAGGCAGATTGCAAACAGGTCATTCTTTTTAGGTGTCATACATACTAGGTTCTCAGGGTCTTCGAAACTGCAGTATAATAGAGAAAGGAGATAAAAGCTTTCCATATATTTAAAGTGACTCATATTGAAGAACACAGTCACTATGACCTTGCCAATTGAGCAATTGAGGTATCTTTTAGGTCTGAATGACGAAATACGTTTCAATTTCTAAGACATTTTTTTTTTGGCCACGGCTGTAAATGATGAAACTTCTTCAGACACAATGCATTGCACAAATGATCATGTTCTGTTTCCGAACTATGGGGGCCATTTGGGAGCCCAGCAAGCAAAACGCAATTGAACGATTCCTTGTCTTTACATAAATGCATTGGTTGGTCCCTTAATTTTGAGTAGGAGGAAGAAACATAATACTGAAATACATGATAACACTGAACTGTTCATATCCGCAAATGACTTTGGGTCAATGAAACCAAAACTTTTAAAATTAAGCACTCCGAAACAACATCAACCTTTTCCTATGATTATTTTGAAATAATAAAAACAGCAAATGTCGAAAAATACTGATACCATCTGCCAATATCTTTACATTTGGTAGCATGTCAATCTCTTCTCCTTCTTGAAGAAATCGGTCATTAGTCACAAGCACCCTGGGATTCACTTGTTTGAATCTGTTCAGAACTGCCTGAAATGTAAAATATATTTAAATATACTTAAATACTGAAATATACTAAAAATACTCAAATGAGAGCAGATCATTGCACCATTTCAAAACCTTAAAGTCAACATAATTGGTTATCTCATACTTAATCTGATCTGTTGCACGCGGTAAACACACGCCACAAAGCGGTAAACCGAAAATTCCTTCCCTTATCAAAAAAAATGTTGCAAAGACATCTTGAAGGTATCTTTCTAAAACACGAGTACAAAATGAAGGTAAAATGCAGCAGCCCCCTTCTAGTAATGCAGCCCAGGTAAACGGAAGTGCACGTGCATGTATGTGAGACTCCTAAGATATTATCAGAAAAATTTACAAATTTGTAAATCACCATTGCGCAGTAGTATCACAAAGTAGAGTCACATTAATGTGGCCTCTGTTTCATATCCAGAAGATAACCATGTGCACATCGGACAGCGTCTAGATGTGCTGGGACAGATTCATTGAGTTTTTGAAGAATATTCTCAGGGATATTAAGTCGTTATGACTGTCACTAATTAATCTCGAACACCAGGTGAAGTGTCATGGTGCGAATCGGAAGCGACATGGAGCGAGTCGATCTAGGTGATCTCATAAAGGCTCAATTTGGCTTATTTCCTTTGAATTAGTGGACCAGGGATGCATAGTAAAGTACTCCTCGTGCTCTTCTAATTACATACACTAATGCCACTCAGGGTTGATATTTGCCAATTTCTAGGCAATAAATATTAAGCATGGAAATGTTTTTTTACAACACTATGGAATTAATAGATCATCTCATAGCAAATTGCAATGCCATTAGAAGATTCTAATCATCTTGTGGTATGCATGATCTAGAGATAAATAGAGGCAACAGGGAAAAAGGAAAAGAGGGAAAAAAGAACTGTTCAGAATTATCTGAAATGTAAAATAGAAATAAATATACTAAAATATACTGAAATGAAGATTGATCCAAATACTGAAGGAGGATGTTGGAAAATGTCCAACACATGAAAACTCTAAGAATGCAATTTTTAATACTGTTAACATGCTTCAACATATGATATCTTCGGTATGGTAGTGTAACATATGGTATATGGCTTCAGCATATGGTATATGCTTTTTACCGTCATTAGAAAAGTACTCATTGAAGAAAGAAGTGTCTTCCTTAGACTATATGTACATTATACATATACACATTAAGAAAAAAGAAGAAATTTGCATGCCATGAGTTTTAAATGTATAGTTACGCATTACCTTTAAGATATAAGATACAGTTTTAATACTCACATTGCTTGCCAATAAAGGTAAAGCTCCAGTCCAAATGGCTCCAATGCTGTTTATTGCATGCATTGCAAAAATGGCTTCTTTTCTGTTCGACATATAACCTAAATAATACCAAACTTTTCTTGAAAATGCATTGTAATTTTTTAATATTTGATATTTGCATTGAAGTGTCTAAGAATGTGTCGTAAGCTTTTAGAGTGATTAAAGAAAAGAAAAAATGTATAATTTCTTTCATAAATATGTTTTCCTTATGCAAAAATTTTACCATCTCTTAGACAAAAATTCTAATAAAATTTAAGGGAGGAATGTATTCCGTTCCTTGAATACTTTCCAGAATATTTCTATCTTCAATTACTAAATATTCATTATTTTAAGGGCAAATTCGTCCTTCGAAAAGATTCATCTGCTCATATAAAACAAATAAAATTCCAATGGTAAAGTGTTAAAACTCTATGCAAGTACTATACGATCTCTTTACAAGAGCTATACAATCTATCTACGTTTCTATACAATGTCCTCCCACCACATGGTTAAAGTTTTCAGCTTCATAAGCTATACATATTAGTTATTTGTCATGTATGTATTTAAATACTGCAACTGATTTCTTTTCTCTAGATTTTCATTTACGATAGTCTTCATTTTAGAAACATAGGCAGTAGTAGCTATTCGAATATTCACTCTGCTGCATTATAGTCTTTATCTTTCAGTTCAATTTCTTTATCTTCAGTTCAATCAGTGTTTTTCTTTCAGTTATTAAAGTTTTTATCAATCAGTTCTTTAACAAAGATAAAGAACTGATTGATAAAGACTGAAAGAAAAAGACTCATTGAACTGAAGATAAAATGTATAATAGAAAGAACTAATTGACAGTTTTTCCTTTCAAATTGCAATTGCTGCTTATTTTCTTCTTAGATATTTTACATTTGACATTACTTTTTTATGCTATACGATTTGAATTCCACAAGAAAAATGTTTATCTTCGGAAAGTGAAAGACATCCTTAGATCCAAAGTTAAAGCTTATATACATGTGATATTTTGAAAGCAAATGTTGTTTGTTTCTTATCCAACTGGCTGGCCAAGCCCGCGAGCCCATACGTACTCATGATTGAAGGGGAAGGAAGCAGCTTCTGTTGTGATGAAGCACCCGTTCGTAGAAGTCTGATTTTGGCTCCGTGACGCTCTTACAGTCATAGGATACCGGGACATACGGCTTAAAGTGGATTCCGAACCACTATAAACATCCATGGCACCGCCGGGATTCGAACCCGAAACCTATAGCAGCGAGCACCAGAGTGCAAGACACTCGGCCATTCAGGTCCCAAATTTGTGAATGCCAACGGCACGCGGTGTTCCCAGGTGATCACCCACCCAAGTACTGACTGCGCCCAATGATGCTTGACTTCGGTGTAACAATGATGGTGACTTCAGGAGTCCGTCACTTTAACTCTGCGCCAATAAAAATAGTAAACGCTATTTCTTATTCCAAATAATATGCTACAGCGAAACATATTTATGAAAGAAATTATACATTTTTTCTTTTCTTTATTCACTCTAAAAGTTTACTACACATTCTTAGACACTTCAATGCAAATTTAACAACTGTATGTACTCAGCAAAGTTATTTTATTTAAGTTGTAATATATATATATAAAGGGTGTATGCTTGCATTTGTGGGTATCTCTTTTCAGCATAACTTAAAAACTTTCACACTTAGAATTTTCCCATTCTAATTTTTTTCACTAAATTTGCCTGTTGTATTATTTGGGGCGTTAAAATCGGTAATTTTAAATATATATATTTATAATTTAATTTTTTAACTGATTATTTTGTTCCTGACTTTATCTGGTAACGTGAGCGCTATAAATATATAGTTTTTTTGTTTGTTTTAAGTTTTATAGAAATTAAAATAGTACGTTTTTAAAGATTTATGTGATTGTATTATTTTTTTAATACATTTTTTAAAGTTTTTTTGTAAATAATTATTCAGAAAAATTTTTGCTTTACTATTTGCTAAGTGATAATTTTCACTTTTCATCAACTTTTTTCCCTGACAAAATTTACAATGGACTGAAAATGTTTTATTTTGTTCAACCAGTCGAAGCTAGATAGCATCTGTTAGCAGTATTATAAAATTTGATAAGCCTTAAATCTATTCTTTTAAAGATTATTTTGGAAAGATGATAATTATTTAATTGGGGTAAAATTAAGTAATAAAAACCACCCGACTTGTGGCCCAATAGTAACATGCGCCGATGGCGAAGTGCCTGCTTGGTGGGAGTTTTCCAGGATTTCTCCCACACGAAACTCAAATGCGGTGAAAATTCCTAAATGTGGTTTACCCTTAAATATCCTCCAGGAAGGCACTGTCACTTCCTTCACCTGTAGGTAGACTGTTCGTTGTTGTTTCTTTCTTTTCTTCCCTTGGTAGAGATCTAAACGAAGACCACGAACCCGTGTGGACTCATGGTTGAAAGCAAAGGGGGCAGCTTCTATTATAAGAGAGCACCCGTAGGTACAAGTCTTACTTGGCCCTGTGACGCTGACATGTATAAGGGGTAGTGTTGTCAGCCCTATGCCAAACGCTTTACAGTCATATTAGACCGAGACGTATGACTTAAAGTGGATCCCGAACCACTACAAACATCCATAGCACTGCCAGGACTCGAATCCGAAACTTGCGGCACCAAGCGTCAGACAGCTAGTCACTCGGCCATTCAGGACCAGGCTGTTCATTATACACGAAGCCCACCAATATCCCACCCTCACCTTTCTAACTAGGAGTTGGGCCACATAGTCTAGGTACGGGAAAGAGTTGTGATGAAAAAAATAGTATAAACATCAAAATGAAGACAAACTTGATTTGTCAATCTATCAATTATTGTTAAACTGGGTACATAAATTTTCTCTAAAAGCAATAAAAAGTATTCTTAGTATACTTACAAGCCACAATGTCTCCTTTCTTCAAACCAAACTTGCGAAAGGCAGCTGCATACAGCTTTGAGTTCTCGTACATTTGAGCATAGGTAATTGTCTCAGCAGCTGAATCCTCACCTAGAAATATTTCAATAAAGTTAAAATTAAGTGTAAGTAAGTTAAGTTACATGTAAGTAAGTAATTGTATCAAAGTAACAATTTAATTGTGCAACAGAAAGAAAAGGTAAATTTTGAAATTAAAGAGTAATGCAATTATTATAATGATGTGCATAGTGATTGAATGCACCTTCCAATGAAACCTGATGAAAGCATTGAGAATCCTCGGATTGTCAACAGTGGAAAAGTTCATAGTCAAATTTATTGAGAAAATTTCTCAGACAGACATCATCTGTTTCAGACACAGTTTGCTTTCACATGTGCATCAAATCTGTGCGAATATGGGCCATTAAAAAGTAGCAGTAACAGTGCGGCTAGGACACGATCGATGCGCTCGGTCATTATGGAAAAAAGTGTATTCGATGTCGTAGAGACTAATCCCAGTACCAGAATATGCACCTTTGCATCTGCCTTAAGAGAGTATCATTGCAGTTTACAACATATTTTGAATGTCAAGTCCCTACACGTCTTTCATTTCACTATACTAATCTTTCATGTCCTGAAAAGACTATATCCACCATGTCAGGTGGAGACTGTGTGTCATTCATGACCATGACAGTTTTTGGAAAGATAGCTCTTGATACAGGCATTCAATTAAGTTATGGCTGAAGTAAGTTCAAGTAGTTATGGCTCATCGGATATCGTTGCGAACACAAGCTCTGTGTTGCTGGCTCATTGTGTAAATAGGGATGTGACTGTAAGTTACGTCATATTCAAGTATTTTACGATCGTATGACCTGTTATCCTACTACCAGTACATCAATATTGGATACAAAGAATCTTTGCAAGAACTTTCGGAAACTCCAACCCTTGCAATGCTATCTACATTTGGAAAACATTAAACAACTTATAATTTTTCCAAATCATCTAACTGTAATCTACCCTTCTTTAAAATATGTAAACCTCTTGCTGATACATCATGTATCATTCCAAATCTAGGCATCGTTTACTTATTTTGAAAATTATTGAAAAGTTAGCTATTTAAAAAGATAAGCCGGATGAACAGCATATTGAGTTTTCGATTTTGGAGTGATTGTTCCAAGTCGAGCCGAAATTATCTCTTTCTAAGTCGCGTAAAGATTCGTTAATGTTAAAGTAATGTTCCTCCAATGGGTTCGAGAAGGAAGGTGAGAACCTCCTTTTTGCCAGCCACAATCACCTTTGGGATTCGGAGTAGCAGGTTATCCAGGTGAAACCTTAAATAAGGCTGAATCTTCTACATATGTTGCTTCCTATTAAGATTGATTGTGAAATGAATGTAAGGAGTTTTGTTCGTAGAGGACAACGCTGAAGAAAAACATCAACAACATAGTATATTTAAACAAAACAGCGCAGCACAAACATATTACACGCTTTTTCTTTCGCCATTTTCTTTGAACACAACCGTTTCAGCCATGTTCTTTTCTCGTATATCTGTTGCCATTCCTGAACAGAGAAACTTACCTCTCATTACAGTTACAGTTTAATCGTAACGCAACATCATATCTACATTTTAGATGATGAATAATTTTAACCAATGTACCCATTATTTGAAAACAACAATTTATTAAAAAACCAGTTAGAACTAAATCATACATTTGTGATTTTGGCTATACGGAACGGATAGCTAAAATGTTAACATTTTCGCATAGTTTGTTGTATGTCATTTAAAATAATGGATAATATGTTTTGAAATTTAATATTCTTACCATCTTGTACCATTGCTATTTTATCATCTCGGTATTTCAGCAAATTTTCTGCATAATTTAATTTAGCCCCTTCATACCATTTTGCTTCATGCATTGGAACTTCCAAATCAACCACCTAATAAATTAAATAATAAAAAATTATAATGAAGTAATATAATAAAAAATTATAATGAAGTAATATAATAAAAAATTATAATGAAGTAAGATACTAAATTACAAAGATTCTTTTAGGCAAAAGATATGATTGTTTAAGACATACAATAAGACAGAAAGAATTTTTCAAATGATAATTAATTATCTGTTACTGCGCAAACTGGATTTTGTAACTGTTGTTATTCGGAGTATATAAACCAGGGGTGTCCAACCCAAATGATCTTGCGGGCCCCTTTGGAAATGCATCCTAACTCCGCGGGCCGCATATAAAATTATATATCCCCCTATTAGATTTAGACCAACTATAGACATTTTTTGGAGTGAGAAATTGAAACGTAATGCGTTGTTATTTTTGTATTTACTATTATTCTTGCATGTAAACATATATAATTTAATAATAATTATACTAAACGCACATTATAAAGAAATATATAACACTAAAAATGAAATATAAAGAATATATAACACTAAAAATGAAATAAAGAATATATAACACTAAAAATGAAATAAAGAATATATAACACTAAAAATGAAATATAAAGAATATATAACACTAAAAATGAAATATAAAGAATATATAAATATAAATGCCATAATTTCGACAGTTAATTTTTGAATATATGGATGCACACATAATGTATTTTTTTAATACGTTGGTTTCCACTACTTTGGCCATTATAAAATGCTAATTAAATTTGTTAAGATGTAAGATGTGATAAATCTCACGGGCCGGAAAAATACTCAAGACGGACCTCGGGTTAGCCACCCCTGGTTTAAAACATGTACAATAAAACAGGCGAAAATTTTCAAAAGGAAATAGTCTGCTACTGAGCAAACTGGATTTAATGACTGTTGTTATTCGGAATATATAAAAAAACTCTTTTTATTATATTTTTATCGGTAAAATATTAAAATAGTGCTTAATACGCGATAACTTACTGTATGAAATCTTTCTGAACAAATGATTCCGAGAAAATCCCACATTTCTGCCCAAAACTCACTAAGGTTGTCAATTGACCATTTGTGGAATTCCTCATAGCCATCTGTAAATGTTCAAAAAAATTAAAAAATCATAAAAAACATGCAGAGTAATTAGTAAGATTATTTAAAAGATTTCTATAAATTTGAACAAAAATTTTATTCATTTTTCTAAGTTATGCTTTTAATTTGAAATTTTTTTATTAATCTTAAATCTCAACAAGAAACTGACCAGAACGATACTGATGGGTAGGGCCGAGAACACAAAAAAATCGGAAACTCCCCAAACGGAGATCCGAATACCATGATTTTGTCGAGAGCAGACAAGATAAATCTGTAGGGTAGAAAGTCCTTAGGATCGAAAAGAAGAGTGTGAACCCTTGAATTCAAAACTTTGCGGTTTTGAAATCTGGGAATTTCGAATATGGGGGGACGTGAAGTCATTGCAGCGTAGCAAGTAACTGTGATGCATCCTGGGTAATTCAGCAATTGCAGCATATCTATTTTTCTTGTAGCTAATGACATCAAGTCAAATAGGCATTTGCAAATATTAACGTAATTATTAATTTAACTACGTTGACGAGAATTAGCGATCAACTCCAGCTAACGAAACGAAAAATTATCTGTTACTTTTAATGGTGGTACCTTATTTCTACGCTAGATGGCATTAGGAGTAATTAATTTCAGCTCATTTGATTTAACTCTTCAGACAGGAAGGATATGATACTAACAGTTGATATCAGCATTTATTTAACTAGCTAGCAGTCTCGACTCTTAAGTGGTTTAGAAATAGCTCTAATTTATCAATTCTTCGGATAGAAAGGTTGATTTGCGTATCATTCAGAGATGCATTAAATTAAACTGCAATAAAATTAAATTCTCGGACTCGAGGCTTTTAAATTTTTATAAAGTTAATATCTCTTGTAATATAGAGTTTTTAGAAAATAAAATAAAAATACTCTTATTTTAGTCTTGTATATATATATATATATATTTCTTTCTAACGCAGCTGGCAAACACTTAGACAGCTTGGTCTTGGATGCCTTAAGGCAAGCGCTGCACAGACGTTACTCACTTTGCATTACCCAGGGGGCGCGTGTAACTTGAAGATAAGCCACGGACGCGGAGTAACAATGCCCTCGCAACGCTCTACGATCCTATTAGGACCGGGACCTACGGTTTAAAGTGGATTCCGAACCACTACAAACATCCATGGCACCGCCGGGCCTCGAATCCGAAACCTTTGGTACCGAGCACCAGAACGATAGCCACTCGGTCATTCAGGCCCTTAGTCTTGTATATTGAATTAGATAATTTGATTTTCTCCTGATGAAAAATAAAATCTGTTCAATTATTGGATACAGAAAATATAACACAAAAATGCAACATTTCTCTTGGTAGGTTTCCTGATAAATATATTCTATGTTAAAATTCAAATTAACGCGGTTGGTTGTACAATGTTCATGCACAAAACATATCCCCTCATTATATAAATAAGGGGTATTACATTTAGCATGTAAAATTAACCATTAATTGATATGTTACGCCAATGAAGAAGAAGAAGAAGAAGAGGGTCTGAATAGCCGAGTGCTTAGAGCTCTAGCGCTGGGTGCCACAGGTTTCGGGTTCGAGGATGCCATGGATATTTTTAGTAGTTAGGAATCCACTTTAAGCCGTAGGTCCGGGTCTCATATGACTGTAGAACGTTACGGAATCAATTCAGACTTCTTCCTACGGCTGCTCTACCACAACGGAAACTGCCCCGTTTTCCTTCAACCATGTGTCCATACGGGTTCGTGGGCTTGGTCGACCGAATGGGATAAGAAACAACAACAGAAGAAGAGTTTGTCTTAAAGAATTTGCAGGTGGAGTAGTTTCACGGCTTGTGACTTTGAAAGCGTGCACTAGGGGTTTCAAAAGTCTTTACCCTTGAATGTAGATTGCGTAGAAAAATAATCAGTGTGGTACACTTAACGATATTTTTTTTCTTTCGTTTTCTTTAAATTTGCTCCATAGATTTCATTCAAATAAAATAAATTATAGTTTAAAAAAACTAAAAAACACGCTTTTAGAGTTAATCAAACTAAAAAGTACAAAATAATTGTTAACATAAGAATAAAATGACTGACGAGAAAATGAATGTCACTGTTCTAAAAGCGTGGGGTGCTTTGCATGACATTTTTAAACCAACTTTGCATTTCGAAATGAAACTAGTGAAAAATTATAACGATTGATATATAGCGCACCCCACGCTTTTAGAACAGGGATATTCATTTTCTCGTGAGTCATTTTATTCTTATGTTAACAATTATTTTGTGCTTTTTAGTTTGATTAACTCTAAAAGCGTGTTTTTTAGTTTTTTAAAACTGTAATTTATTTTTTACTTTTCAGTTTGATTAACTCTAAAAGCGTGTTTTTAAATTATAATATTTAAATGAGGTCCCGGTACGGGGGACTAGAACTATAGTTCTTACAATAATTTAATTGCGAGTAAAACAAAGGCCAGATGCGAATATGTCGAGCCAGCCATGATTCGAACAGGGAATCTCCGCGCGTTATCCGTTGTGCCACTGTCCCACGTAGCTTTCAATGTCTTGGGTACTTTCATTCTACATGGGTTAAATTGATCTTCATAAGTTAAAATAAAATCACTAATCCTGGCGATCCTAATCATGATTAGATAATAAACTTATCAAAATATTTTAGTGTCGTAGGTCCTTGATAAGTCTACAACGTTTAAATTAAATCTGATCGCTTAAAGTAGGGCAAAATCGAGCCCAAAGAGTCAGTTACATACAAACAAACATACAGGTGAAACTAATAAAAGCGTATTAATAAAAACACAATAAATTTATAAGCAATGAAACAATGAAGAAAATTTAAGGAAACAAGTTTACCTAATTTTACGTTATATTTATCTTCTATAATCTTTTTCAGTTTTTTCATCACTTTTCCATTGTGTTCTTTTGGTTCCCATATCAGTTGGGCCTCGGAAATCGATGGCTGAAACATCTCGATCTAGATGCTTCCAAGACAAAATAAACTTTTCTTTTATAATAATAATCAATAAATAGCCATAAAACGATAAATAACATCAATAAATTTTCATGGATTCTTTAGAAATGTATTTTATAATATTGAATAATATTAATTAATTATGTTTTAAAAATTTTTCCTTTACATAAATAGATTAATTTATACGAATTTATTACTGATAACAATCTACGATATACAGTCTAATATTTGTCGATATAACTTAAATATAAAAAAAATTAATAATATTACATAAAATATGTACTTACACGATGCCTTAATATTTCCTTAAAAATTAGGTTTAAGAAAATACATGTATTACAAAAATATCTATATCTATATTGAAAGTAATAGTTCTTGTATGTGTAAGAGCTCAATACAGACCAAGAGAGCAACCTTTAAACGCAAACAAGATTTCTTGTCGTGTTCTTATTACATAACATTGATTTTGGAAAGATACATGAGCAAGTGTTAAGGAACGAAAGCTTTTCTGAAGCAACTATGTTTACTTTGCACTTAAATTTTTATCGCTCGTTATCAGTTCATTCCTCATTATATTTAAGTTTATTCATATGTTAAATTTCTAGTAAACAGTAAATATTTTCATTTTATGTTCAGAATATACTTTTATAATAATACATTTGTTTCCAAAAAATTAAGGGAAAATAATTGGGATTCTGAAACTTCTATTTAATAAAAATTTGATAGAAACTGTTTCAAAAATTGTACACGACTCGTAGAAAAATAATAGGTCTATTATTCGGAAAATAATTGGGTCACTCTGAAATTTTTGAGATACGGCTAAATGCTAAATAGTACAAATTTAACTTACTAAATTTTAAGAGTGTTCAAAGTAATCCCCTCCAACATCAATGCACTTTTGCAAACGATTTTTCCAAAGATTAAATGCTTCACGCCATCCATTTCTTGGAATTGATGGAAAATAGGTTCTTATAGCCTCATCAATCTCATCTTCGGAATGAAAACGGCGACCATGTAAATTTTTCTTGAGATTTAAAAAAAGCCAAAAGTCACACATAGCAAGATCAGGAGAATAGGGTGGATGTTCTATCAATTTGATGTGTTTTTGTTTAAGAAATTCGACTGTCGATCTTGCCGCATGAGAAGATGCATTATCGTGGTGAAGCATGAGTCCCCTTACATTCACTTCTTGAAGAATTTCTGGAAGACACTTAGTGGTGTACCAGTTAGCTGTGACTGTCTTCTGTCCCTCAAGCTTGATGGCTTTAACCAGTCCCGTACTTTTGAAGAAAACGGCATACATTACTTTTTTCATTGCTCGTTATCTTTTCACCATTGTTGGTTTGGGATCATCTTCAAAGACCCATACTTTACTTTCTTGTCGTGTTGGAAAGGCAAAAAACTGTATGTTTCATCACCATTTATAATTTTAGAAATAAGGCGGTGTCCACCATCGTTAAGTAATTTTATGGTTTCTTTGCAGATTCTGACATGCTCCGTTTTTTGGTGTTCTGTTAAATTATGGGGTTTTTTTCAAACTAATTTTTTCATATGCAGTTCTTCATGAATAATTCGATATATAGCTGTGAATCCAATGTTAATTTTCTTCTCTATCATTTGGTAAGTGCAGTGATTCTCATCGACTAACATTTTTCGTATGGCCGACACATTTTCTGGAACTACAGTTGATGAAGGTCTTCCTGTATGTTCTTAATCCAGGAGAGAACTTCGACCTCTACGAAATTCTGTAAATCATCTAAATACAGTAGTACGAGATGGAGCTTCGTCTCCATATGCTAGTTGTAGACGTTGAAGGCATTCTTCTTGATTTAAACCCACTTTAAAATCATAGAAAATCATAGCGCGATAATGCTCTCGCGTCAATTTCATTTTCCTTTCTTCTAAAATCTATTCTACGACAGCTAAATTCCAATTGTGGCCACAAATTATAGTCTGCGACCATAAAAAGTTCAAATTTACAAATTTAACGAATTTTTTTTTCCTGCGTTTGTCTCAAAAATTTCAGAGTTACCCGCATATACAAATTGGAAACGTGTCAAAAATCATAGTATCTAAATTCAATGTGTGATCAGCTTCAGTATGGAGTTTGATCCCCTCTAGCATTTGTATAGGGATTACAGCGATGTATAATCTTCAAAACGATTAGATCCATTAACTCAGTTGTCAGCAAAGCCCTGTCCCGTGTCAAGGCATCTCAAAACTCCTAAAAGATTTGAAGGCGCTTGTTGGTCATGTCCTGAATGATCCTGAATGATTTGCTAGCCAATCCATGCATACAATATTCTGCTTTTAAAGATGTAAAAATACACCGAAGATAAAATTATTAGGTTCTTAATATATGCAAGTAATAGCTGATAGAATTTAAATCACTCTTTTGCGTCTTGTGAATTTTTGTGCGTAAGCATAAAAATTTCATTCATTTGATTCGATAATTTTACTAAACAAATTTAGTATTTAATTTTTCAATTTTTGATTATTTTATTTAAATTTCTCAAAATTTATTATTATTGTATGCATTCCTTTGTATACTTTTTAGAAAAAAATCCTTTTCATTAATTAAATATTATAAATAATATTAACTAAATAACATTAAATTATTTAAATATTTAAATTAAATAACATCAATTTAATACATCTATTTCAAAAAAAATATTATACATATAACCAGAAATTAAACACTAATACAATTATCAATTTGATAATATCTATTTAAAAAAGAAAATAGATAAAATCAGAAATTATACAATATAAAATAATACATAAATAATATAAAAATTATGCAATAAATAATTAGTGCTTTGCTTTGATCGTCATTCTTTTTATGTATTTAAACAAAAAAAAATTTTTTTTTGAATCACATAATGCTTGATTATGAACTTTTAGGTTAAAAAATAGAATGTCTTTATTTTATTGATTTAATTATTAATGATTCAGTGATTAAAATTAATAGGGTTTTTTTGTAAATAATATTTACTATGCTTAATATATCAATATATCTTTAACATCATCTCAGATCTAATCATCTAACAAAGAAAACAGACAACGGCAGAAAATACTTACCTTTTCACCTAAAATTTAAAAAAGAAATATAAATCTGTATTTTCATTAACAGTATTCATTAAAAAGATGTCGCAACAACAGTGAAGCTGTATCAACAACCATCCACTCTAACTCAATAGGATCTCTCTGAAATAATGAAAGTCTCTAACCTTCTGCTTTATCATCGGTGATTAAAAAATTGCTGCCTTCCTGCTAAAAGTCTTGATTGTGGCTTTCCTGTATTCTCCAAGAGGAAGAACCTGATTGCTGAAGTAAGTTTCTATTTAAAAAGAGACACATCACTATTTATTCAATGGGTTGGGATTCAAAATATTGTTTGTATTTTGGTGTCAATTTTTTTTGGATTTGTTAACTTAGATATTTACGTATTACACACCATTATCATTAGAAATATTTAAAAACACTAAAGGCATCAGTTTGAAGTATTGTAGCATCTTTTTCTCACGGGAAGGGTTTTGGCATTTTATTCCCAGGAGAGAAGAATGAATATTGTTTGACAAGCATATAATAACATTACTCTATATAAGCATGTAATATAGACAAGCATAGTAGACAAGCATATAATAATAGACAAGCATATAATAACATAACCATTACTCAACTTTGACAGCAGACAAGTAGTATTGGGAGTTGTTATATTACAAGCAATTAGTGTTTTATACTAATGAGAACAATCTGTCATTCAAATCTGATAGCAGATATACGGTATCATGTATAATGAGACTCAAGAAATTAGAGAAGATCAGTGTGACTTTCACGGGGCGAAACAACTACAGATTGAATCTGAACTATACCATGAGTTGTTCCAACGTGATTAGTAATAGACCACGAGCTGAGAAATGTCTACTCCAATGAGAAGTGAGGGAAGGCTGACCCCCTTCCCTTGACGGATTGTCTTAAAAAGAGGTTTTTGATGAAGAAGAGAGACAGAGAGAGCTGCGACGAATCGACCAAGAGTGTTGTTTTTCTTTTTTTCTCTGAAGTGACTGAATAGGTCAGAGTTTCAGCCTGTTTTCCAAAGTGAACCCCTTGTGGTTTCGTGTATCACGCCGTATGAAAATTAAGGTCTGCAATTAGATTCGACGCAGACTCGAGAACTCTGAAAAATCTCCGACCTTGGAGTGAACTGGACTTGTGATTTAATCGTGCACTAGTGATCAAATTTTATTATTATTTTTTTCATAACTCTGTATATTAATCCAGAGTTCATTTTTTGCATATGCATATATATAGCGCTTGTAAATAAAAATTAAAGTGTTCCCATGAACCTGAAAATGACCTACTTTTTGAAGCCGTTATATTGTTGAAAAAAATTCATTAATTAACTGTTATCATTCAAAAATAATCTTCATTTCCTCTCCCCAACCCCCGAAAAATAATTTGAATGCTAAGAAGAGGGGTTTTAAAAGTACAAGTATGGTAAAAGTATACTTACTAAAATTATTTTTAAATTTTGGTCATGGATAATATAGTATATTGCGACAATTACATGTATAATAAATTAATATTTGCTCATATCAGAAATTACCGTCCTAAGAACCTTTTGACTATCAATAAGACTGCTAGATTTCTAAAAACATACTTACTATGGTTGAAAACATGATATGGTGTTCTTTTATATTTTCATTTTACAAACTAGCGTATTTTAAAATCGCAAGAGTTAGTGAAATACGTTATCTTATATGTTTTAAATAGATAACGTAGTTAAACTGAACAATGAGTCCCATTCACCATTCAAAAGAACAATTCAAGGAGAGGTTTCAGGTGACTTCACACTTCACTTCACTGCTACTTGAGACAAACGAAGAAACCTAGTACCAATTACGGCGGAAAGAACAAATAATAATGTGAACTATGAGGGAGAGAAAAAATTATAAATTATAATCCAAAGATAATTAACGTAACAAAACAATATAATTATTACCAATACTAATAAATTTACACTAATTACATGCGTGTTTTTATTTTTTTAAATAGTTTTTATCAAAGAAATATTTAACAACTAACAGACTAAGAGAATTTCAAGATTTCGTTGAAATTGAATAATTACTAATAGAATTAGTATAGTACACTCATGTCCATAAATTAAGGATAATGAAGTTCAGGCAAAGAAAGAGACAGAAGCAAAACAAATTTGACTTGTTTGTAAAGTCTATTTATTAAACAAAAGGTAAAGCGCAAAAAAGATGCTATATGTTTGACATAATTAATAAAAATCACGATTACGCTCTGTGGCGCTCGGTACCACAGGTTTCGGGCTCGAATCCGGCGGTGCCATGGATGTTTGTAGTGGTTCAGAACCCACTTTAAACTGTAGGTCCCAGTCTAACACGACTGTAGAGCGTTGGGCGTAGGACTAACAACCCCATCCTGTAAAAAGAATACATATCATATTTCGAAATCTGCCAGTAGGCAGACGGCCTTGGCTCACTATGGGGCTGTTGCGCCAATCATGAGGAATTCAAAGAACTGTTCGTCTTGCTTTTTAAACCGTTATTCCTAGATCTGCCTTTTTTCACTTTTATTTTGATTAAAAGAAAAGAAAAGAAACATTTTGTCTTTGGTTTACTTTTATTTTAACCTTTTAGTGGAGTTAGATGTTTTATAATGAATAGGCGTAACATTAAACTTTAAAGTTCAATCGTGCTATTGACGAGATTCAAATTACATTACACTATGCTTTCCTCTGCTGGACATTTAAACTCGTATTTCAATTTAATATTTGCAAGATTTGCATACAGGGCCTGAATGGCAGAGTGGCTAGCGCTCTGGCGCTCGGTACCACAGGTTTCGGGTTCGAGTCCCGGCGGTGCCATGGATGTTTGTAGTGGTTCGGAATCCACTTTAAACCGTAGGTCCCGGTCCTAATAGGAGCGTTTCGGGGGCATTGTTACTCCGCGTCCTTAGCTTCACTTCAAGCTACACGCGCACCCTGGGAAATGCAAAGTGAGTAACGTCTGTGCAGCGCTTGCCTTAAGGCATCCAAGACCAAGCTGTCAAAGTGTTTGCCAGCTGCATCAGAACAAAAAAAAATATATTTGCATGCAGATTTGGTAATTTTTCAGTTTGCTTAGCTAAAAAATTTTTTTCGTAAGATTGCGTTGCCTTTATTGACATGATTCATAAAACATGATTTATTTTCACTTACAAACCTATGTTATGAAATCTATTCTTTTAAAATAAAAGGTTAATTCAAATCTTTTACATTAGGTATCTCTATATCATTAGAAGCGTAGATATACAAGTTGCATATCTTTCATTAGAAGCCCGTGAGACACTTCCTCTCAGATGCATTTGGTCCGAGCAGCTAACGAGTCGCTCACGCCCAATTGTCTGGGACCTTCAAACACTAGAACTCGTTCAATGCCATTTTACGATTAAAATGTTTTTTATCATTGTTAGTGAATTCTTCATTAGCGTTTTTAATTTAAATGCATGCCGAGAATTAAATAACTGCCATGCCATCAATAACAGGGGGCTGAAATGTTCGTAGGCTGACACATAAATGGCGCTACTAGTATTAAATCCATATAATTTTTAGTTAGCCCTAACCTTCAAAAGACACGTGTATAAATTTGACAGCTGTTGTACTATTAATATGTGAGTTATAGCATTTTTAGTGAAGCAACTTTTGTTAGTTTGAAAAAAAATGGATAAAAAGGAATTCCGTGTGTTAATAAAGCATTGCTTTTTGGCGAAAAAAAATACTATTGAAGCCAAGGCTTGCCTTGATAAACATTATTCGGACTTTGCACCAGGAAAATCAACCGCAGAGAAGTGGTTTGCGAAATTTAAACGAGGCGAAATGAGCACCGACGACGATGCACGCAGTGGACGCCCCAAAGAGGCTGTTACCGACGAAAACATCAAAAAAGTCCACACAACAATTTCTGATAACCGTAAAGTGAAGTTGATTGAGATAGCTGAGACCCTAAAGATATCAAAGGAACGTGTTGGATATATGGTGAATGAATATTTGGATATGCGAAAGCTCTGTTCAAAGTGGGTGCCGCGCGAGCTCACAATCGACCAAAAACTACAACGAATTGATGATTCTAAGCAGTGTTTGGAGCTGTTCAATCGTAATAAACCCGAATTTTTACGTCGATATGTGACAATAGATGAAAATGATGGAGCCATCATTTCACACCGGGGTCCAATCGACAGTCAGCCGAGTGGGCTGCACGTGATGAACACTAAAAATGCTATAACTCACATACTAATAGTGCAACATCTGTCAAAGTTATACACGTGTCTTTTGAAGGTTAGGGCTAACTAAAAATCATATGGATTTAATACTAGTAGTGCCATCTATGTGCCAGCCTAGGATCTTTTCAGGTTACCTGTTACTATATACTATTTACATTACTAAATACTTTTTGCCAAACATAAAATGTTAAAAAATTTAGAAATAAAACAGTTAAAATACGACTAACAAGAGTTTATCAGGAACGTCTCTCATACTGTAATGACGAACACAAAAATTGAATTTTTAAAATAAATTATCGAAAAGTGTTTGACGATAGCCTATAATATAATGCTCGTGTTTATAAAACTTACTTTCTATATTTTGAAATTTCTTTATTTTGTTTGAAACATCCAATTACTTATTTCAAATGAAAAGAACCGCAAATCTGTTGACATAACTGTTAAAACATAACTCTGTTATCTTATCTCTGAATGTAACGCAAACTCTTGAAATACGACACTCAAACATACTACACAGAGGCTTTCATGTTCTTGATCTTAAGAAGTAAATAACATCAGGAAGTTTCATTCTAATCTTAAACTGTTTCAAGAATGAAAAAATTGAGTACTCCTATTGAACATTAAATACGCATTTTTTTTCATTCTATAAATTTATTTTTTTAGATATACATAGTACTTATTATCACATAATATCTAAAATCAATATTTCGATATACTTTCGTAACATTAGATTAAACATTTCTGAAATTTACTTATTATTTGAGAGAGATTTGCTTATCAACAATTTTTTTTCTTTGATCATAATCATCATTAGTGCTACAGCCCTTGGAGGGCCTTCACCCAGCAACGTCTCGGCCTATACTAGACCTATAAAGGATTCAAGAAGAGGGCCAGTTTCAGGTTCATGGGAACACTTTAATTTTTATTTACAAACATTATAAATATACACTGAAGTGACAAAAGTCATGGGACACCTCTTAATATCGTGTCGGCCCTCCTTTCGCCCGGCGAAGTGCAGCAACTCGACGTGGCATGGACTCAACAAGTCGTTGGAAATCTTCTGCAGGAATATTGAGCCATGCTGTCTCGATAGACGTCCATAATTGTGAAAGCGTTGATGGTGCAGGATTTTGGGCACGAACAGACCTCTCGATGATGTCCCATAAATGCTCGATGGGATTCATGTCGGGTGATCTAGGTGGCCAGATCATTCGTTGGAATTGTCCAGAATGTTCTTCAAACCAATCGCGAACAGTTGTGGCCCGGTGACATGGCGCATTGTCATCCATAAAAACCCCATCGTTGTTTGGGTACATGAAGTCCATGAATGGCTGCAAGTGATCTCCAAGTAGCTGAACATAAGCATTTCCAATCAATGTTCGGTCCAGTCGCACCAGAGGACCAAGTCCATGCCATGAAAAAACAGCCCACACCATTACGGAGCCACCACCAGCTTGAACAGTGCCTTACTGATAGTTTGGGTCCATGGCTTCGTGGGGTCTGCGCCACACTCGAATCCTACCATCAGCTCTTACCAACTGAAATTGTGACTCATCGGACCAGGCCACGGTTTTCCATTCATCTAGAGACCAACCGATATGCTCACGTGCCCACGAGAGTCGCTGCAAGCGATGTCATTCTGTCAGTAAAGGCACTCGAGTCGGTCTTCTGCTGGAATAGCCCAAGAAAGCCAAATTTCTCTGCACAGTTCTAACAGACAAGTCCCTTGTACGTCCCACATTGATTTCTGCGGTTATTTGACGCAGTGTTGCTTGTCTGTTAGAATTTACGACTCTTTGCAGACGTCGCCGGTCTGGGTCGTTAAGTGCAGGCGGTCGACCACTGCGCTGTCCATGGTAGGATGTTATGCCTGAAATTTCATACTCTCGGCACACTCTTGACACAGTGGATCTGGGAATGTTGAATTCCCTAACGATTTCCGAAATGGCATGACCCATGCGTCTAGCTCCAACTAACATTCCGCGTTCAAAATCTGTTAATTCCCGTCGTGCGGTCATCATCACGTCAAAACCTCTTCACATGAATAACTTGAACAGAAATGAAAGCTCTGCGAAAGCACTGCGCATTTATACCTGTTCTACACGATGCTACTGCCATCTGAAAATTTGCATATTGCTATCCCATGACTTTTGTCACTTCAGTGTATATTGTACTCTGTGTTACTATACAAAGAAATTAAAAATTAAAATAAATTTGATCACAAGTGTACGATTAAATCACAAGTGCATTCTTCAAATATTAAAGTTAACTGTTTAAAATATTCAATTTGCGAAGTTTATGCTATTGTAACATTTTTAATACGCTTTTATTAGCTTCACCTATATGTTTGTATGTTTATATGTATGTATGTAACTAACTTTTTCCCCTGGAGATCTGTTTCTCCTCATAAACACTTTTTAAGCTGCAAAGAAACATTTACAGGCATCTTTCGGAAAGAAAACAGTTGGTTCTTTTTAATACGCTATTATATTAGTTTCACCTGAATGTTTGTTTGTTTGTTAAACTAAAAAGTAAAAAATAAATTAATAGTTAAAAAAAACTAAAAAACACGCTTTTAGAGTTAATCAAAGTAAAAAGTAAAAAATAAATTAATAGTTTAAAAAACTAAAAAACACGCTTTTAGAGTTAATCAAATTAAAAAGTAAAAAATAATTGTTAACATAAGAATAAAATGACTGGCGTGAAAGTGAATGTCACTGTTCTAAAAGCGTGGGGTGCTCGATATCAATCGTTAAAACATTTTTCACTAGTTTCATTCCGAAATGCAGAGCTAATTTAAAAATGTCATTCAAAGCACCCCACGCTTTTAGAACAGTGACATTCATTTTCTCGTCAGTCATTTTATTCTTATGTTAACAATTATTTTTTTCTTTTTAATTTGATTAACTCTAAAAGCGTGTTTTTTAGTTTTTTTAAACTATTAATTTATTAAATGTAATTATTTCTTTAAATATTCTATTATCTAGACATATTTATATTATATTGTTTAAATTTTTTTAATTACTATTATTATTTTTTCTTTACTATTTGTCGAACACAATTCATAATCGTTATCAGTGTTTTGTATCTGTAATTGCGATTTTCTCCTGTTTTCTTTGCAGTTTTCATCTTTTTTTTTTTGCCCTCATAAAATTTATCAAAACTAATACCAAAATAGTATAAATGTCGAAAAAAAATGTTATGGTTTATTTTTTTTCATCAGAGTGTTTGTTAAACAAAAAATGTAATTGAAAGTACGAAAAATAAAGTAAATTATAAATTTAATATAATGGGTATATTCATGAATACTATAATTCTATGATAAAATTAAAAATATTTGATTTTCTATAGACAATGAGTTTTCTTTAATCAACCAGTTGCAGATAAAAGAGGAAATTGTAAAATCAGCACTGTGCGATCAATAAAATAAGAGGTTTTTTTTCCTTCTTGAAAATTAACTAGACCTAACTATTCCGCCTTCCTCAATAAATAATTTTTAGATGACAGAATTTTAATTATGACAGAATTTTAATTATGTGGAGTGAATGAGATAGGGGATCTTTTTTTGCCGTTTTAATTAGCGAGAATGTAGTTTTGTTCGAATCAATGAATTTCCCAAAACTTCTATTTCTTTTTGACAAACTTCTGCTGATCTGAGAAGTTAATTAAGTATTCTGACAAGGTAAAACTTCCATAATATTTTTAGAATCTGGTGACATCCTTGCCACAGCTAATAAATGCAGTTTCCCAGGCTGCTTCCCAAAATTATTATAATTGAAACTGGTTGGTGTGAGATGGCTATTCTTGCTTCTAAAAATGAAGACGCCCATGAAATAATGAAACAAATACTTGCCATGTTACCAGCCGTAGTCACAGAATACAAAACTATAGATACTGTAATAGATGATCAGGAACCTTAATTTCTTACCAGAACCACCAGAATTCCTTAATTCTGTTCATGCAGCTGGATTGCCACCACATCTTTTACTTAAAGTGGGATTTCCAATAACTTCATTACTATATTCGCTATAACTTTACAATGACACAAGACTGTGCATAAAGAAGTCGTCCATTATCCACCAGAATTCCTGAACTCTCTTAATGCGGCTGGATTGCCACCACATCGCGTTTTACTTAAAGTGGGATTTCCAATAACTTCACTACTAAGCCCTCCAAAACTTTGCAATGACACAAGACTGTGCTTAAAGAAGTCGTCCATTATACACCAGAATTCCTAAACTCTCTTAATGCGGCTGGATTGCCACCACATCATTTTTTACTTAAAGTGGGATTTCCAATAACTTCACTACTAAACCCTCCAAAACTTTGCAAAGGACACCAGATTGTGGGTAAAGAAGTCGTCCATTATCCACCAGAATTCCTGAACTCTTAATGCGGCTGGATTGCCACCACATGGCCTTTTACTTAAAGTGGGATTTCTAATAACTTTATTATTAAACCAGTTAAAACTCTACAACCGCACAAGACTGTGCGTAAAGAAATTACTGAGCAATGTACTTGAAACGACTTTATTAAAAGGAAAAGTGAAAGTTGAAACAATTTTTATCCACTGTTTTCGACAGATCTTCCTTTTAAATTAAAGAGTTTGCAGTTTCCAGAGAAACTTGAGCTCGCAATCAACAAGTCACGGTTCAATCTATTTAGTACTGTGGTGTGGATTCGAGAACATCATGTTTATTTTATGCAGTGACGGATTTAGATTCGATGGCGCCCTAGGCCCAAATTAATTTAGCGCCCTTATATATAATAATACGATAATTTGACTCATTTAATTTGTGTTTCGAGGCGTATTTCTTTATATTTTTGTGATTTTCCAAGTTCTAGTACGACCTTTCTAAATTGATCATATTAATCTTTGAAAAGCCCCACATTACGTAAAACTATACAATTTTTATGCAAGATTAAAAAAAATATAATGAAGTTTTTGAATAACAAGACAAAGGTATAATTAAATATGGTGAATTAACATTTTGTGTTATAATGATGAGCAAATAATCGCTACATTTAGATTTTTTAAGAAAGATTTATGAAATATCTAACGTCAATAGATAAATGCTCTACTTAACGAAAATTTTTTTATTACCTATTTGTTAGATATTTTAAATTTTACTACTTACGCGATTAATTATTTAAAAAAATAATTCTACCCTTTAAATATTGACATCTTGCGCAAAGCAAGCTTGTCAAAGCAAGAAAAGAAGCATTAAAATTCGGTCTTACAGATGATAAAAAAACAAAATTGATTTCAAATTTTTGCCGCCTTGAAAATTTTGGCGCCCCTAAAAATTTGCCGCCCTAGGCCCGGACCTCGCGGGCCTAATCCTAAATCCGTCACTGCTTTTATGGACAACTGTATTTCATGCTCAAAAGAGGGCTCACTCAATAATTTATTCCTTTTTCTAACACCCGTTTGTAATCGGGTTTTCTGTTAAATTAATATTATAATGAATTTGAAAAATGTTTTATTTTATAATTCATATACTGTTCATATAATTTTAAATGCCAGTGTTTAAAATTATTTCAATTTTACATTACATTCATTCTTCTGTTATTCATTCTCCTGTCTGACAAAAATATAGAAAAAATAAAAAAAAACTCTTGAAGGTCTTGGTAAACAGTTAATACATTTAATTCAATATAAATATTTTATATTATTATTATTTAAATATTTTATACTATTTATTTATTTATTAATATGTATACTATACAAAAAAGTATTTTTATTTAAGGCTTTAAAAAAGTATTCTTCTGCCCTGTGGCGTTCAGGAGAAATCGTCAGTTGGCTTCGAGACTCTCACTCTAGAGGAACTACAACACAACCTGCACTCCAGCTAAGAAACGTTTAGTTTATAGTCTCTCATCCCAATAGAAAATATATTTAGCGCATCCTGGCATATTAGTTGGTTTACTGACTCTCACCAGGAGAGGAAGTATATTTCGCACCCCCTGCGCTTATCCAAATTTCGGGTTTTCGGATTAGTAGTGGAGTCCTTCCCCAGATCTATAATTATTTGTCTTTAAATGTTTTAAATATTGTATTTGTGTGGTTTTTCTGCGTGTGTAAAAAACTGCGAGTTCTCCAATCTGTGCTTCAAGTATCTCAACCCAACTACATCCAGTTACAATTTGATTACCCAACCGGTACATTACATTACTAATTTAATTTGGTAATCATTAATTTTATTACGCCCTCCAAATTCTTATATTTCTTGCTTCACTTAGTAAAATTGTAATATTTGTTTATTTTCTTGCTTTAAATGCTTACCAACATCGTATATTTTTTAACTTTCAAAACCAATGTCATATTGCATCTAATTTTCATGACTAAAAAGTTTTTATGATATTATATATAAGTAGATTTTATGCTATGTCCATTATAAATGCTATTTAATTGTTACAATTTTTTTTATTAAATACGTGGTAGCTGTAATTAAAAAAGAATGATGCTGAAAAAGTATTTAAAAGTCGATTATAAAAATGGTGTGAACATATTTAGATGTAAATACTGTTGGACGGTGTAGTGTTGATTTCTAAACGGAAACAAGCAGTTTAGATTTTTACTGCCACAGATTGCCAAACTGTATTAACAGACTAAAGTTCGAATGATGTTTGTGTACAGAATATTTGCATTACTACAAACAATTTCGCCCGCATTATTTTCCATTAATTACTTACTACAAGCACAATCAAACATATTTCATAATTTTTGACGTATTGTAGATTTTTATTTTTTATTATTAATGCATTTAACAGAACTTTAAAAAGATTTAAAGAATAAAACCATAAAAAGCATCTTTCTTTTAACTTCTGCAAACCAAAATAAATCTTTTTTTCATGGAATTGCGTATTGCAACATCATTGAATAAATTTTTCTGAAAGTAAAACACATATATGAATTATAAATTAAATTATTTCTACAAAATATAGCAAGTTAATACATCAGAATACATTAATTATTATTTAGCGAATTTTGTGGCGTTATTTTAAATATAGTGGCGTCATCTATCGAGCACGAAAGAAATTCAAGGAAATAAAGGAAACAAGATCGAAAAGCTCAACCATTTACGAAACTGGAATAAACTATCGCGCGATTGAATTCTGTTAAAATAGTGATTAGTTGTGCAGTTAAATTTTGTTGTAATGTTAGGATAGATTTTTCATTAGATGAAAAACTTTTTCTATCGAGTTAATGCATTCTTTAACAGTCGGATTTATCAGGAAATTAAAAAATCTTTTTCGGGGGTCATATCGTGTAATAAGTTTGAATGTGGGTGTTTGAATAGTTGGAAAGATAGCTATAGAATATCGTAAGAACTGTTGACTGCAATGTTTTTATTTATCAAAATGTTGGTTGATGTTGGGCTTTTAAAAAACGGTTTCAAAAACCGTGGGAGACCTCTTTAAGAGGCCAGATGTTGACCTCTGCAGTTAGAGCAGGTCGGAGTCTTCAGTCAATTTGTCTACAATCTGAAGTTAGGTGTCGGTTAGCTCATTTAACGCATCTTTATTCTAATTTGCAATCAAGACTACTGTGTCCAAATAATTGACATCGATAGCAGATCCAAGTTAATTAACAGAGGAAGCCTTACCAAGTGCACATCTATTGAATATAATTTTGAAATTGCTAGGTGTAAAAATTTCATAATATAAACGTAGGATTGCCCTAATTGTTACTTTTAGTCAAAATACTCCCTAAATGGCAAGGAAAATCTAAACAATATCTATTGAATAAATTAAAAAATGTCCAAGTGTAAAATAATATTGCTTTAAAAAAAAAGAAATATATAATTCAAATTCTATATATATATTTTTTAATTTAAGAAATAATTATATGTAAAATTATTTTGTTCTTTGATGTGTCAAAGATGTGCTAAATTTTGTTTTTTGATCTGATAGTAAAATATTGAACCTGTAATTAAAGATTTTAAGTAAACTAATTTCAAACTTTATTTTTGAAATTTTTCATCTTATAAACTTATTCAAGAAAGTGATTAACGTTTACTGTAAAATTTTGAAGCCAGAAAGCAACCACTTCTTTGTACACTTAATGTAAAGAATTGTATTCTAAAAATTTAATTTTGTAATAGGATAGTTTATTTATTTATTTATTATTTTTTTTTTTTGATAAATAAATTTGAATGGTTTACACTGAAGTGACAAAAGTCATGGGATAGCAATATGCAAATTTTCAGATGGCAGTAGCATCGCGTAGAACAGGTATAAATGCGCAGTGCTTTCGCAGAGCTTTCATTTCTGTTCAAGTTATTCATGTGAAGAGGTTTTGATATGATGATGACCGCACGTCAGGAATTAACAGACTTTGAACGCGGAATGTTAGTTGGAGCTAGACGCATGGGTCATGCCATTTCGGAAATCGTTGGGGAATTCAACATTCCCAGATCCACTGTGTCAAGAGTGTGCCGAGAGTATGAAATTTCAGGCATAACATCCCACCATGGACAGCGCAGTGGTCGACCGCCTGCACTTAACGACCGAGACCGGCGACGTCTGCAAAGAGTTGTAAATTCTAACAGACAAGCAACACTGCTTCAAATAACCGCAGAAATCAATGTGGGACGTACAAGGGACTTGTCTGTTAGAACTGTGCGGAGAAATTTGGCTTTCTTGGGCTATTCCAGCAGAAGACCGACTCGAGTACCTTTACTGACAGAACGGCATCGCTTGCAGCGACTCTCGTGGGCGCCTGAGCATATCGGTTGGTCCCTAGATGAATGGAAAACCGTGGCCTGGTCCGATGAGTCACGATTTCAGTAGGTAAGAGCTGATGGTAGGGTTCGAGTGTGGCACAGACCCCACGAAGCCATGGACCCAAACTGTCAGCAAGGCACTGTTCAAGCTGGTGGTGGCTCCGTAATGGTGTGGGCTGTTTTTTTCATGGCATGGACTTGGTCCTCTGGTGCGACTGGACCGAACATTGACTGGAAATGCTTATGTTCAGCTACTTGGAGATCACTTGCAGCCATTCATGGACTTCATGTACCCAAACAACGATGGGATTTTTATGGATGACAATGCGCCATATCACCGGGCCACAACTGTTCGCGATTGGTTTGAAGAACATTCTGGACAATTCCAACGAATGATCTGGCCACCTAGATCGCCCGACATGAATCCCATCGAGCATTTATGGGACATCATCGAGAGGTCTGTTCGTGCCCAAAATCCTGCACCATCAACGCTTTCACAATTATGGACGTCTATCGAGACAGCATGGCTCAATATTCCTGCAGAAGACTTCCAACGACTTGTTGAGTCCATGCCACGTCGAGTTGCTGCACTTCGCCGGGCGAAAGGAGGGCCGACCCGATATTAAGAGGTATCCCATGACTTTTGTCACTTCAGTGTATTTGAATGGACTTTTACTTTTTCTGTTATTGAAAATTGATGTTATGGTTTCAACTCTCTTAAAAACCTTCAAGGATGTTGAAATTTGAAATCCTTTGACTGACTTTAATAACGATCTGAGTGAGATATTCGTTTATAAAACTTTTCCTGTACGATCAGTTGAGAACATTGAACATGAACATTGATCATGATCATAGTTTCTACTGCCAAACGATGAATCAGATGGATACTAACACCGAGGGGAACGGACCTTCTCAGGACCCGCCGCAAGTACTCTCGCCACAGGTTTCGGAAGTACCCTCTCCACCTGCAGGTGCAAGCAATGTTGATAATACGGCTGAAAAAGTCTCCCCTGAGGGAATGTGCCGCCAACTGACTACTGCCCTTAAGGAAATGGATGTCATCGATTCCATAGTTGCCAATGCGAAAAGATCTGATCTCCAGCAAGATTATTTACAGATGACTGAGAATCTGATGCAGAAGCGCAAGTTCCTGGAGGAGTGGGTGAGTCGATTCCATTGTCCTATTGAGAATTGCAATTTGCACAATAGTATTAAATTACCTGTTAATAGTAGTAGTAATAGTAATTTGAATGCTGTTAATAATGTTAAGAATGTTGTTAAAAGTACTAATAGTAAAACTGTAAATCCTATCAATGCTAACAACTCTAGCAAAGTTAATGTTAGTGTAAAACATAAGAATAAGAGAAATGCTAGTCAACTTAGTACTAATGTTAATGAATCAGGGGACTTTCGCACCCCAAGTAAAAAACAAATTGCTAAGGCAAACTATACTCTGAATAAGTCGTCTGCAAGTGAGAATTTAGTTACTACAAATCAATATCAAGCACTTAGCACTGACGCAGCTGTAGATGAGGAAACTGTCACGGTTGTTCGCAAGATGCCACCAGTAATGGTCAAACCCAAAGGCAACCTGAATGATATGTTGAAATTAATAGATGAACATTTCCAAGGGGATGTTTTTATAAAGCTTGCTGGGGAAATGCTAAAGATTTTCCCCAATTCGGAAGTCCAACACAGAGCTATTACTAAATTTTTGAGTACTAGTGGAATTGAATTCTTTGTAATAACTCCGAAATTCCTTAGGCCCTTAAAGGCTGTTATTAAAGGACTTCATCGGGATATCAATACGGATGACATTAAATCTGCCCTGGCAGACAAAGGCTTCATTGCCGAAAAGGTTACGCAACTTACCAGGACCAAAGACAAACAGCCACTACCCATATTTCAAATCACCTTGTCTCGATCTAATAAGAATCAGGATATTTTTAAGCTGAATCGGTTAATGTATTTAGCTGTAGCTGTTGAGAGATATAATAAGAAACCTATCACGCTGCAGTGTTTTAAATGCAATTTCTTTCATCATAGCTCAAATAACTGCGGCTTCAAAGCCCGTTGTCTAAAATGCGGCGAAGAACATTCCCATAAGGAATGCAAGCTATATGATAAGTTGGAAATACCACAGTGTATTAATTGTGGTCAATCCGGCCACACGGCTGCCTGGCGAGGCTGTTCGAAGTTTCCAAAGATAAAAATTAATACTACTAAATACGCAACTTTTCCTAAGTATACTCCTGTTCGTCAGGTTTCTCAAAATTTCTCGTATGCAGCTGCAGCAAAAATTTATCTCCACCACAAAGCAACTCTGGTAATGCTGTTACTGTTAATAATGAATTAACCTCAAATCAACTGAGCCAATTGCAGGGCATTGCTAGCCAAGCCCAATTTATTCAAAAAACCCTGCTTCTTATGAAGGAGTTCGTTGCTATTTTCTCTGATCTTAATGATCTAGATGGTATTCTCCACCAAGTAAGGAGTACAGGCAATAAAGCTGATAAGTTGCAGGTCTTTGTCAATGGCCTTGCATCCCAAACTATCCAAAATGCCCCGTAATGACTCAGTTGATTTCTGGTCTTCGCATATGCTATTGGAATGCATGCAATATTTGGTACAAATTGACTGAATTTACTAACTTTGTTGATAATTATAACCCAGATATAGTACTGATTCAGGAAACACACCTTAGGCACTCACAAACACCTTCTTTAATGGGGTACACTTTTTATAGAAACGATGGACCTCAAGATCCTCTCTCTGGGGGCCCGGGTATTTTTATCAAAGCCTCTCTGCCACATCGCCATATAGATACTCCACAGTTAATCGGGATAAAAGCCACTATTATTTCTTTAAATTTTCTGAATCTTCCCTCTCTTTTTATTAGCTCTGTTTATGTTCCTAATGCAATTGCTTCCTCTAATCTTACTCATGATTTAGACGTTTTATTTTCTTTGAATAATAGTGTTATACTCGCGGGGACTTTAATGCACATCATACTGCTTGGGGCTGTACTAACCAAAATAATACTGGCGCTGCTTTGCAAAGATATGCGAATAACTATAATTTAGATATTATTGCTCCTAACACTCCTACTCGAATTGGCACTCGCTCTACCTCTATTATAGATTTAGTTGTCACTAATAACTTTCATTTTTCTAATACCATTAATTCGCTTGACGAACTTTCTTCGGATCATAACCCAGTAATTATTGATTTTAACCTCCGCGCTATGCATGTTCTGACTAACCCGCTTGTTACAACGTGCTGGTCTAAATTTTCTAGCATCCTTGACCGTAACTTTAATTACTCTTTTACGCCATTAAATTCTCCGCTTGATATTGAAGAAGCCATTAAAGACTTAACACATAAAATCATTACTGCGCATCAAGCTGCCTCTAAGCCTATTCCTACTAACAATAAAACCTACTTACCCCCTTCTATTAAAACTCTGATAACTAATAGGAACAACGCGCGTAAACTATGGCAAATTTATCGTGATCCTCGCAGCAAAAATGTTTATAATCATCACCAGAATATTCTTAAAAGGGCAATTGCAAAATACCGGAATGATTGTTGGGATCGGCGCCTTGAAACAGTAAATGTTGAGAATGGTTCTATCTGGAAACTCTGCAGCAACCTTCGTAAGAAAAGGTCTAAAATACATTCACTACAGGATAGCAATGAAGAAGTTACTACTGACATCCGAAAAGCTGAAATTCTAGCAACTTCGCTGCAGGATCAATTTCAAGAAAACCCATCCAACAATATTCAGGTGGATAATGATGTTGAAAGCACCATCGCGTCTTTTCTAACTCGGCATAATAGTACTAACAGTAACTTTCCTTCCACTAAAGCCTCTTCAGTGATTAACATTATTTCTAACCTTAAAATTAGCAAGACGCCTGGTATTGACTGCATTACTAACAAGATGCTTAAAAATATTCCCTTCAAATGCATTCTCCAAATCTGCAACATAACAGATGCTATTTTAGCTCTTAATTACTTTCCAAAAACATGGAAAACTGCTAGAATACTTCCTATTTTAAAACCGGGCAAAGATCCTACTTCACCTCATAGCTATAGACTGATTTCTTTACTTTCTACTTTTAGTAAAATTATTGAACGGGTGATTGCTGATCTGCTTAATCATGAATCTAAGGCTCTGAACATTCTAATATCTCAACAATTTGGTTTTATGCAGGATCTTTCTACCACGAACCAACTGTACAACCTCTCTGAAACCATCAATGAAGGATTTTCATGGAAGCAGGACACTGCAATAATTTTCCTCGATGTGGCGAAAGCCTTTGATCGGGTTTGGATAAAGGGGCTAATTTATAAGATGATTAACTATAATTACTCTCCATACATTATCAAAATTATCTACAACTATCTTTCTGATCGAAGTTTTATCGTTTCTGTTAACAATACTGATTCTAAAAACTGCAAGATTCTCGCGGGTGTTCCTCAGGGATCGATCTTGGGGTCCTTCCTGTACAATATTTTCACTAATGACATTCCACAAGACCACAGAATTAAATTGACACTCTACGCTGATGATACAGCAATTATTACACAGGGAAGGTATTTACACATCATCCAGGTAAACTTACAAAACTACATCAACACTCTTGAATCATGGCTAGAAAAATGGAAAATTAAACTCAATGTCGCGAAAACTGAAGCAGTGCTATTTACCAGGAAAAAAAGTCTATAATCCTCCTAACATAACTATTTTTAATACTAACATTTCCTGGTCTAAAGAAGCTAAGTATTTAGGTGTAATTTTTGATAGAAGACTAACATTTAAGGCTCATATTAACTACTTGCGCGATAAATTTAATAATGTTTTGCGTAAATTTTACTCTGTCATGGGCAGACATTCTAAACTAACAATTGAACTAAAATCACTAATCTATTTAGCTTATCTTCGTCCGATAATAGCATATGCGAGTCCAGTCTGGGGCTCTACAGCCAAAAGCAATTTTATTATTTTAGAACGGCTTGAAAACAAGGTTATCCGCATGATTGTTGATGCCCCATGGTATTTTAGAAACGCCGAAATTAAATATGCACTTTCCATGCCTAGCTTTAGGGAATATGTGGCTAAAATTGCAAAAAACTTTTATTCATCACTCAATAGATCTAGTAACTCTGTCATCCAAGCATTAAATCAATTTGAATATGATATTTCTCTGCACTCGTCTCGTAAAAGACCTAGATGTGTTATAAACATCAATCAGTAGACTGCATTTCTTCTCTTGCATTTTTCTATGGTCCTGGTAACTTCAGGTTAAGTTCGCGCTCCGTGTATATTTTTGTTTGTTCTTTTAAATACTCCTGCGTGGGTGCTATGTTGTGCTTCGGCTTTAGGTTCTCTCCGGTCTTTTTCTCTTTTTTTTTTAATTTTTTTTTTTAGTAGTTGTGCTTTGTATTTTCTTGTATATGTTTTCTTTTATATTTTCACTTTTTCTATATATTGTGCAAATTGTTTTTCGTTATCAATGGGCAGTGACCGACTACCACTGTTTAATTATTTCTTGCTAATAGGAGGTTTGGTCGCTTCGCGACCAAGGAACTCCGATGAATCGTACCGATTCACACTTAATGTAAAGATTTCAGCAGTTTTTTAAGTTTTCAAAGGACATCCTAATAGATTTTTTTTCCCCTAAATTTCATTTTAATTGCCTTTTACGAGTCAAAGTTCTTCATTTTATTTTATTTGCTAGAATAAAGAAAAAATAGAATATTCCAAACCAGTCAAAGATAGAATTATAGAATTTAAAAATATAATTGAAACTAATTTTATGACGTTGCAACCCGATAATTTTAAATTTTTCATTGTAAGTGCAAGCTACCTAATTCAGTTCAGTTCAGAAGCACAGAAATCGTTCCAACCAATCACTGCATGTCATCATACACGCCACGGATATTTGACTGTTTCAACCGCTTCTTTTAAAATCTGGCACTGCTTATGTGTTGTGGCGGTATTTTTTTCGCGGCTTTCTAAAGTTAGAATTGTCATTTCTTATCAGAATTGCTCTTGTATTTATATATCAGCATGAGGGCATGCATTAGTGATGGTAATTCTCATTTTATTTATAATGTATAAATTATTATTTCTTTTTTTTTTTTGTCTGTGATGTAATGTGATAAAAATTGCCAATAAAAGCACTTCAAATCGGCAATTTTGATAGAAATTGTTATTACTTTATTAATCATATACTACTAACTTTCATAAGAAAAAAGGTTACATTAGTTTCGATTTAAAAACAGCTAATAACTATAATCCAGACTAAAACATATAAGATTAGTGTGCGAATTTAAATTAATTTTTGTTTTTTGCAAACAAACATCCTCAGAGTTTTATGTAAATAGTTTTTACTTATAAATTCTTTTTAAAATCGTTAAATGTTATTAACTTCATTATATAATAACGAGTAATTAAATATGTAATGTAGTTCAAATTGAATTTTTAAATTTTACTTTATGCTCAAAATTTATATATATATATATATAAATTCTTGAATCTAAGAGCACTTAAGACTCAAAGAAATTAAGTGGTTAATGACAATAATTTTGATCATCAAATAATTAAGGTTTATAAAAAAATTAATCAATTTATAGAAATTAGTTAACAGAAGAAATCTTTAAAAATACTTTATTTGCAGGAAAACCAATGTCTTAATTCTTGTCATAATTGTCAATTATTACAAAAGAAATGTTTGATTAAGTTAACTTGATTTTTGGTGTATTGTTTACTGAAAATTTTCGAACTATTTTTTATGTTTCAATACAAATATTACAATTTTTTAATTGGAATACGATTGTTTTAACTTTAATTTTTGATTATTTTCTAACAATCAAAAATTTAATTTGCTATTATGACTAATTTTTAATCATTGAAAAGTTACATTTTCATCTTTTGCTAAATTATTCCAGAAATTCTGCAACTTTTACATTACATTTATTATGAAGTTAAAAATGAAAAATTCTATGATAGAAACTTTTTTTTTTTTAATTTATAATAAAGTAAATTTTTCATTTTATAAAGATATTAATTAGTGGTAGAATTATCTTTAATTAAGAGTATTTTATTTTTACAATTTGTAAAAAATAGAAATTATTAATATTGCATAAGTTATACATTCAACAAAGAATGTTATGGAAATTTCAACTTCATAATTTTTATATATATTTTTTTTTTGTTACAATTACTTAAATGATTTGTTTTTTTATTATTTTTTTTTTCCCCAATAGGATCATTTCTAACAAGTACTCCAATATTTAATGGACGTACCAGAAATTTCTTTGGCATTTCACCCTCACAGTCTCCAAAAGAGGCATTGGAAGATTTAAAAAAAGAGCTTTTCCAGGAGTCATTGAAACATAAATATTCTTCACCTTGTTCAATTAACCCAGTTAAGAAAAAGCGTGTTCGTTTTTCTGTAGAAACTAAAGGAACATTAACAAAAACTCCATCTTTGTTGAAAAAATCTACTATTCACAATGATAAGCATGATGACGTTTATGCTAATTCATTAAGTTACGAAACTTCAACTTCTCAAAGTAAAGGAACATTAACAAAAACTCCTTTGTTAAAAAAATCTGCTATTCTTAATGATAAGTATGACAGTGGTTATGCTACCTCATTAAGTTATGAAACTTCAACTTCAAAAAACTTTACTATTCAAACTCCAAGTGTAAAAGAAACTGAACAGTCAGTAGCTGAATCTCTGATTGTAAAACTTATTTTTAAAAATAAATGCGATAATGGCTTCACTTCTCTTCGTAAAAAATTAGTATTAAACTCGCAAACATCTGAACAATCTTTAGATCCATTAGCAGAACCTTCTAGTTTAAGTACTCTGAATTTATCTAATATAGAAGAAGAAACTGATTTTAAGCATGAAACACCATATACGAAAAAAATTTTACTTAATAGTTTAAAATCTAAAAAAGTTAAAGAAGAATCATCAATATCAGTAGTTACAGATTTAACTAATTCATATAGTTATGATGAAAATTCTTTAAATTCTGAAACTTTAAATGACAGTTTCCAAATTAAAAAAGCAATTTCTGGAAATTCCTTTCTTCGTCTCCCTAATTCATCACCGGATCATCCATCCCTCGTAAGGGTTTCAAAATGCCACGAGTTCAACTATTTTGCAAACTTGTGTTCTAATTCAAATTTCTTAAAGGATGCTTTTCATAACAATAATGCTTCAGAATATAAAATAGAATTTTCAGCCTTAGAAGCTGTGTATCTCTTTTACTTTTATTTGTCCTTAAAGATGAACAGTCCATTTCCAATGGATAATCTTAAAGTGAGTCATTTTTTAAAAATGAAATGGCTTGATTGCAAACATCTCATACAAGATCATGATGATAATGATTTTATTTCATGGAGAAAGAAATTAGAGCGTATTTGTGATTCAGGGCTCATTTCTAACCAAGAAAAAATTAGAGAAGGATTAACAAATCTGGAACATGAAGTTAAAATGGTAAAATATATATTTTTGAAAGCTTTATATTATTAAACATAATTTTTCAAATTCTTATATTGGCAGTGGTAATCTAAAATTTTTAACAGATAATAAAAGTTTAAAATGCTTTTAAATGATTTCATTTTAATTATAATATTAATTTCCAATAACTGTTTTTATTTGGCATGTTATAAGAAACATATGCCAAGTAATCAATTATCTAAGCAGATGTGTTAATTAATATGAGTAATAAGATTTTTTTAACATAAATGTATTCTGTGCTGAAAAAAATGAGTTTTAAAAGGAAACTGAAATATCTTGGAACCTCATATTGTAGAATGTTAAAATATTATTTAATTAAAATCATTCAAATATTTTCTCTTAAGTCTGTTAAAAACAGATTTAAGAAATTTTTTAACATTCATAAAATTTGTTGTATCTTTTAAAATTCTAATCAAATGTATATTTTCATAAATTAGAAAGTTGAAAATAAATTAATTTTATGTAATGTATATTTCATTGTTTGTTATTTTAGTATCATGCCTGTAATTGAATATGTACATATATAATATATATATTTTTTTTTAGTTGTATATATACAAGCAATTTCAGTTATGCAATAATAAATGTTCAATTATATTATAGGTTCAACAAACTTCTAGAAAAGGTGGAAAATGCACAAGATGTCCAAAATGTAGCTCTCCCTCCATCAAAATTGACCACTCATCAACCTTGTATAATTGCACAAGAATTTCATGTGATTATGAATTCTGTGGTAATTGTGAAGATAAATATTCATGCATGCATATCTGTAACTCGACCAGTGTAAAATATGACAACAGCTACAAACGCTTGAAGCGACTGCTTATTGTTTAAGTTATATTCCAATTTTCTTGTTTTAATTTTGGTGAAAAAAATATTTAATTAATATAATTTGTAATTATTAATCTAGTTTTAAAATCAAAAATATTGTCTTGTTAAAGAAATCAACAATGTGCTTGTTAAATTCGTGGGAACAACTCGTTATATACATAAGTGTCGCTTTAAAATCCTTTATGTAGATAAAAATATTTTAAATGTACATACTTTAAGAAATTGTATGCATTACTGAATCATTTTACATCAACCATTTTATTATTGTACATTTTTATAACATTTTTGTTTAAATAAATGTTTAATATTTCACTTTGTCATTTTCTTTGGTGTTATAATTGATGTTTAGAATTTTTAAGGAATTCCACAAGATAAGTTTTATTTTATGTGAAAATAATACATAAAATAACTTCATCCCTGGCACAACAGCCCCATGATGGCCAAGGCCGTCTGCCCACTGCCAGATTTCGAAACATGAGATGTCTTCTTTTTACGGGGTAAGGTTATCATCCCTGCGTCCAATGCTCTACAGTCATGTTAGCATTGGGCCTACAGTTTAAAGTGGATTCCGAACCACTACAAACATCCCTGGCACCACCATGACTCAAACCCGAAACCTGTGGTACAGAGCACTAGCCACTTGGCCATTGAGGTTCATAAAATAACTTAATGAAGGACTAATTAGAGATATCATTTGATTAAGTAGAAAAATATGAAAATGCATTAAAAATCACAACATAATTATGGAAGCATTGATAAACCAATTATACAAATTTTGAATATGGATGTTGAAATCAATGACAAATTTCTTCCTTGTGCAGCTTGGATTCGCCAATCATCTCCTAAGAGAGTTTAAAAAATTGGTTTTTTAATGTTGAACACTGTAATCACATTAAAATTGATGATACAAAAGATTAATATCTTCATTTTGAATTTCATTGTTAAAAGAATAATAAAATTTGTGAATTTAGACTTTATCGATTTATCATCTAGGTCTAGTGCACACATCAATCTTTTTGGAAAAAGATGCTTTTCCATTTTATTTTGTTCAATGTCTTTTCATCCATATATATTTTGTTATACCTAACTGATGAAACAATACTTTAAATTCTTTACTAACTTAAGGTTTATAAATGTTCAGACTTAGTTATTTAATTTAAAAAAAAAAAAAAAAACATTTAGGTAAAATTATAAAAATCTTTAAAAGTGAATTTTATAAATTTTTTTACAAATTTATTCTATACTTAAAAAAATCAGATTCCTTGAATAACTGAAAGAACTCTTATCTTTTACAGTAAATATCAATACACAATAAAAATAAAAACTTTTTCAATTGAATAAAATGCTTGTTTTAAAATTAATTATCAAGATATTTTCAATATGATAGATAGAAATGTCTATACGTTTCTGAAAGAAAAAATTATTAGGATTTTTTGTCATTACTGCATTTATTTATAATTCAAATAATTTTCATTAATAATTATATTGGTTTATATACTTAGCAGCAATTATATTTTATTGTTTACTAAATTAATATAAACAACTGAAAAATTTTTTACTTATATGCAAAATTGAAAAAATTTCTAATAATTAAAAACCCAGAATTTTTAATATTGTTTTAGTTTAGTGCTTTTTTTATTATAAGAACAACAAATTAATAGTGAAGAAACAAGTATTTTTTATTACTGATTTTATTTCACATGTTGTAAATTATATTAATTTTTTTTTTACCTTTTAGATTCTCTCAAGCTTTATAGCAAGTTCTCAGTCAGCTTCCACTAGCCAGGCCCATCCTGACACTAGTATCTAATATAAGATCTGTCTAATTTTTTATAAACATTGCAATTTTTTTTTTTTATGTGGTAGGGTTATTAGACCTTTGCCCAACCCTCTAGTTCAGGGCTTGGCAAACTTTTTTGGTCGCGGACCAAAAATCAAAAAAAAAGTTTGGCCAAGATCAATTTTTCTAAAATTTTAAAAACAATATACAAATATTACAATTTAAATATGTTAATGAGATGAATGAAATTGCGATTTCATTTTTAAAAGTTCCTTATATTGAGATGTACTGATTCTAAGGAACGAGGCTAAATGTCATCTTTTAGTCTACTTCTGAAATAATTCTTTCTAAGGTTCAGAGTTGAAAACACTTGTTCACATATATAAGATGAAGCAAACATAGCACTGATTTTCTGAGAGCGAGATATTAAATTTGGGAAACTTACTTTCGATAATAATTTGTAAAACTCTTAACTTTGGCATGTTTAGAAACAACTGCTTGAGATGATTGCTAGATTGCAACTCAATTAATTCAACCTGCAAAAAAAAACGCTGTCTGGAGAATAAAATGCACAGTCTGCCAGATGTGAGGTCTAATTCACTTATATTGCTTGTTGGCTCCAATCTACAGCTATAACTGACAAAAAACTTCCGCTTTTAACAGTTTACCGATTGAAAGCTGTCTGTGCTTGCTATTTCCGTCGATGTATGTTTTGTAGAACAAAAATAGAAAAAGTAAAAAAATCATCAGTCCTTGAAAAAAAATATATATATTTACTCTAAGTAGAAAAGGAGATGGATATATAATATATAAATAATATTTCTTTTAATTTGCCTCAGACCAGCAAGTTAAAATTCTATCCGCGGGCCTTAGTTTGCCCATCCCTGCTCTAGTTAGTCTTTTTAGGATCATTTGTTGCCCATGAAAGTTGATTAGAACTCCTGAGGTTCAATTTGGATTCCAAACCACTACAAACATCCATGAGGCAGCTGAGATTCGAACCCAAAATCTGTCCTACCATACGCCAGTCATTTGGCCATCAAACTCCAGATTAGGAAGGCTACTAAATATTTATTATATATAATTAATATTGGTCACCGTTAAATTCAACAGAATAAATATTATAATAAAGATAAGTAAAAATGTTTATGAAGAGGAATATATACTAAATTATCAGGTTCTAAATGTTTCAACAATATTGAATATAAGTTATAAACTCTTTTATACAGGGAAACATTCTAAAAAAAGTAAGCTTTTAATTATCTTAAGAATTAGAGATATGTTCTGTAAATTTCTAAAAACACATTAAAAAAAAATTTGCAGAAATTTCAAAAAAAGAAAAAACCCATCTTGTGAAAGATATTTATATAAATAATTAAAATAAACCTGATTAACATTTATTACATTGTAAAATAATATAGTAATGGTAAATAAATTCAAACAATGACAAAATATAAAGTGAACATACATTTTGCAATAAACTATTCAAGAAACAAACTAAAGAATATTATATTTAAAAACTATACCAAGTTTTTCTTACAGAAATACACAAAAAAAGTAAGTAATATATACTTACCAAAATATATATATAATATAATAAAAATATATGCAAAGAAAAATGAATTAAATATGAATGTTTCAAGTGCATAATTTTAAATATTAGCACTAATCATTAGGTCAATAACTTGTTTGATGTAATTATTATTTAAGTATTTTTAAATTGTATTTATAATTATCTTCTTTAAAACAGTAAATTTCATATAGAGATGGTTTGTGTGTGTTTAATATTAAAATGATCGTAATATATATATATTTTTAAAGTTTAATAAAAACAGTTTGTTTTATGAAAGACTAGCACATATAACCTGGCATTGCATGGCTTCAGAAAAGAAAACTTATAGAATCATATTTAGATTTATGTATGTTCAAGGCAGCATCTTTGTTTTTTCAGCTCCAATATTGGCCATTCTTGATGTATTAGATTATTTCTGATAGTTCCATATTTTCTATAGATCTACATGCTGCTCTTCATTTAGAATGAATCAATTTAACATCCCTGTGGCTATCAAATTTCAGAGACTGAGCAGTGGAGAATTCCAGTCAATAGAAGGAGTCAGAAATTCAAACAGTATAAAAAAAATAACAGCCATGAAAAGTTGCTAAATTATAGTAAAACTTAATTTATCAAATTTGGGCAATTTTTTAATGCATATTAATACAATTTAAAAAAAATTTCAGAACAATACTTTGTATTAGAAGTATCCCTATGAAATTTTGATGTAAATTGAAGCCATTCATAAGTGGATAAACTTTGAGAGATATGATATTATTCAACTAATCTATTTATCTTAAATTTCTTGTACAAAAAAAATATTTGTTTTGACACATTCTAAAAATAACTTCAAACATTATATGTTAATTAATGAGTATAATGTATATACTTAATCTGAGTAAATATATTTAGAGCCAAGAGAGAATGCAATCAAATGGACCTGCTTAATTTTAATTCAAAATATGTAGCAAGCATTTTATATATTTTAATTCAAATTACATCTTGATTTTTTTAAGTAAATTTAATAATCAAATCAACTAATCAGCTTTAACTGCAAATTAAAAAAAATACATAAAAATATCAAATTTCACAGTCATTTAACAGATGTTTATTGAAACATTATTTTAAGTAAAATTACAATTTCTGCATTTATATCTCCAAAAATTCATTTTAATAAATATTCACATGATTTAACGATAAGAAGTATTTTCATTCACTGAAACCATATTGTTCTAAATTTCCTTTTACGAGAGTTACAATTAACAAAATTCGTTTCTCAATTATGCTTTTTATCATAGAGGACAAAAATAAGATATTTTGCAATTTAAGCCCTTAAGCCACTAATTGATCTTATTTATTTTTATTAAATTTTCCTTTAATGTAAATATAGTTCTACATTTTTCTTGTTAGAATATCCTATTCTAATAAAACATATTCTTTAATCTTAATGATTGCCTTTAAATTAAATTAGGAATTATAGTGATTAGAATCAAATGTGCACTATGCACAAACTGCTTTAATATGTCACTTAATGGAATATCCTTCTCAATGTTATTAAATATTCATCCAGATTAATTTTGTGAGAATGCTTTCATTTTTTCTCCTGCTACTTTGTCTCAATTTTCTCTTTTGCAATTCCCTTTTCAATATCCAATCTTAGCTACTTTAAGAAGAAAAAAAAAATGTTTTTAATTTGAAAAAATAATCATGAATAAAAACAGAAGCTATAAATTTATTGTGGGAATATATTATAACAAGTATATGCAAATAATTTACAATTATCAAATAAAAACATTCTATGTTATACAATATTGATTTTGAATTATTATTTTGATTTGGTCCAATTGTTTATTTTAGCATTAACTATTTTATTTTACCATATTCCCAGAATGAATTCTCACATACCATTTTTATATATTATTCATTTATGGCATCTGGCATTTTTATACATTATTCATACACAGCATACTATTTTTGATAACTGAATTGCATTGATGATGAATGAAGTGGTATATGGGGATGTGAATCAACAAGGACTATAATCCCCTAATCACTAGATATATGAACAATTAGTTTTCTAATTTTTTTTAATATGTCACTCTCCACAACGCTCTACGATCGTGTTAGACCGGGACCTACGGTTTAAAGTGGATTCCGAACCACTACAAACATCCATGGCACCGCCGGGACTAGAACCCGAAACCTGTGGTACCGAACGCCAGAGCGCTAGCCACTCGGCCATTCAGGCCCCCTGAATTGCATTTTCTCTTTTGCTACAATAGAAAAACAAGGGGCCGATGGTGGCTAATGCTCTGGCACTTGACCCCACAGGGTTCGAATCCCGGAGGTGCCATGGATGTTTGTAGTGGTGCGGAATTCACTTAAAATCGTAGGTCCTGGTCTAAATATGATCGTAGAGCTTTGTGGAGGTAGTGTTACTTGCGTCCATAGCATATCTTCAAGCTACATGTGCCCCCTGGATAGTGCTAAAGGAGTAACAGCAGTGCAGCCCTTGCTTATGCCATGATGATTAACTGTCTCTGTATTGCCAGCTGCATTAGAAAAACACTAATACTTTTGTCAATGTTAAAAATGTTGTTCAAGTAAACACTACTAAAAAGATTTTGATAAATGTAAACTTTAAATATGCAAGCAAAGATAATATTTCAAAAAGTGTAATTTAACTGTATTATGTTAAAAGTATATGTTATCGAATAAATTCCTTCTTAATGTAATTTTCACAAAATAAAAACTTGTTTCCAACTCAGTCAACAGTATTTAGATTAGCATTGATTTTTGATGTACAACAGGAAAACAAGCTTATTTTAAAACATGATTCGTAAAATAATATTAATTTAAATGTATTACAAACAAAAAACAATTTTTTTTTAAACCAGAAAAATACACATTATATAAGATTTCCAATATAACTTTTATGTACTGTTAAATCAAATAATATGGAATAAATAAAAGCACAATTAAAAAATTCATTACGTCCGATAAATGATTTACGGTGATAATTGATGGGTTTCGATATCGGCTTCGTTTTTATGAAGTCATTTGTTTCGCTTCCGTTTCTTTAGATTTATATTCATTTACTTTTCTTTGTTATTTAAAACTTTTTTAATTTACTATCTTTTAAATATTTTTTGTGAATAAAGCAATAAAAAAATTAATAAAATTTCTATAGTTTTTCAGTTTAAATTGGAATCATAAATATTAAAAAAAATTTAATATTTTTAAATTGACTCAATGTTATACATTTCTGAATGTATATTTCTATGCGTAAAGAAAAACAAATTAATCTATTCGAAATAATTTAGAAACAGAGATTATCATTTACAAAGTTATTTAAAAAAGAAACTAAAACTATTTGGAGAAATGTAAAATTATATGATATTTGTATTTCCATTTTTGGCAACTGTTCAATTTCAAATTTTCATGAAAAGGTAATATATTTTTTTGTGAAAAATTATGGTTTCGCGTTAATTCTATTTTCAATTTGAATTTCGTTCTTTTATGCTATTAAATGTTATTAAACTGAAATGACGCCTAATTTTGAACACATTTATATGATTTTCCATCTGTAAAATATTACATTCGTTAATTTTAATTTTAGAAATATTAACTAAATAATAATTTAATTCTCAAAATAATTTATTTTCGCTATGATTTGACATAATTTTTTATTCATTTACTTTATCTATCTTCAGGTTACACATAATGTTTTTAAGTTAAACCATAGTAAAAAATTTAGACTACAAAAGGCGGTAATCAAATGCAATTTTAATAAATTTTAGAAAATAAAATTTAATAATGAATTAGCATTATATTTTTAAAAAATATTTCACAAGGAATATAGTGTAAATCACATTTTATACAATGTTCTACAGAAAATCGCATGCATGAAAAATGGCATAAAAGCATTACTTACCTTAAAAAAAATTGTGTATATGTTCTGGTAATTTTCCAAATTACCTAAAACCAAAAAGGCGAATTAAATTTTATTTAAAACTGTATCAAAAAGTTTGGAGAAATTTAAAAAAAAGAAAAGAAAAGATAATTTGCTAAATAAATTCTTTCAAAATTCTAGTGAAAGATTATAATAAGTTTGCATTCAAATTTACTTTATTTTATTTTACTGAAAAGTAGTATAGTTTCTCATTTTCCATTCATTTTCACTGTCTAATACTGATCTACCATGTGCAAACTGGTTCCAAATCATTTTCATAATAATTAAAAGACTTTCTGCAATAAAATTGATGAAGTTTTACATACTTCTTTCTCATTCTTCTTGCCTGACAATATAATCAGTATACAATGATGATTGTCTACCAGGTGTGAAAAAAATAGTCTCAATATATTTTATGCATAACATAAAAGGCGACTAAAATGGGCAGTCATAACATAAAAGGTCTCCGGAAAGCTTATAAATATGTAGATTTAGTCTTTCACGTTGAAGGTTGGGTAAAGCCCCAACAACTATATAAAAAATTGCTATGAAATTAGTGACAGTGCAAATAAATTAGATGAACCAATATATTGCAAGACTAATGCCAAATATTGAATCATGGGATGTTTTAATTACAAAGGGAGGGTAAGAAGAAACCTGAAAGAGATAGACGTAATGGATGTATGAAGGACGTGTAGGTTATGAAAGACAGGCAATGCAATTAAGAGGCTAAGAACAGAAACATCTTGTCATGGTTGCTGTAACATCAATGATGATGGTTCTATTAATATTTTTTATTTAATTTACATTATCCAGACATAGATAATGTTAACAAAATAGGAAATTAAGGTCATTAACAAGAAAATAATTTTCTAATTTACTGAAAAATTGAATTAATTTCACTGGAGTTTTTTTTTTTTTTGTAATACCATTCTCGCTTTTAGGATGTGTAATAGCATCTAAAATTAGTTTAATAATATCATTGTCATTTAAGATGTCATCCACAAACAATTTGTTTAATCATTATAGCTAAAGGTATTAAAACTGTTTCTAATTTCATATGATTAATCATTGATTTCATTTTAAAGTGTCACTATTTGTATTGCTTGCAACACATCCCGACTAAATCTTTTTTCAACATTCATTTAAAGTTACTCATCATATTTAGTAGAAGCGAATTTTAAAACATTAAACAAAAATTGCTGTCACTTGTGTTTTACTTTTAAGGAATGAGTTTTGAATTATTCAACATGAATTTGTAAGTCTGTTTAATATATTTATAGAATAATAATTAATAGAATATTTTTTAAGTAGCTATTTTATTTTGATTCAATGGCTGAAGAAGACATGTTGTATTAGGCGGAAGAAATAAAATTATTTATAGGCAAACCACACAACTTTAAAATTTCTTAAAAAAGAGACTTTATAGTGCAGAACTGCACATCTCCTTTAGGCATGAGTAAAAGCATTTAAAAAAAAAAATTGTATCTGTAAAAAAATATTTAAAAAAATATATATATTGTAAGAATATAATGAAGAATTTTAAAAATCAGGAATTTTTTATATGTTAAGTATGTGAATCCAATTAAATATCTTTGTATTTAAATAAATAAAAATCCCTGGTTAGGATTAATTATTCTAAATTTGCTTATAGAATTTTTTATTAAAAATTGACTATTAATTGTTCTAATCTGGCTACTAAATTTATAGAAATAATTGCTAAAAATGTAAGCCATCACGATTTTAGAAACAAACATCTCCTTTACGATGCAATCATAATCATACAAAAAAAATTATTAATTTCAAAATTTAATACTTAACTATCACATTCCATGATGAAAAATTGTGTTTCAAATCTCCATTTAAGAAATATTTCGATTTGCTAAAATTTCTATGTTTAAAATACTAGATTTTATTTATAATTCTTATTTTCAAAAGCAGATTCTTAGAAATCTTATTCTTAAAAAACAAAGACCATTTATAAATCAATAAAATAACTATAACAAGATAAAAATTCGATTATTTCTTTTTAGTTTTGCACAATCTTTATGTGTACGTTGTAAGAAAAAAAATTTTTTTTTTTGAAAAGGCATATGTTATAAATACCTAGATTGACTTCAATGCTTAAAAATTATGTGAACAAAATTATTTTGTGAAAATTTATTTATTTAATTCTCAAAAGAATTAACTTGACACAAATTTTAAAACAATTATAAAACTTATAAATAATGTTAAAGAATTCAAAATTAAATAGTATAATGATTATAAATATTTTGATTTGATAAAAAAAATATAGAATAAAGAATGGAAAATGTATTAATGTAAAAGGAAGATTAATTAATGTGTAAAATTAATTGTTTTTAAGTTTGAATATATGTTTTAAGATAAATTAATATAAATATAAAAACTTTTATTTTAGAATTTATATTTAAAAGAATCTTATCTATTGTTTTTCAACTTGTTGATGATATATTCACTGGTTTTGAATCTAAAAGAAGTGTTAAAATGTTAACGATAAAATTAAAATATAAAATAATGCTTTTGAAAAAGACAACACAGGAATATATTAAAGAGAGAAAAAAAATTAGTCATAATGTAATTGTACTTCTAGACAGTATTTATTTTAATTAAATTATTGTATATAAATTATTTGAATTTTTTTTTATCTGGCAAAAATATATAATTGATAATAATTTCATAAATCTACTAATAGTAGTTTTATTTTTTAAACTTTAAATTCATTAGTATTCTGTAAGTACTAAGGTACGCTAAAATCTACTTGTTTTTGTCAAGAACTCTTTATGGTTTTTATTTTGCAAATGCTGATACTTTAAACTTTTCATCAATTGTCATGGTTAATGGTACGTTATTAGAAACTGTTAATTTAAATGCAATTTTAAACTGTTAAATTAGTTGTTTTTGTGGAATTAAATTTATTTTGAGATTTAGTCATTCAGCGAATACTTTGTTTCAAATATATATTTTTTATTTTGCTTTGTGTTTTAATACTTCTGTTTGATTAATTTGTCGTAAGTTAATATGAATATTTTGTATTTCTGCCAAATTCAAGTGATCATTTAATGGCAGAAAAAATATATATATTTCAGATTCAATATTTCAACTGAGAATTTACCAGGCCAAATTTCTGTATTATATGTTGAAACAATTTTAGAAATATTTTTTAAAGAAAGAAAAAAGTTACTCAAATATTTTCTAAAAAGATATGTAAGCTATTTTTAGTTAAATTTTCTAAATAATGAAAATTTATTTGGCAACCCTACTATATAAAAAAGGAAAATTATAAAAGTCCATCTTGTCATCAAAATAACATCAACATGCTTTTAATAATCTGTACATATATTGAATATTTCTAATATTCATGTGTAAAGCTGAAATTTTTTTTATATATTTATATAGTATTTTTTTTTATACAGGATTTTACTACATTTGCAAGACTCGCCATTTTTTCCACCCTATACAGAAACATGCCTGGATTATTGAGAGTCAGTGTCTCATATTTTCATTAACTTACTACAATTTATATCTGTACTTTTTTATTATTTTGACATTCTATTATTATATACTAGTTTAGATGTTTTAAGAAATTAATTTTTTTTCGTATTTTCTTGATTTTTACTGATATATGAGATAGTATAATATCCAGTAATACACTTTCATTTATAAAAAGATTTAAAAATGTGAAATGCTTCATTGTTATGAATTCATTCAAGTATATGGATTAGCCCTCCATGTTGAACTCATTAACACTATGTGAATGAATGAAAACCATGTTAATTTTTGCTTTTTTCCATTTATACTAAAATTTCTCCAAATTGACTTTTTTGCATTTGTAAACATATACTTTAGTAACTTTTTGATTTATTTTCTTTTGTGCATCATTATTCTACAATATATTGTTTTTTTAATGAAATGTAATATGCTAAGTCAAAGTTAATTCATAAGTACTGAAAACTGATATTTACTATTATTTAATACTAATTTACTCAACTTTTCTCCCATATTTTCCTTGCATTGAATAAATTGTAATATTTTATAATAACACATTTAAAGACACTAATAAATAACCTACTCAATATTCTTGATTTCTGTCAATATGTCATTCTTTTAAAAAAAATTAAATAAAACTAGTTATTTGCAGTAATTTATAAAATTATGATATTGTTAATCAGTCTTTATCAAATTAAATTTCATTTAATAGCAATTAAGTGATATTTAATAGTGCACAATTAACTTTTTAAAACTTCATGAAGGCAAATATTTACCAATAGAATAAAAAAATTTTTTTACTATTACACTAAAGTAATTATGAAAATATAATACTTTCATTTTTTAAAAAACGTTACTGGCCATTATCATGATTTTATAATTAAAGCGTTATCATTTCTATATAATGTTTTCAGCTAAACGGACCATTTTACAATCACATGTTAAATTAAAATTAATTTAAATGTTATAAATTAAAAGTTTAAAATTATTTAGTCTACTTATAATTTAGATAAATTGCTTGGCATTTGATGCTATTTCATATTATTGTGATATTTCCTAGGATATTAATAATTATCTGTTTAATATTCTAATCAAAAGACAATTAAAAAAATTTTTCTGTAGTCAAAATGTTAATACCTACCAATCAAAATATACATATTGGAATCCGAATAAAATTAGTAAAATATTGTGGATTTATATAAAAGAAAATTAAACAGAATTTGAGTTTTAGTCAAGTTAGATATTATTTTATTTGCTCATATTTATTTTGTTGAAATTTGAACACATACACACCTAAATCACTTTTTACATAATATATATGTTCCTAAAAATTGCATAATCAGAAAAATTTGGCTGATCTTAAGTCATTAAATAATGAAATGGAAGTTTAAATATTACATCTAGTTTACAATTTATGATATTTTTGCAAACTTATTTAAAAAATTCTCACATTTTTCTTAATTTATAAATTTTTATGCCTTTCACTTTGAATTATTTTTTGAATTACGTTCAGATAAAAAAATTTACCTAAAAACAGATTAGTATGTACTTTTTTTTAGCTCAAAATTAAGAAAGAGTTGCAATTTTATATCGTAAAAACTATATATAAATTTTTTAAAAAAAATTTCACTTTTTTAAAATTTTTATTTTTATTTTTTTTTTATTTTTATTTTATGTTTAAAAAGGTAAAAAAAAAAGATTTAAAGCTTTTTTATGAGATGAGCAATTTTTTAATTAATTAACTTTTATTATAAAACTATTTTATTTTATTTTTTTTTTTTTTTATTAATATAAAATATCTAGTTCCTTTCTTTTAGTTAATATTTGCTGATGATTATAATTGTCACTGTTTTTTGCAGACGGAACGAGAACCTTTTGAAGCTTGTAGTAATAATATTATGAAGTACTTTATTGATAACGATAAAGACATTATGTCCTTTGAGGAGTTTTGTGAAGGCAAAGAGCGCTGGGAAACTATCAGATACTTCTTTGCTTGTTTGCACTTAGTGAGTTTCGTTTCATTTTCTTATAGTCCTAAATTTATGAAAATATACATTTTATAAATTATCAAATTCATTTTAAAGATATTTATTTATATATATTATACATAAATATTTCATTGAAAAAGTGTGTTAAATTCTTTTATCCTTAAATGATAATTGTGATGCCTATTGCTGTAAATTTATCAGCTTATCATGGTCATAAGAATTTGTTGAGAACATTTATGTGTGTTATTCATTTATAATATTTAGAAATAGTTTGATTACTTGAAAATTTTTCTCAGTAGATATTTATTAAAATTATAAATTAATTTATGTATTTGTTATTATAAAATAAGACATTTTTTAAGTAAAATACACTCAAGAGCCAAAACATTATGACTACCTGTCAATAACGAGTGGGCCATATATATATATATATATATATTTGCTATATATATATATATATCCAGCAGCAGTTAAATACCACTTCCACCTGATCATGTGCCTTCCACGTCATCCAGGTGAGTTCATTGCAAAATGTAGGGGTGGTCATAATGTTTTGGCTCTTGAGTGTATATGCTATAATGTAAAACATATAGTAAAATATAAACAATAATATAAAATATATACCAACACTTCATTCTGTACATTAAAGTAAGATTTAGGTAACAAATTCTTTTTAATTTACTATTTAATTCATAAGAACAATTTTATTATTATTATTATTTATTATATCATATTTTGTATATAATCCCAGAATATACTTCTATTTTATTTATAGAAACATTTTTCCAAATTTATATTAATACATACTATAATAGTAAGTCAAATCAATTTCATCTATTATTGAAAAACTTTTTATTTATAAGTAAAATATATTTTTTCTATGTTTTTATAATATTTAATTGATCATGGATTATTATTAATTATTACTAATTATTATTGATAACTTGAACTATTACTTTAATTTATTGCTTCATTTATTACTTAAATAAATGCACTGCAATTTTAACAAAAGAAAAACATATCAATAATGAGTTAAAACTCATTTTACTTGTTTATTAATTATATTCAATAAATTCAAATTAAATTGATTATATTCAATTTGTGTATTATTGTTTGAATTTAAAACTAACTTATATTTTTTAATAGAAAGTTATGATTTCATATACATAAAATATGTATTCAAATTGCTTAATAATTATTATAAATGCAAAATGTTATGCATTAGTAGAGCAGCAATATGTTCACAAAGCACCACAAACTTTATTAAAATTAGGAATCTCCAAACTTTGTAACACGAGCCACATTGATTGTTCTACAAACATTGGACTATTCATGATCTTGCACATAGTACCGACATACAGTATTTTTCCAAATCCAAAATTAAATAAAAGATTTCTTCAAAGTTTTGACAAACAAATATATATAACAGCACCAAAAATACAACTTTTTATAATATTGGTGTATATGTACATTTGTCTTACACCAAAGAATAAATGAATATTATATTTTCAATCAACATTGATTTAATATTGACTTGAAAATCATGCTAAAATCATACAAGACATTCAACAGCCAAAATTTAATAAGTTTCAAATTTCACTAATGATATTTTGTTCTGCATTAGAAATTATTGAACCTGTGTGGAAAAATCTCTCTAAAACGAAATATACTTAAAATATCTGTATGTCTAAATTAACTGATAATCATCTTTATTTTCATTTAGTAATAATTTCCACTCATAAACTTCATTGATTACTGTAACTGTCAGTGGGGAAAACACAACTATCATAATTAATTGCCTGTGGTATTCAGTACCATATAACTTGCAGGCTTTCAATCTCTTATTTTTTGGCATGAAAAAATAAGAGATCTTGTGTAATCCACAGCTGATTTGCTATATCATTATGTCTTTGTATGGCATGTCTTGGATATACCATGTATCAATCAAATTCTAATTCTTTTTCTGCCCATGACATAAAGGACAAAGAGTTTTTTTTATTCCATAATTACATTAAAAATATGTTGCAAATTTGAGATGGGGGAAACTAGAATGATGTGCATTTAAGATTTATAGTGAAAACAAGAGACAACAACTTATGACATTTATATTTGCTATAAAGGTGAAACTTTTTATCAATATTGCAGCTAATTATTAATTTGGCGTTCTGCAAAGCATTTTATGACAGCATAGCATTTATGACAACTGTTTTTAAAATGTAGCATAAAGTTATGAATTTCTTAGTTTGCTTTTATCATGTTGTTTCAAATGAGCCAAACAGTTTTAGTTTATTAAATAGATTTTAAAAATACAAATATTTACATTGGAAATAAGCATTTTGTATGGAATTTTTAAAAAAGAAAGAGAAGAATTTTTGAAAAATAGGAATCAATAAAAATATGTATTTTCTTTTTAAAATTGACTTATATATCACATTTTTTTTTTTTAAAAATCATTGTTTAGACTTTCTTCTGATTTTTAATAATTTATCACATTTTTTTTAAAGGTGATTTCTATATTTTATTATTCAATCATTGTTAAGTAATTCTAAAAATATTGTGCATAAAAATTATAAACTTTTCACATTTTTTTAAAAAGTTAATTGAAAATAAATTAATATTTATTATTTTTTTATTTTTTCCCCCCAGGCTTCTAGCAACAAAGTTAAAATAACCACAGTTCAAAAAGATAATGGCTCAGAACTTATATTGATAAAGCTTATTTCAGGCGAAGAAGAAGCTGAATTATTTTCTTTATTTTAAACAATTAAATTTTTTTTTCTTGCACATGTCATTTTTGTAACATATACCTATTGCATAATTTTTTTTATTCTCTTGTAAACATAACTTTTCTTCTTTTGATAATTTAATTTAATTACCATTAAAGGATTATTGTTCTCTGAAAATTTGAACTTATCCATTCCAAAAAAATTTATACTTTTAGTTTCAAAATTGTCATGTTATCATTTCTTAAATATCATTGAAAATAATTCGTCTTTCCCAAAAGGGGTTACCTCTCTGTTCTGAAATAAATATGCTTAGAAAGTGCATAGGATTTTTGAAGGCAGTGGTAAAACATAGCATAGCAAAAATATTTAGCAAATCCTTCTTTCAAATTTTGTATTGCAATTTTGCTGAAAATGTGTGGGAGAAAGGGCATAGGATTTTTGAAGGTAGTAATAAAAACAGTGTAGCAAAAATATTTAGCAAATCCTTCTTTCAAATTTTGTATTGTAATTTTGCTGAAAATGTGTGTGAGGAAGGGCATATGCATAATTTCCAAAATACTTATGTTGTTCAGAACATTTCAGTGTTAGCCACAATACCGTCATTCAAATAAATGCTTATCCTTAAAATGAAATTTAAAATTTTTTTCAGTATATATAAACTTATTTGTAGTCATCACACTAAATATTTCTTTAAAATCTTGTGTTTTTTTGAAGTAAAATTTTTTAAATGATTGTAAAATGCATAAAGAATAATTTTCTATAGCAAATTATTACGTGCGGTAGGCGAGAAAAATTTCAGTCTGAAGTTATTCTGAAGTCGGCTTAACAAAAACAAAAAATTTCAAACAAAAATGTGCGCAAACGAAAATTTTATTTATGTTTATGTATATTGTATGTAACTTTATTTATGTTCTTCTTTAATTTGATAGAAAAAATATGTTTATAAATGTTATTAAAATGTATTGTACATTTCAGAAATTGTTCAAAAATTTGTTGTGCATATTCTTTAAGTTTTTAAATTCTAAATTATGTATATCTATGTATCTGTATGTTGTATATTTTATTTTGCAGTTAAAATATTGAATTTGAATGAGTTAAAGCATTAAAAGAAATTTTTTGTATACTCTTTGAAATTTTTTCCTCTGTTTGTTCGAAGAAATGCAAAATTTCATGTGTATGTATAATAAATATATAACTCATATTTTTTGCACTGTAATTGTAGAAATTTATTTATAGTTCATAAAATTGAATTTTTTTAAGAGGAAACCTTCTATTATATATTACTGTATATACTTTTATATTATTTTGAAGTTATTTATTCCAAGTGGTTTTTGAGGTTACACATAGAAAATATTTTCTTATATTTTTTAATTATGTCTGAAGTAGGCAAAAATGTAGTGGTATTAGTAAACCCTTTTAAATTTTTAGAGCCCAGAATTATGTGTTGACTACAAATAATGTTTTTTAAACCTTTTGTTATGCAGTTCAAAATAATGAGTTTCTTATATTTTCTCTTTTTAAAATGAATTGTACTAATCCATAACAGTTTATTAAATAAACTATTATATTTCCTGTTTATATATAATTTCTAAAATTTATGTAAATTAATATATAAAAATTTAAAAAATAATAAATGCAACAAGTTTCAGTAATTTTCATTTGTCCACTTACGTATGCACAATGTTTTCCAATAAGTTGCACACATATCATGCATATTGATTATTAGGTAAAAAATATTATGTTTAACCTTTTACATATTAGGACACTTTAATAATAAAGTTTAAAGATAAGTTATAAATTAATGAGCATCCTATGATAATTTTTAGCTAAACATTGTTATCTTAAAAACATTTTTATGAATAGGAAATTCAACTGAAGATCACTTGAATGTATTTTTGTATTACAAATAATGAATTGGACATATATAAGTCATACATATTTTGCATAAAGCTACACTAACTAAAGAAGGAACGAGAAGAAACACAGATTGTGTTTTTCCAAAGAAAATAAAAAGGGATACATGAATTAAGAATTTTCTTCCATTTAACATTTGCAAGTAATATTTTTTAAATTTAAATTTTAATTTTACATATGTGAATAGATTTATGAGGAATTGAAATTTAAAATTAATTGATATAGCATTATTTATTAGTAATAAATTTAATGTAAAAAGTTTTTAATCAATAAGTTTCTGTAATAATTAGAACAAAATATATCTTGTAATAAAGAATTTACAGTTACTTTTTTGTAAAAATCTTTAAATAAGTTTTTATTATATTAATATTGAAAATATAAGTTTATTAATTAATTTTTATTATTTTAATAAATCAATGTTTTTTCTTTAAATTTATAAAAATATGTGTCATTAATGGATTAAATGAACAAGAAACCTTAAATAAAAAAGTGTATTATTTTCATAATATATTTTATGATCAACATCTGATCGTGTTCATACTTGTGTAAATATGCAAAAATTTTATTGTTAGTTTTTCTTTTTTTGTACATTTCGTGGTCAACAGTACAGTAAATTTCATCTTAATAAAGTTATAGCATCAAAATTTAGTTAAAATGTTTTCTCTTCAATTATTTGTACTGGTATAGAGGCAGCATTCTCATCCAGTAAACTTTTAACCTCCATTGGTTCTGTATAATTTGCACTGTCAACTGGGAATTCAATTATTGCAATTTCTTGACTGTAGTAATCTTCTGATCCATTTTTGACAATAGGTAGAACTTCTGTTAGATTTATATTTCTATAATCAGGAATTCCTATTAAAAATAATTATGAAAGATTTAGCCTCATTGATAATGGGATTCATTAACTGAATTTAAAAAAAAAAATGCTATTTTCAAAGTATTACAGCATGATGTGTTATAATAGTTCACATTTAACACATAAACACTGCTTTGCTATTTCAGTTGGAACATAGTAGAGAAATTTCTATTCATTATTGCATATAATTAATGAAAACTAAACTAATATACTAATAAATTAATAATAATTAAATTAATGGAAAAACTACTAATTAGTTGGAGAATGTTATCAATTGATATAAATTAACAATCTATTTTGCTGATATATATAGTTTGAAATTTTAATGAGCATTATTATGATTCCTTGATTGGATTATTTTGATCACCATTAAGTTCTTTTGTTAAATATTTCTTCAATGTCAGGAACTAACGTTGTAGCTGAAGAATTCTTGCAAAAAAAAAATAATTAACTGTCAAAATTAAATTGAGTTTATACATTGATAAAAAATTATTTTATAAGACTTCTTTTAATTTTTATTCATTTAAAAATTAAAATAATAACTTGATGCCATTATATTAAATTCATTTACTTACACTTAAAATTTTTTATGTAATTTTTAAATTAATTTGGCATAAGACAAAATGTAAAATATTTGATTAACGATTTTAATCTAATGTATGCATTCAAAGAAATTTATATTTCAATGTAATTTTATATAAGAGAAATTAATAATATTAAAACTTACCAGATTCAGTGACCAACCAGTTTTCCGAGTTGTATTTTTGCTGATAATTTTCGGTACTATTTGTGGATATCGGGTAACTGGGAGTCAAGTTTGTGTTTCCTGCATTTACTAGAAATATTTTCTTCTGTGGGGATTTGCTCTTATTTCTATTTTGTTTTAGTTTCCCTGGCTTTTGGTGTTCAGCATTTGTAGGATTCTATGAGTAGAAATAATAAGTATATTCAGTAATTATAAAAATATAAGTGAGACTTTTCCAACTTGTTAATTGTATAATTTATGTGTGTTGCATATAACTTTTGATTCAGCACAATTTAGTTTTTAAAAAGATTTTGGAACACTTTTACAGATTCTGTATGTTACATTGTAAGGTCTCTTTTTATGCGAATTATTTTTATGTAATTTTAATGTCGTGCTATATTATATTTCATCCTAAAACTTTTTCCTACCAACATAAGCTTTCTTCCATCATTACCATCAAGATATAATTGCAATTTTAAAAAAATATTAAAGCCAGGCTTGCCAATTCATGTGGAATAAAGTAGGAAATCAGTTCTTAGCAATAAAAGATGAGTGAAATTTTTTTTATAATTTTGGTGGTTTTAATTATTGTTGTATCTGCTTCCGCTGAAATAACACCGTCAGCTTAAAATTTTTGTTGAAAAAAATGCATGGCTGGGATGTGTTGCAAGCAATATCAAATGAAAGATTTACTTTGGCACAAAAAATTGATGGGAACTGTTTTAATATTTTAGCCATGGGGATTTGTATGAATTATTTGTGGATGATGTCTTACATGGCATTGATATTATTGAATTAATTTCAGATGCCGTCGAAGCCCCTACACGCAAAGTTACACGCCCCTACCTGCAAAGCTAATTTTAGAAAAAACAGTAGGGTTTCATTTTTTGAAAATCCGAAAATACAGCACTATGAAGTTTCAATTGTATAAATATGCAAATTTTGAGAAACATGCTGCTTAACAAGTTATGCAGATGACTATGTGATTATAGAAGGGAAGGAAACAGCATTTGAACTAGCTTTAGTTTATGAAATCTTGAATTTCGAGAGTTCTATATTTCGGAAGACACTTGTAGATTAAAAGATGCTGGACGATAACGCCAAAAGCAATTCGGCAATCTGATGATTTTACAACGAGTAGGAGTAATTATAGGCTTACGAATAGCCGGTTTGGTCTTAAATCCTTTTGCTGCTGAAACTCACGTAAATGAGTCCACTGAACATAGAATTTAGATCAGATGGATCGATGAATGAAATGTGAGCCTTCGCTAAAGACTAGATACGCCTAAATGAACAACAGAACGCACGGATCAACGCATCCAAAAGGAAACGAATCAATCAACCAGCGGCTATCCACAACCAACTAGCTAACGCACTATTGGCCTATGGTTACACAGACTTCAGGTTCGAATCCTGGCGGTGGCATGGATGTTTGTGAGTGGTTCGGCATCCACATTAAACTGCAGGTCCCAGTCTAATTAGCCCAAAGTGTGCAAAACATGACCGTAGGGCGACAAACCAAGCCACAATCAACTACTCTCGATATTCTGCGGAATATTGTATGCAGAGAACTTTGGATGTTACAATCTAGGAGAACAGTTTTCACGACAATTGGCTAAAGCGTGTTGCACACAAGCCGCCCTTTGCGAAGTCTGTCATTAATGCCCATTCACCTATATGAAAGATCGCGATTGTGTCCGGAATGAGCCACTTGGGCACTTGATTAAATGAGATGTTCAGCGATGTATCTGATGTTAATCGCCAGGTAAGAGCCTGGAGGCGTCAGAGAGATAGAGCAATTCTAACAAATGTTGTTTAATATAGGTAATAATGGTTTGGATGCCATCAAACACTATATCAGGTTATCCCTGGTACTTATCAGAGACACGTGAATGGCACGACGATAAATTGATGAGATGCTATATTGCATTCAGCATCTGCAAAGTGGTATTTTCCAGCAGGACAACACGAAACTGCACTCATTATCAGACAATGCTTGAAGGAAGTCCAGTTGTTTCGTTGACTTTCAATGTCTCCAGATCAAGCATATCTCGGGCCTGATTGGTTAGTGTTTGTCTGTTTTGCTCCAGCTTTAATCGGGCGAACTGTGGAGGAAGGTTCAGAGCATATAGGCTTCGATCTCTCAGGACACTAATTGAATCTGTACTTCGTAGGGTTGCTGCCTGCTGTGGTAGGATAATCACCCTACATATTTCATTGTTGTATAAAATTACCAGGGACCTGATGGCCGAGTGACTAGCGCTCGGGGCTACGGGTTTCGGGTTCGAGTCCCGGCGGTGCCACGGATGTTTGTAGTGGTTTGGAATTCACTTTAAACCGTAGGCCTCGGTCTAAGATGACTGTAGGGCGTCGCTGAGCCAATTAGACTTCTCACCCACATCATTCCCAAACTGTATTGGGGCCCTCACTTTTCCGAGTTTTCTTCCATACGATTCGTAAATTCGTAGTTCCCTCTAAAAGTCTTCTCGGAAGGCACTACCCTTCTTCGGCGACACGGTGGCAAGTCAGACTTCTGCCTACGGGTGCTTCATCACAACAGAATCTGCCCCCTTTCCCTCCATCTGAATATCCATTTGAGTAAACTACTCATGGGATGTCCGTACCGCGCTGCCGGACGGACAACAACAACAATTTGAAATTGGAAAATATTGATAAAGAACATGAAAAATCATTAAAAACGAAATACAACATTTAAAACGTGTTTGTAAAGATATAGTAATACAATATAGTATAATTTTATATTTATCTCAGTATAATTTCACATTCAAGGGAAGTGGAGAGGCTTTATGAAAGCGGTACAGCTGTATTTTCTTAGGCTTCATAAAGTGGCTTGCAAAATTTGATCCAATCAGAAAATAACATTTTAATCGTTGCGTAGTGTAGCATTTCTATTTATCTTGTAGAATACACAAGATGACTGAAAGGGAAACTTTTTAATTATATTTATTTGATTTCTAAGATACTTCTCAATTTTATTCGATTGCACTACAGGAATAAAGCATTAAGAGCAATTATCTGTAATTCTTAGATATATTAATATAGCTAACTCTGCAATTGATACGAGTATACAAGAACAATTTATTTATTTTGAAATTGTATATAACACTCTTCTATTCAAACGGAGATATCTATATTTTTAACTCACATTTAAATGGTCATTAAAAATTTTTGTAAAGTAAAGTAAATTGGGATTCAAATCTTCTTTTATAACTACCAAGAAAATGAATAAAAAAATTTCAAGTAACACCTGGATTAAATAATCAGACTTGTACAAAAATAAAACATCTTTTATGGAAGAATTTATTGATCAATCGATTTCATCAAGAGAAGAATATTTCGGAATTCAATATTTTTCTAATCATAATCGCCAGTGCGATCATTTCGAAATTTCTAATAAAAATTGCAGAATTTTTTTTTTTTTTTTTGTATAATTTGGTTTGAAAATTGACTGAAGACGATCTGCTTAAATATTGCAGAGGCGTAAATGATGCTGATTGCATTAAATTATTAAATAAAATCAAATTTTGGCATCGAGCTTTCCCTGCCAAGATTATAATATTTTTTAAAAATAATTTATTTGAATTTTATCCAAATTTCGTTTATGTTCTGAAAATTGTATTAACCTCACCCATTATTGACAGACAGAACTTTCTCAAGACTGAAAATAATAATATGATCCGATATGAATAATAATAATATTATATTGAAAGAAAAACTGAACTGTGCTGATAAAATCAATACATTTTTTATATAAAATATGTAATAAAATGAGACAATAATTATATATTGTGCCCTTATTGTAAATCGTTCACCAAGTTATTTATAAAATACAACTTGGTAATAATTGCTTCAAATTTTAAGCAATTATTTTTGTTATTTGATTTATTAAATAATTTTTTACTTGATTGAAATGTGTTATTAAAATTTAACTATTTATCATTTGCATATATTCCTTACTTATCAATTTGCGCATTGCAATAAATTATTATTTTGCTGTAGGAATTTTTATTTTCAAGCCCTACAAGTCAAGTTAATCTCATTTTTATGCGGGTCGTCCCTGCAATTCAGTAAAGCTATAATTAAGAGAAATTAGAAAAGTAATAATCCAGAGAAATTGCACTCGTACCTCTAAATGAACCGATTGAAATCTCGTCTTCTTGGCATTACGAATGGCTGTTCTGTCCAAGTACCACACATGATATCTACCGAGGTCCGATTTCTTTTTTTGGAAGAGAGAGTTGACTGTCAACGTGTGACGAATTGCATTCTAAAAATGAAAAAAAGCTTTTATTGCGTTTTGAAAAGTTAACAACTTTAAAATTATTATTATCATTGAGAGAAAATGGGTTTTCCAAAATTCACGCAAGAAATCTTGGGTGAATTTTGGGATCTTTTGAGATTTATATAATTCAGAGTTTCCAAATCATCCATTGTGTCCCAAATTCACACACTTTTTCTCGCATGAATTTTGGGACACCCTTTGCATTCAACCTCCCGTTCAAAAACAATTCTGATATTGTTTTATAGGACCCATAAGTGTATTGCTCATAGCAATACACTTGTGGGTCCTATTGCTAACTAAGATTATGCAAAGGCATCTTCGCATTGTATTGCTCATAGCAATACACTTGTGGGTCCTATTGCTATGAGCAATACAATGCGAAGATGCCTTTGCATAATCTTAGTTAAATTATTCATTTACGTATGTACTATACATCCTTATACGTAAAATAATCTATATTCCGATCAAATGCAGTCTTTTTATGATCTATAGATAATTCTCATAAAATAATCAGAGAAATGACAAAAGTTGGATTCCCGCTGCAGAGACTGCTCTTATCACTTTCAATCATTGATTGCACTGCTTTCAGAAAAGAGATTCGATGACAGTTGTTGACAACTCGTGTGGATAACTTTGCATCTACTATTTCGAAATGGCCATCCTGGTATATAAGATCTTTAACGAGGAAAAAAACCCGTTTGGTTTTGAGACAATAAGTCAGGACGAATTAAATAGAATCGTTAAATTTACAAATAATAGAAAACTCAATCATCAACAAGCTGTTATCACAATAGTGAAAAAAGTAATACAATATAAAGATGCAAAACTAACGAAAAGCTATGTACTGTTTATGATTACAGCTCATTACGGTTTTATTATAACATTTAATAAGCCTAGATTTCCATTCAGCACGAGTACGTATTCACCAGTTATCAAGAATTCGGGGGAAATTCAGAAAAAAGCGATTATACGATCAAAAATAAGTAAATTTTCGTAACAATTGCTCAATATAAGTAAAAAGTAATGCCTCATCAGAATAAGTTATGCATATTAGTAGAGCTGCTGTTGTTTAATTTCATTGGACACTTGATTGAAAACAGTTTTAAAAGCATTTGCAATTTCTGCAAATAGAAACGACATAGTGACATTTTGAGATAGCTACGTATGGATGTAAATGTTCGACATCATTTAGCTAAGCAATTATGATGGTAAGTCATTGGACAGATAGAGGCCAACTAAACTTGTAGCAAAATTGGATGTGAGGCTTTCTGTAATTTTATATTCAGTTCTTTTACAAAATTTTGATGAACAAATTTTTCACTGAATAGTGTAGGGGATTTCTTTTTATATTATTCAATAAAAATTAATTTTTTTAATTCATGACAAAGTGTTTTTCCTTACCTTCCAGCTGATATCTGAGGATTTGAAATCTGGAAAAGTGTTACTGTAAAAAAAGAATAATAATCGTGATCAAATTATGGACACAGCTTTTCATCAAAAAACAGTTCTTTTTAATCTCAATATATGTTGCACTAACAAATAAAATTACGTTGAAAAAGGTGAAGATGATTACCTTATCCACTTGTATATGTTTTTAACTGATACTTCCCCAACATCATCGAGACATTGCAGTATCATTTCGGTGTATGTGAAAGGCACATACTTTTTGGGTTTGAAATTCTGGGCAGTATCTTGTTTGTTCGTTTTTAGGGCCTTTCCTTAAACAAAAAATATCAATATGTAATATTCATTATATGCAATATTTGTATTGTATTTTCTTATTTATCACTGCATGGTCGATCTCTGAAGACCCAAACCGAAGACCCATTTATATATTTCATTTTTAGTGTTAAATATTTCTTTACAATGTGCGTTTAGTATCACTGTTATTATATTATCTATGTTTGCATGTAAGAATAATGGTAAACACAAAAATAATAACTCATTATGTTTCAATTTCAGAAGTTATGTTATATATGCTGTCTTTGTTCAGTATTCTAGATAAAATAATGTTTATGTATCGATGCTTAATATAAACATTATTTTATCTAGTCTACTGAACAAAAACAGTGTATACGGCATGATAAACTAAGGAAAATTTGCAAGATTATTCATTGGATTTATATACTATAAATTCAGAATTTAATAATAACATTTCAAGCATTTTTAAGTTATGCAAAATATATTTGTGGTTTTAGGAAGGATTATTTTATTGGTTAACCAACCACTCTTCTCCTGCATTAAGCCGTAATTACAAGGGAGGTTACAATTAAAATCGAATTCTATGAATTCTATTAGAATAGTTTGAGCTCTATGGACAGCAAATCATATATACTGATAAAATATTAATGAAATAAGCATTAATTTGAATTCCCCGAAATTGTCAAACTTATCAAAAAGCATAAGTTTTGCATTTTTATTTATCACAACTCTTTTGATTAAATCAAACATTTTTAAAACAACCAATTCCTAATTTATCTTACGTTTCGGCAGTGATGGATTTAGAGTCGATGGTGTCCTACGCCCAAGTTAATTTGACGCAATTACAGTTAAGGTAAGTTAGTTCCAAGCTCCAAGTGAACTCTAAGTTAATAATAATTACACGAATAGTAATAATGAATTCGAATTAAATTTAGGTAATCTTAATCATGGTAATCTTTGAAAAGCACCTCACATTACGCAAAACTATAACATTTTTATGCAAGATAAAAAAAAAAAAATAAAGTTTTTGAGTAACCGAACTAAGATATAATTAAATACAGTGAATTAATATTTTGTGTTATAATGACGAGCAAAAAAAAACGCTACATGGCGATTTTTTAAGAAAAATTTATGAAAAATCTTGCGTCAATAGATAAAAGCTATACTTAACGAAAATTTTTCTAGTGTCTATTCGTTAGATATTTTAAATTTTACTACTTACACGATTAATTATTTTAAAAAATAATTCTATCCTTTAAATATTGACATCTTGAGGTTGCCAAAGCAAGAAAAGAAGCATTAAAATTCGGTTTTACAGTTGATTAAAAACAAAATCGATTTCAAATTTTTGCCACCTCGAAAATTTTGGCGCTTACCGCCCTAAGCCCTGGCCTCGCTGGCCTAAGCCTAAAATCCATCATTGCGTATCGGATATTTTTTTAAAAAAACCCCAATTTTTACAATGCAATTTTACAATTTTTACAATACAATTTTACAATTTTTTAAAGTTCTTACCATTTTTCTTTAAATACGACCCATCCAAGCCAGCAAGAAATCTTTCGTCATTGTGAATCCATCCATTTGCCACTTTGTACCTGTCAAACTCTGAATTGTCGTCTTCGATGTCATGCAGAAAGACACTGTGCAGGTCGAAATCTATGAGCCATTTGAAATCGTTGGACAATTCTTCGTCCAGTTCAGCTGTCATGAAGAGGCTTTCCGGTGTCGGGGAGTTCTCGGGCAGTTGAGGTGGATACGAAGACGATTCTGCCTCGGTACCAGCATGCCGGAGGAAAGTTGCAGTTGCTTTGGTAGCATCATGCAGGTGCTCTCTCAAGTTAATGACTGTGGGCTTGCGTCGGCGTTCCATTGGGACCCTTATCATTCGACCCTCCTTTGCTTTGATGTGCTTTTTCCTTCCTGGAATCTGTAGGGGCGAAAAACAGCTTGTTAGACAATTTTAAGCTGCAATGAAGTCGTGTTCAACAATAGGATGCCTTGCTGATCTTCAAAGCAAATTATAAAGAAAGGTTTTAAATTAACAATGCTGTAAGGCATAAGATTATAAATGTCAAATAATAATAATAATAATATAGTTTGCAAACTTATATAACATTTTTGTAATAAAATAAAATTAATATTAAATAAATATTATATGTCAATAAAAAGGTAGACATGTAACAGATGCAACGTTAACTAAGGTACACCTCTGGGAGGGGCTATTTCAGAATACTAAATCCACATTGTGCCACCGAAATTCCCAAACTACATCGTAAATTTGAAATGAAAAAACAGATGGCGGTATCAAAGGGTCTGCCACCTTCTTATGAATAACTGAATTCGGTAAAATCGCAGAACAGGGGCCGTTGGGATTTGGCGTCAAAAATTCCATTCTCCAAATTCCGCAAAGTAACGGATTGCGATTGTAAATGTGAATTCTAAACAGTACAAGAAACCCAGGTTACAGCATTTCACAAGTTATCGCTCAGTTGGCGCCACAAAAAAAATGCCAAATCACTGCGGCCTCTATTTTGTGATTTGGCCTTGATATCTTTATTAGAATCATTTTTAGTCCCCATAACAGATGTAATTTATTTTGATTTAATTTTCCCACTTTTACGTATTTAACAAAAAGTTACAAAAGCAGAGATAATAGTTGTTAAGATGAAGTAAAGGAAATTCAAAACAATTATATTAACTGCTTATGATAATTATTATTTTCTTATCTGTTTTCAGTTTAACTTGATTTGTATAATTCAACGATTTATCAGTATTATTTTTTTAATTTCTGAATAAAGAATTTTCAAAATTTGAAATTTGTTGATCGTGGTTTGACACAATTTATTTATTTACCAAAAATAATAATAAAAAAAAATTTTTTAATACAAATATAATTTATTCCTCTACAATAAAAAAAAATGTAAAATTGAATGGGTTTTTTTTCAGCATACATTCAAAAAACTAATATAGGTAAAATCACAGAATCACCGTGCTGATTTGCAGTCAAAAATTCTTTTTTCCGCCGAGTAACAAATTGCAATTGTTAGTGAAGTGAATTACGAAAAGTACCAGAAACTAAGTATTAGGATCGATAATTATTTATTCAACTGTAATTATTATTAATCATATTTAATTCAATTCTTTTAAACTAAATAACCTTTTTAATTTAAATTAGTGTGTCAATTGTTAAGTGATAATCCTCCATATTTCTGGCATATTGCATCTAAATTTTGTGATCATTTTACAGACTTCTGATCAAATTTTAATTCATAATAATGCAATTTTGCCTGTCTATAAACACACACACACACACACACACATATATATATATATATATACATAATTGATTGATTGTAGCATACATTATTATCAATTTTAAATTATGTTTTTTTGGAAATCAACAAAACTACACATTTTTAGAATATTCTTATAGCATGTTATACATATTATAAAATCAAAACATTGCAGAGTAAAATTTAAGCTCTTACCAAGCTTAAGTTCATAAGCTTTTTCTGTTTTAACTCAAAATCAAGTTATAATGATAATCTCACCTTTAATAAAGATAAAAGTGATCAAAAGCTGAAAATTTCTCGCATTTCATATTTAAACATACAAATCAACTGCTAGTATTCTTTTAAAATAAAAAGTAAATTTGTGATTTGCACGTGAATGTTTTTTTTTTTTTTTTTTTTTTTTGACATAATAAAATGACATTTAATATTGGCACGTGCGCCAAAAAGAGTACGGACATGAAACATCAATTTATATGAACAGTTATTAAAATTGTTGTTAATTTTTAAAGTATAATTAAGAATATATTTGGCAGCAGTGTAAACTTTTATCACAGGCGTGTGTGAAATCTACAAGACTATCTGAATTAACCAATTTGATTTAAGATCAGAATAATTATATGAAAAATATGTGCAGGAAACTAAAAAATTGTGGAAAACTATAATTAGAAAACTATGTAAGCAGGAAAAAAAAAAGTAACGGATTTAATGAAATGAGCCCAATTACATCATTATCAATTGGTACTAATTAACTATCGGAGTTACTAATATATTAATATACTATTATAAAGTAATAATATATATTAATATATTAATTAATTATGTATAATTGTATAGTAATAATGTGTAATGGGTAAGGCACCAATAGTATCTGAATGTTGGTCTTACGATTGTGTGGAGGATCTATGATTTATTCACCCAATTATAAATCATTCTAAATTTTGTTTAAAGATCCAAAAACTGGAGAACTCACTAACAAAATCGAGGGCTTTTGATCTCATATCAAACAGGAATTCATTTAAATGGAACGAGAATCGGTTTGATCATTACCTTATCGAGTTTATGAGTCATCGTATGTTCACTTACACTCAAGAGCCTAAACATTATGACCACCCTTACATTTTGCAATGAACTCGCCTGGATGACGTGGAAGACACGTGATCAGGTGGAAGTGGTATTTAACTGGTATTAAGTGGTGGTATTAATCCATGCCAAGGTGGGTTGAAGCTGTGTTGCGCGCCAAAGGTGAGACAACTCGTTATTGACAGGTGGCCATAATGTTTTGGCTCTTGAGTGTATATATATATGACTGATAAACTTATGACACTATATGACGACTTATAGGACACTTATACGATGCTCGTATACAGTAAGTGTCCTATACAGTCTTTTTGAGGGATTTAAAGGAGGCCGAACCCCCCTTTATACTTGCCCTACAGCGATAAAATTCAATACTTTCGGGAGTACATGCTTCGATAAGTACGTGAAATTTCTACAATTTGCACTGTTCCATGTCCAGTTCGGCATTTTTTTTCATGTAAACACTGCTTTTCCCCTTTTATTTAAATTCAGGAATTACGGATTAAAATTGCTATATAACATTTTTTTTTCTTGCTTTAATATGTCACTATCAGTGTTTTCAAAATTCTTATAAATAAACTGTTTTTCAGTAGTTCAACTTTTTTTATATTCATAAAATCAATACTTCTTCCATTGCATAAAATTATTCCACTTAATCTAGTATGGTTTATTAAACGTAATATTTATTAATGTTTGAAAAATTCAAAAGTGAATATTTTTAAGTGTGAATGAATCTCACAAGAGTTTTACTTATATAATTTAGACTCATTAAATTTGTCTGCTTTATATGGTCTGCTTACTTCACTTTACTTATTGTCTGTTTTACTTTACATTTTTTTTTTTTTTTTTTTTTTATCGAAATTAAAAATAATTATCCAAGTACAATTTTCTATGTTAAATAAAATCGTCTTTTTAGAATTTTGATTTATTTTTATCTATCATTTATTTAATTAATTGGAATATGTTCAAGGCTAGATCGGGCAGATATACATAGTTCGAAATTGGTAAATTAATTATTAATTTAATTAACTCCCTGGCAAAACACAGCCTATGGAGCGGCCAAGGCAGTCTACCTACTGGCAGACTTATAAACAGTTTTCTTTTATAGGGTAGAATTGTTAGCCTTACAAGTGTATTAGACCGGGACCTATGGTTTAAAGTGGATTCCGAACAACTACTACATCCATGTTACCGCCGGGATTCGGATCTGAAGCCCACTGTGGCACTGAGCGCCAGATCGCTAGTCACTCTGCCATCAGGCTCTGATTATTAATTCACATTTAGGATATACTGTTAAGAAGGTTATGTTATTAGACACTACTAAAAATAGTCCGAAATTTAATCTAAATGATTATAATGGTTTTTTTTTTCTTCCCCTTCTTCTTCTTCTTTTTTTAATCATGTGTGAACATGAAGTTGTCCAGGTTAAGGGTTCGTGGCGCAATCCAAAAAGTGCAGCAAGCATTTAAAACTCCGTTCCAAATTTGCAAAATTTGGCGGGAAAATGGTAGTTTGGGCCCCTAAACTCTTGAAAGGATTCATGAATAACGTTAATCCTCAGGAATTTTCTGGATAATTTGGCTTTTGATTGAAGCGTTTTGTAGTGTGGTATTGAATCACTTTTCATGTTTTTGGTTGGAATTTTAAACATTGTATATCCAATGGCTATAAGTACTCGATCAATTCCTTCTTTTTGAAGTTTCATATTTATCCCTTTTGACATTTTCTCATGCCTATTGAGCTGTATAGTGCTTCTTATTGTATTTGGAATACTTCATTCTTCCTTTATGCCTAGAATTTTCAAACTTTGATATATTCTTTAGGCTATTGAATGCGACAATGTTTCTTGTAGAATTGGGAATACTTCATTCTTCATTTTTTTTCTGTCATAAAACGTTATACGAGCAAACTAAACACAAATGGAGCGAAGTTAATCGTCCTGTGCAAAATAAATGCAAATGTAAGATTATTGGCTATAAAATATAGAATCATCACGAATTACTTATTTTTTTCGTAGATATTTTTTTGTGCACGCTACGGAGCTCACACCTGAACAACTGAATGTTCACATATAATAACAAAAAAAAAAAAAAAAAAAAAAGACACGAATGGAGAAAAAAAAAATCTCCAATAACCAAGACTGCTTAGGGAACATTTTATATGACTTTGTTGCCAGCAAAGTGAAGGATATGTGGAATCCCCTTTTCAGAATAATATTTTTAAATATATAAAATAGAAATGCAAATAAGTTATATTAAAAAAAAATGCAGTTAAGTAAAAATTTCTTATAGAGTAATCATTTTTGTTTTTTTCCTCAGCACATTAAATAGTAATAATAGTAAAAATAATATAAAAATAGTAATATCAGTATTTTAAAATAGTAGAATCTCCAAATTTTGTTTTTAATAATACCAGTGTCAATACTGCTGATGATTATCTTGAATGAACATTTAACTGAAGTGAAATGTGCAGTATCTATGTGGTGGATGACTTGTTTAGTTTCCGAACTGAGAGAGCTCAGTTAAAAACCCAACAAGAAAGACAACCAAAGTTTCTTCAAAACTGCGTTGGTAGGTACAATGTGGTGTGGTATATCAAGTATTTTGGTACAACCTCGATAACTCTGATTTTGTACACTTCTTATTTTGAAGGAGGACTTAGATAAAAGTGTCATGCATTCAAAAACAGCCATAGCAACAGAAGTGAGAAATTTTATTAAAGAATATGCACTTATAATGTGCACGATATATTGATGATTGATATATAAATATTCCTAAACATGATACACAATAGCATGCAATATATCATGCTAGACATTTTATAGATTACATTGCTGAAAGTGTTGAAATAATTCACTTGCAAAGATGAGTTATGAAATTAAAGTTTTCATAGTCTCTTCTCAAGACGAGAATTAGCTATTTCCATTAAAAATCACAACTCTCTGGATTAAACAGGTAGTTATAATGAGATTTATCTCTTAAGAAAGTCTCCAAACTACGGCTCGCGGGTCAAAACCTGTCTGCGAGCACCAACAATCTGGCCCACCACAGTTTATTTTGATTACATTATCAAATTTACAATGCAAGTAAAGCATACAAAATAGTAATCAAATGTTTTTATGTTACAACCAATAAGAAACACACACACACACACATATACACTCAAGAGCCAAAACATTATGACCACCCCTACATTTTGCAATGAACTCGCCTGGATGACGTGGAAGGCACGTGATCAGGTGGAAGTGGTATTTAACTGGTATTAAGTGGTGGTATTAATCCATGTCAAGGCAGGTTGAAGCTGTGTTGCGCGCCAAAGGTGGGCCAACTCGTTATTGACAGGTGGTCATAATGTTTTGGCTCTTGAGTGTATATGTGTGTGTGTGTTCTTAATTGGTTGTAGCATAAAAACATGACAAGTATATATATATATGAGGAAATTGATCTGCATTATGATATACATAATGAAATTGAACATTTTAACGGCAGTTAATGATATAAGATTTTTATAAAAATTTACAATAAGTGACGTATATAATTAACATAAGGAAATTAAGCATTATAATTATGTTTAATGTGAATTATGTAGTTGTAACTTTCCACTGACAGTTGTTTGCAATTGTAGATCAAATTTAAAAGTGGATATTATCTACAGAGACTTCAGTTCATCAGTTAAATTGAATCTGCAAATATTAGTTGTATATTTGATTTCGGACAATGTTATTTTCACACAGATAAATAGTTCTGAAAGCTGAAAATAATTACAATAAAATTGATGCATCTGATCAAACTGAATGATGTGAGTGATGTGAGTGAAAGACATATAAAATTCGATCAATAATAAGTTTACATATCTTTCTTTAAAAATATCTCTATATTGGAAATCAATAACTTACATTTGAAATTTTAAGGCAAGGATTTTTATGTTTGAGTTAAAAGGATTTTGAAAAGTCTTGATATCGTTCACAATTGAATCAAAATCTGAAAAACGGGACTTAAAATGTATTTTTAAAATACCCAAGGTATCAATTGCAAACTCAACAAGAAATGGAGTCTCAGTTTGCTGACTGAATATTTGGTATGTAGAAAATGCGTGAAACATCAAAAATTTTCAATTGGGGTTGAGACAAAAGAGTTTTTTTGTGGAAAGTACTTAAATGTATAAATCAGGCAGAAGAGAGGGTTTTCTTCTTCTAATTTTAAACGAAGGCCATTCATATGTTTAATTAAATCTCTATAAAATGATAACTTTCACAACCAAGCATTGTTTCGCAACGTATCCACAGGACGATTTCTTTCATTCAAAAAAATTTCAATTATTACTCCGAGAGCTAGAGATTTTTCGCGGGTAAGCCAGTGTTCTGTAGTATGATCTGGTGAGTCATTTTCTCCATTCTCTTCAATAAACTTGATGATGACTGAGAACACACGTGATCTGATATAATCCACAGCTGACATGACTGGCTTTAAAACGTTTGACATATACAAGCATTTTCTGTACAGAAACTGTTGGTGAATGATGCAATATACGATTTATAATTTGAACCACTAATTTCTTCATTTGAAGCGACATTTTTATTTTTTCCGCATGGTTTTGTCGCCATCAGTAGTGACATACTTGAATTTCTTCCACAAAATTTTTTACTGAATAACATTTTCAACTCTTTTAAAAAATATCTTTTCCATTGGTCGTACCGTGAATGATATGGACTTATGGAATATGGAATGATATGGACGTTAAGAAACTCATTTTCACACATCATAATTTTTATCTATCCCTTGAATAAAAAGTAGCATCTAAAATATCTGTTTACTCATGGCGGGTTAATGAGAACTATACTAAACGTCAATTTTTGCCAGAAAATTGAGTTAATATATTTGATGCAATATCAACTACTCTTCCAGCCACAGTGTTTGCTGATAGACTGATGTTTTAAAGTAAATTGTCATTTTTTTTGACACATTTCTTCTTCTGCTGCAATCATGCAATCCTTGATTAATTTGCCGTCAGAAATCCGTTTACCATGTTTCAGTAGTGGATGATCCACGTGGAGACTGGTACGAGTTGTTGCTATTCGTTAAACATTTACTTTCTTAAACAACAATTGCTAAGATTTCAACCCAAGTTTCAAAGATTCATATTTTTCTAACCGCAGGTTCTTCATAAATTCAGAGTAATTCTGAAAATGTTTAGTCTCATAATAATGTTTTATATTGCATTCTCCAGAGACTGATATTATTTCATTACAAATTATACACATTGCCCTATTACTTGATTCAATCACGAAATATTGATATCCCCATTGATATTTAAATGTTATGCATTCACTCATCTTTCGTTTATTTTCTGTATTTATACAAATCCACACAAAAGGCAAATAACATCAAGTCAAAATAATGTAAGCTCTCAGAACTTAAAACTTGGAACTGTACAACTCTCAGTTGTTTCTCGTATTTATAACATACGTCCTCGGAACACGTTCGAAAGCACTTGAATCTTCCAGATAGGAGACCAGACAGCAGACGTTTTCCAGAACATTCTCTAGCTCTGTTACTCGCTAAGACCAACTAAGCATAAATTACGTTTTTGTGTAATTCCGACATTCATTAGAAAATAGCGCTGCACTACTGTAGCACAAGATAATACTTCCACCACAATGACATGCACTTGGCACTTGACCGTAAATTGAAATACAACCGAAATTGTTAACAGAGAGGAGTCTATCCCCGTGCCATAGATACATAGCTTGCCGGTTAATTCCGAAACGAAAATTTGAGTGTAATTCAAAACTGCAGCATCATGTTGTTATGATGATCTAGCTAGGTCTTCACCCTTGGAACTTGGGGGAGGAATCAGCAGGCTAAAAAGGTTGGAGACTCCTGTCCTAAGATAATCTTTTGTTAGGTGAACATCTGCTATGCAGTTTATATTGAATCCATTATTGCCTATTGAAAAGAAAATATTATTAAAATAGGGGAACAAACACTCATTAGATGTTATAAAATGCTTATCAAGTGTTATTTTCTGTATTATAACGTCATCGTATGGATTTTTTTTTTTTTTTTGCTTACATTGAGCGTTATAAAAATTTAATACATAAATTTTTTAATTATTTTGGTTATGTAATTAAATTCACCATAAAAATATTCTAATTAAATATGCAATGAAGATTATACTTATTTTAATATATTTGAAGAGTTTGTCTTTACATTGTACAAGTTTGTGTTCTTCGCATCTCATGGTAATTTATTATTGCAGTTGTTAATAATTGTAGATATCTGACTCTTGTAGTACAAAATGCAAGCACTGGGCAACAAAAGTTAAGAGTTATATTGAATTAAATGTAGTTAAGAAAGCGCACGGTGCTACAGATTTCGGGTTCGAGTCCCGGCAGTGCCACGAATTTTTGTAGTAGTTTGGACTCCACTGTAAACCGTAGGTCCCGGTGTAGAGTGTTGGGCGTAGGACTGACAACCTTAACCCATAAAAAAAACATTTCCTGCCTCAAAATCTGCCAGTAGGTAGACGGCCTTGGGCCACCATGGAGCTGTTGCGCCAATGAAGATGATGAAGAAGTAATATTAAGAAAGTTTTTTTTTTCATTCAAATTCACAAATCCCTGAATTAAGTTTAAGCCCCCCATCCCAGTCGCCGAAGTATTAGTGAGCTTAGAACAAAGTTAAGAATGTCTAGACAAACAGAAGGCGAAAACTCTATCAAAATACATAGAAAATTACAAATACTTATAAATAAATGAATTTCAATTTTTACTTCTCATGATTGTATTTTTAGTCTTATAAGGGAATTCTTTTAAAGAACTCATTGTTTATATTAAAATTATTATTATTTTATTTTTCAAACTTTTGAATAGAACCTTGTTATTCTCTTTTCTCTATAAACTATTTCAGTGAGTCATTAACTTTTCTTGGATGGGCGTACATATTTTTTTGTACTTTAATCAATAAGAGGAATTCATTTATGCGTATTCATTATATGCGCAATTTCAACACCTGCTTCACTGTTGAAAAAGCAAACAGCTGTCATTCAAATTCGACTGGGTTTTAGCAGCTGTAATAAGTCACGGTCATGGGACACAAAATTGATTTGTAAGTGATTTGGAATAGGTTTAAGAATTAATTATTACAATCATTCATCTATCCATTTTATCACTTTTCATGTATATATATTTTAAAGATATTATAAAAAATAGACAAAATATATTATGTAATAAACATTAATTTTTTTAATCATTACATAAATTATTATTTCGAAAAAATTATTAGGAAATGTTTCGTATTATTCAAATATGTTAAAATAAACTTTATTAAAAGTATGACATAATTTTTAATTTTCTTTCGTGGTGATTATTAACTAGTTTTCAAAGAATCAACAACTTAATACATTTAACGAATTTCTGAACAGTTACTTTATTCGTTGTTGTTTCTTAGTCCACTTGGTAGACATATAGACCCGCATGGACTCATGGTTGAAGGGAAATGTGACAGCATCTGTTGTGATGAAGCACCTGTAGGTAGAAGTCTTACTTGGTTCCGTGACACTCTACAGCTATATGAGACTGGGATCTACGGCTTAAAGTGGATTCTGAACCACTATAAACATCCTTGGAACCGAGCGTCAGAGCGCTAGACACACGACCATTCAGGCCCCTTATTTATTGTAAATCGAGAATGCACAGGCTGAGAATCAAGGACTGCATACAAACACAAACACTGATTGTTTTTCTTATAATTCTCATCTACGTAGGCGATATGGTGTATAGTAAAAATGTTTGTTACATCCAGGGAATTTAAAAAGGAGAAAAGGCTGTTCGCTGTGCATCATCTTTAACACACATTATTTTAAGCATAAAAATTTACATTATAACCACCAAATCTGACTATCATAAAAGTTATCCGCCCCTACCCTGTGAATTCTCTCCCTCACAGAGGGGGGGAGCCATAAAATTGTTTTAAATGATTCGAATTGCAGCAATGGAACTGAAAATGATTTGATAAAAAAAATATAGAAAGTTTGAACCGCAAGAACTGCATTGGCAAATTAAAAAGAAAAAATAAACAGAAAAGAAAATAACATCAAAATAAGGTATGAAACATGCTATCCTGGAAATCCGTAAGAAATTAATGAAACCTAATTTGTCTTTCTATGTATGTATATATGTATGTATGTATACACAGCTTCAACCCGCCTTGGCATGGATTAATACCACCACTTGATATCAGTTAAATACCACTTCCACCTGATCACGTGTCTTCCACGTCCTCCAGGCGAGTTCATTGCAAAATGTAGGGGTGGTCATAATGTTTTGGCTCTTGAGTGTATATACATATATGTATATATATATATACATATAATAAAAATATATGTAAAATATATATAATAAAAATTAATAAATAATTTAAAGCGTGATATTAAATTGATGGAATATGTTAAGTGCTTTAATATTTAGCTCATTTTTGTAGTTATCCAAAAGTGGTTATTAAATGGTTTTTTATTTATCGATTTTTTAATGTGCAACGAAAAAAAATTTTTTTTACAAATGTTTGTCGAGTTAAATACATATACACTTTTTAATACATGATTTAGCAAATAATCACAGCTGCTTTGTTGACCGTAGTTTTAACATGGGAACATGGCTTTGGCATTCCGATAAAAGACAAATGTGAATTCTTGTAAAAAACATCTTGACAACTGACCAACAAAGATAGAATTTTTTGAATATATAACGGTATTTTGTATATATTATTATATTTTTGGTAAAAAAAAAAAAAAAATAATAATAAATAACATATATTGCTCTATAATTATTCAGATTCAAAAATTCATATCGCTTAATTGTAAATAATTATAGAATACATTGAATAAAATATCTTTTCGCATAATTAAAAGCTGTAGCTATGCTTCCTCCTACACAATGGCCTGTGGCGTTCAGGAGAAATAGTCAGTCGGCCTCAAAACTCTCACCTGAGAGGAAATACAGCGCAACCTTCTCTCCTGCTGAGAAACGTTTAGTTTATAGTCTCTCATACCGAGAGGAAATGTATTTAACGTATTCTGGCGCATTAGTTGGCTTACAGACTCTCATCCGGAGACCAAGTATATTTCGCGCATCCTGCAAGCACCTGAGTTTCGGGTTTTCAGCTTAGAAATGGAGTCGTTTCACGAATCTATAATTATCTGTCATTAAATGTGTTGAATATTCCATGTCTCTAATTGTATATGTGCAATGTTTGTGCATGTATAAAATAATACTGTGAGTTCTCAGACCTGTGCCTCAGGTATCTCAACCCAACTACATCCAGTTACAATCTGCTTACCCAACTTGCACACTACAAAGCTGTTTTTTTTATTAAACTACAACTACTTCCTGTGGCATGTGCTATTCTTTCATAAAAATCTAAAGACCGGTTGAGAAATTATCTATTCTATAATTTTTTTTTTTTTTTTTTTTTTTTTTTGCCTGAATGGCCGAGTGGCTAGCGCTCTGGCGCTCGGTACCACAGGTTTCGGGTTCGAGTCCCGGCGGTGCTATGGATGTTTGTAGTGGTTCAAAATCCACTTTACGCCGTAGGTCCCGGTCTAATAGAATCGTAGAGAGTTGCGGGGGCATTGTTACTCCGCGTCCGTGGCTTATCTTCAAGTTACACGCGCCCCCTGGGTAATGCAAAGTGAGTAACGTCTGTGCAGCGCTTGCCTTAAGGCATCCAAGACGTTCATGTCTGTTTGCCAGCTGCATTGGGGGAAAAAAAAAAAAAAAAAAAAAATAATAATACTTTTTTTTTTTTTAATGTAAAGTTTACAGAGGAAGAAGTGAGCTATTAGAAAAGCAACCACCACTGGTTTCTGCGCATCTCTATTGCGGATGACAATGCAGATTGAAAATATGCTGAATCATTTAAAAAAGGAAAAAAAAAAAAATTTTTTTTTTTTCTTTTTGCTTTAGATAAAACTAAATTAACTAATGTTAATTCGTAGAAATGAAAGCGTTTCACGGAATATTAACACTTCTATCGCAATACCAGTTTGTGTAAGGTGTTAATGCTGACAAAAATAAAATAAACAATTTTTTTTTTCCCTTTTAAATGCTTATCAATTTACAAGCAAGTTTTTGTTAGGAGTAAAATTTTTGGTTCACAGACGTTTAGAAATTAAAAATTAATTATTATTATTTTTTTTTTTTTACATTCTTTTTAATCTCAAAGGAGAAAGACCAATTTAAATTTAAATTGTCTTTTTTTCAAACTTAATTCTCATTTTTATGTTCTTTTTTTCGAAAGTAAATCCTCGCAATTATATCTCATCCACCATTTTCATTAAAATGAATAAGCAGTGAAAATTCGTTTGAATAGCATTTTTTTTTCCCATCTGTACACAATTAAGTAATATTTTACTTTTATTATTCAAAAAACATACTATAAATGTAAAATAATCAGTTCACTTTTACGAAAATCGAAAATATTTCAGTATTTTTTTTTTTTTTTGAACAAATATGCCATATTTACTTTTTTGCGTTATTTTTTCTGAATTTGCTTTATTTAATTTTTATGTTGTAGTAGTAGTAAAGAGGCCTGATGGCCGAGTGACTAGCTCTCTGTGCCATAGGTTTTGGGTTCGTGCACTGGTGTGCCATGGTTGTTTGTAGTGGTTCGGAATCCACTTAAAACAATAGGTCTCATTTTAATATGACTGTAGTGCGTAGGGATGACAATCATACCCTGTAAAAAGAAAACATCTCCTATCTCGGAATCTGCCAATAGGGAAACGGCCTTGGCGCTCCTTGGGCCTGTTGCGCCAATGTAGAAGAAAACTTTATTTTATTAAAAATATTTTTTTAAATCTGTGGGAAAATGTACAAGTCGAATATAATTAGATTACAATTTTCATAACTCATTCATTTCGAACAACAACGAATTATTTGTTCCCTAAAGAAATTATATAAGGTAAGATAATATATGTTAGTTAAAAGATATATATATATATATATATATATATGTTTTTTTAGTACTACTACTTCTTCTTCATTGGCGCGACAGCCTTATGGCGGGTCAAAGCCGTCTGCCTACTGGCACATTTCGAGACATAAGATGTTTTCTTTTTACAGTGTAGGATTGTCAACCCTACATCTAACAGCCATATTAGACCGGGACGGTTTTAATGTTTATTTCAAACCATTACAAATATTCATGGCACCGATGGGACTCGAACTCGAAACCTGTGGCCCAGAGAACTAGGCACTCAGCCTACTTATATACAGGTCATCAGACATATATACTTCATTTCAATTTGATATTTTAAATATGTCCCTAATTTTTAATTTTTTCAATAGTAAAAATTCTTTAAAATCTAAATATTTTTTTAAAAAAAGAGAGGGAGAATATTTAAAAGCGAGTACAAGAAACATCTGTACAAGTTATGCCTCTTTATTAGTCAAATGTTAGTTAAGATTATCTCATAACAGGTTGCGCAACACTATGAACTGTACCTTGGTTGGTTAGAGATTTTTCGCAGACAGCAAATAGTGGGCTCAATCCTCAATCACCTTGGCAGCTTGACGGCATGCGCTTTGTCTATTCTCTACATAGAAGAAATGTGAACTAGTTGTCCTAAGAAGCGAGATTTTTTAAGCATATTCATTGCTTAAAAAAAAAAAAGTGTTTCTGATTTTATTTTTCCTTGCACATAAGATAACTATATTTTAAACGCAAGCTATTGATTATATACTATTAGAAGAAAGACATGACATTAACATTTATAGTGTTAAGTTACAGACAATTATTTTTTATTTTTAAATACATAATATCTTATAATAAAAAAGGATCAAAGCTGATAGCCTATTTTCGAAAGTATTTATTGAGAGAAAATAAATGACGATAAAATAGAAGTTGAGCAGTATGATTACACAGATACACACACATGAACATAAAAAATCTAAAAAGGTGTGAATTAGAAATGTGAATAATTTGCATGCTAAAAGCTATTACTTGTATTCCTCGCTGCACGCAAATTGTATAATAAAGCCATTATAGCATTCGCAAAGAAAAAAAAAAAATCGAATATCCGAAGTGCGCTTAAGCTATATGTATATCCGGACGGAAATAAAAAAAAAAATTCAGAAATTAGAATATTAAATTAATAAATCTTGTTCTGCCTTTGATATATATCGAATGAGATAAAAACGATTTTGAGTTGCTTAATTTTTTTTTTAAATTGCAAGTCTTACCTTCCTTAAAAAAAGGCAAGAAAGTAAACCATGAAATCAATTTATTTAAAATTAAATATCGCGCTCAGAATATTCAATGCATAAACTTTTCAACAAGTGCTAAGAAGCGAGAAGAGAGCGCCATCAAGCTGGTCCCTGATTGGTCGAAAAGTCTAGGAAAAATGACGATTTTATTACCTGTTGATCTTCCAATTCAAGGTTAAAGTAAATCTAGAAAATAATAACAAAAAAAAGGACTAATTTGCTTTGTCAGTGTTTGTAGCTCTCTCATAAAATTTTTCAAAAAATGACGTTTATCTGAGTGTTTGTTTTTGGTAATTTTCTCAGTTTGGTTCTTTAATAATTAGTAAAGAAAGTTACAGCTTAAAAATTCTCAGGTGAAAGTTTTTACCTGAGAACACGTGACCCTCGGAATTTTTTTTATTAGTATTAGCTTCTAGCGAAAATTGAAAGTGACTGTGAGGGATTGTGGATTAATCTTCATAATGTGCATTTTATTTGATTAAAAAAAAAAAAAAAAAAAAAAGGATTATGGAACTAGACAGTGAAGATCAAGTTCTCCAGGCTGTTTTAGGTAAATATTTATTAACTTTTCAAATGAGTTTTCGACATTGGTTCTGGCTCTTTAATAATTGTTTTGATTAGCACGCCGGCGTGTTTTTTGTTTATGTCTGGAATGCTGTAAATATGTAATTTTAGAATTCAATACTGTCAAAATCAAGTAATTTTTTTATTTAGTATTTATGAATCGAAAGAAGAATTTTTAAATTGGTTAAAACGTAATTTTATTTTATAATTTTATTTCAATGTTAAAAATTCTTTAAAGATGCTGTCAATCATTTATTGGTTCTCTAAAGCAGCTTAAAGTGTGAAACTTATAAAATTGATCTGCACTGTTAAAACAATTATTTCTGGATTATTCCTGTTTCTAAATTTCTATATTAATATGTAAACATAAACACGCCGATTTTTGTTTATATTCATTTGCTGTTTTATTTTGTAATCTTATGCAGTATCTTCACATAAGAGATTAGAATATTGAATTGAGTTCTTTATCTATTCTTTTATTTATTTATTTTTTAAAGAGATATCTTAACCATATGCATTTTATCTGTAGCTCTTGACTGCAAATTTGTGGATTCACTATAAATAAATGTTTCAAAAATACTTTGTTGAAAATGCTACTTTTAAGATACTTAATCTTGGGTATTATTTTATATATTGCAAAATAAGATACATAGTGCCAAGTTTTTATTTAAATTGAATGTTTTATTGTTTATTCAATTAAAAATTCACGTCTATAAAAGTAAAATTTATTTTTTGTTATTTGTTTAATATTGTTTATATTTATACATGCCTTTTTAAATTTAGTTAGAATCTTATATGATTTAAAAAATGTAGAATGAAAAAAAAATTAGTTATAAGTAAGTATAGTCGTGAAAAATAAGATTTTAAAATAATTACAGTTACCTTTTTTTTTTAACATGCTTAAAGATTTGAAGTAGATGTTTTACTACATTATTATTATTAATGTTTAAATATACATAAATGACTCTTAAACATTTTTTGATTTAGATCACATTAAGTGAATTTGCAAATAAAATTATCATATTTAAAAATTTGAATTTCTGACAAGTAGTATTTTTAAGAGAAGGTTTTAAAAACAGATAACTGTTAAATTTTAAGTTTCTTTTTCGTCTAAAAAAATTATATTTAATTTGTTAAATTTGATTTACAAGCTGATTCAATGTAAAGTTTCCATGCAAAAATGGATTCTTTAAAATATGAACTATAAAATGTGAAAACATGTAATGTGTTTGACAAATTTATACATCTTTAATAATAGATACTTAAAATGAAATGCAACTGATAGTTAATGTTTGCAAAATTTGTTATTAACTTGTTTAACAGCTTAATCATGTATATTTTGCCACAACATAATAAAAAAAAAAGTATTTTTTTTGTAATAAGTATTGTAATTATAGAAATTTGTTGAAGTTTTCTATAAAGAAAACATATTCCTTATAACATCACGGTTACTGCGTATAACATCATAAACTCCTTTGTATATAATTTAACTTAAATAAAAAGAAACATAAATCTCATGACTGGGTAATGAATAATTTGTGCTTATACTATTTCATATGGTAAAAATGATTTTATTAAATTAAATGCTTTCAGGTAGATATTATTAAAAATGTAATCAGTTTTTGCCATGCTAATGTGCTGCAAATAGTTTTAAAATTTTAGATAAGTAATTGCTGTATATTTAAAAATTTGTTGCAATCCTTTTTACAAAAGTTATCAAAAATAATTTTGATTTCTTGTGTATTTTTATTTGTCAGTAAACAGTTTAAATTCTGTTAAAGATGGGTTCAGCATTTTTAGTTTGCATTATTTTTGTAGCTATTATTAAAAGTAGCATATCAAAGCAATGGTTTTTTTTTTAAATAAAATATGTTTATAAAAATATTTTGATTACTATAAATAATGAAATTATTAATTTTATGTTTCTTATGTATTTTATGTAATATGTGAGCAAAATGAAGCTATTAAATACTACATAATTTTTTGATAGAATTATTCTAATAATCATATATCATTAAATTCAATTAATTCACATTTAAAAAACAGTGGATGAATTAGTTTTATTTATCATATTACAAAATGAATTTAAATATAATATTCAAACTTTTGTTGTATTCAGCTTCATTTTTATATTGAATATATTTTCATTTATTCGATGCACTTAATTGATATTAAAAACACTTAAAAATATATTGACAGTCAATTGTAATGAAAAGTCAAGTATTATGAAGCATATTAACAATTGATTTACGACTATAATTTTTACTAAACTTCAAGTCAAAAAAAATTTCTTTTTTAACTGGTAGAATTCTTAAAAATTTTATTTATTGCTCATTATAGAAATAAAATTAATTCACTACATTTTTTTATGTAATCATCAGCATGTTAACATTTGGGGGAAAAAAAAGGGACAATTTGCAAAAAGAATTTGATGTTAGTTTGAAAAATATTCAATATTAATTATATCATATATCATACAACATAGTAACTCTTTTTATGTTATTGTTGATTAAATATTAATTCATGGTTTATTTTATTTATTTTGAAAATGAATCTTTGTATTTTAATTTTGTAAAACTATTTTTCATGTTGTTTTATTACAGTGGAGTATTAACTGGGTAGTATGAATGTATTAATGACATAGATGATAATTTAGCACTTTTTATCTATAGTTTTAAGAGTTATGAATAATCAATTTTTAATAAAAAAAATCAGGTTGAATTATTTCGAAAGTTATTCCAAACTTATTAAATAAATGATATAGTAGTGATGCTTATAAATTCCATCCAAATTTTTTTTTTTCATTTAAATTTCTATTTCGATTATATAGAATTTACTATTATTTAAAACTTTTTCCTTAAGCTTTTTATAAATATACTTTTTACATGCTATATATATACATACATTTGTCACTCTGGGCCAAAGGTTTTAGGTGCCACAGGTACAGGTTCCCTTTGGTGCCATGGATGTTAGTAGGGGGTTCTAAATCCACATTAAACCTTAGGTCTTGGTCTCATATGACTGTAGAATAGTGGATGTAGGGATGACAATCCTACTACATAAAAAGAAAATATCTTCTGTCTCGAAATCTACCAGTAGGCAGACAGCCTTGGCCCACTATTGCACCAATGAAGATATATATACATTATTATATTAATCTGAAAATAATGCTTTAGGAAAGAAAGTTATTTCATATTTATTTTTTTAAATCTTGTTAATGTTTTAGAAACTTTGTTGCATATATTTAAAATATTTCTGTTAAATCAACAATATTTTTGTATAATATTTCAACAGATTCTGTAATATTCAAGAGCATTCATTACAAAAAAAAGAAATTCTTACTGGTAACTCTTAAAAAATGATTAAATTTATGATATGTTAATTATGTGTTATCTGACTTGAGAATTTTGAGAGTAATTTGTGCGACTTCGATAAAGTTATTCATATTATAGTGAAAATTATGTATAAGAATAATTTAAATATATTTCTGTATTCTCGAATAAGATTACTTGATCTAACAGTTGGTTTTAGTTCATATCTAATAGAAAAGAATATACATATACTGGAATTTATTGGTCCATATTATATGCTTTTTTTTTTGTAAAGTATAGGTGGAAGCTTATCAATCATTATTATTCTTTTTTTATAATATTGTTGGCAATCTAGTCAGTCTTATTGTTAGGAATGATAAATCATTCAGTAATTTCCCTGTTATTTTATATTCACAGTAGTAAACAAGAATAGATAAATGATGACTTAGCTTTTTCTTCTAAACAATTTAATGATAGATAAAAAAATTACTATCTGAATACTTCTGAAGAAATAATTTTTTTTTCTTAACATTGATATTGAAGATCTATTATCTGTTTTAGTAATTACACAGGCCAAGTTCTTTTGATTTTGGATAAAATAAAATTGCAGTATTCTTTTTTTCTTTTTTTTTTTCACTGTAGAGAGTTATTTTAAATTACAAGCAGAGTCTATTGTAAAATGTTTTCAGATTTTTTTTTCTTTGAAAATTTTTCAATGCATTTTTAATATTTACAAATATATATATTTTTTTGATGAGGAGAGAATATGTAATTGTTGTATTTTCTATGAGGTTATGGAAATAATTACTTAGGATTTTACAATTTAAAATTCTGAATAGTGCAGTTTAAAAATTTTTTTTTATTTGCAATCATTTTTATTAGTTAAAATTTGGTTCCTTTCTATAATTTAAATGCACTTCAAAAGTCATCAAGATAGTTTGTCATTGCATCTAAATATAGGGTAAAATAAACTCAAATTAAAATAATCTCTAAATAAAATAAATAAGCTCTAAATAAATCCTATTTGCTAAATTAACCATTTTTAAAGGTATAAAGATTAATAGTTTTTCTTTTACAGGATAAAAATACAAAAATTTCTATCAATATTTTATACTGTGAAATTAAAAAATAATTATTGTGATAATACAGAAAATTTTAGATTTTTTTTGCACTTTTAAAATTTATGTTATTGAAATAATTATTTAAATAATGTCTTTCCTTTTCATATGGTAGAATGACTTTTTTAATGAATTCCTATTTTCTTTAGCTGCAACTGTAAATATTAGGATAAAGTTGAATTATTATATTTACTCAGCAAAGAATGAGAAGAAAGATAAATTTTTGTCATTTGGTATTTACTTTGCTTTTCATTAAGAAAATCTTTGTTTACAAAGTTTTATAGAATTACTGATTTATTTCTATATGTGTTAAAATGACTTTTACATTTTTAAATTCACATTAACACAGTTTTATATATATATATAAACAAATGATTTAAATTATTTGGCCAGATGCCAGTATTCAATTAATTTGTTTTTTACAATGCAAGTTTTGTGTTTTGTAGTATGAAAAGATACAGATGTTTATTTTGAAATAAACAGTTGTTATTTGCGAAGTTTTACTCCAAGCCAAAAATAAATACTAACCAACTATTTAAAAAAAAAAAAAAAATCTACATTTTTTTTATTACTTTCAAAACGGAATCATACGTGCGTATCATATGAATTTATGCGAAGCTGGAATTTTAAATATTCTTCAGTCAAAACATGGATTGCGTTATATAACTGACTTGTTTAAAATATTTAGAAATCTCAGCTGAAAAAATAATTTGGTACGTTGTACAAAATATGTGATGCAATTTTCGAGAATTTGTTGTAGAGTTGAAAGACTTTTTCTTCGTCTCTGACTTAAATAGACAAAATTTACGCGATTAAAGTTCGTTACTACTACTATCATTATTATTATTATTTTTTTATAATTTGAAGCTGCTTGTATTAAATGTTCTAACCTGAAATCGTGAATTTCATTTTACAGTGAAGCTTTTATTTATTTTTTCTGTTTACATATTCAAATTTTAATGTCTATGTTTTTATATATATAATAATAAAGTTTTTATTTTACTTAAAGATCGAAATATATTTTCTGTTTTTTTTAATTTTTTTTATTTTATTTCTTATTCAGTGAAAATTTACTGTAATTAAAAAAAGTTGCACATGCGCGCGGGCGTTCGCGTATGCAGGTGAAAGAGTACTACAACATTTTTGCTTATTTGCAACGGTTTGTAATTGTGAATATCTTAAATTGTTCGTTATTGACTTTTTTTTTTTGCGTGATTATCATTAAATTAATATATATTTTTTCTCTACAATCCAAGAGAATTTATTTTTCTACAAATGAAACCCAAAAAAAGGTGAAAAGCTGACCACCCTTGTTTCAAATGTTATGTTTATGTGTTCGTAGAATTACCAATAATGAAATTATGTTAAATCAAATAAAAAAGATAATCTTATAGGCGCCGTCTTAACTCTACAAAGCAATGGTTCTCACGTTGAACTGTGCGGTCTGATGACCAATTGGCTAGCGTTCTGGCCTTTAGTACCACAAGCTTCAGGTTCGAGTCCAGGCAGTGGCATGGATGTTTGTGAGTGGTTCGGAATCCATATGAAACTGTAGGTCCCGGTCTAATTAGCCCAAAGTGTGCACAAAATGACCGTAGAGCGTCGAACCAAATTAAACTGAACTGAACTGAACAGGGAAAGGGTCTTAAAATCGCTGACTGATAAAGCGACGTATTTGTTACTGTCATATTTAGTAAATGAAAAGATGACAAAAAAAAAAATAATAATAATATGAAGGGAAGAGATACAGCAGATTCAGTGCTATTCAGGATTCACTATCGGGGACCTTCTGCACTACTACATTTTGCCATCGTAATTTGGAATGAACTACTCCAAAAGTAGCAATTAGCAATACAGGAAAAATTCTCACCATCTTCTACCCCATCTCTTACCCACGGGAAGAACACTCTGGCTTACAGATTTATCGTACCCGTTCCCGGCATAGATAAGAAGCTTTTTGTGTGACATTGCTTATGAAGTTTCTGAACCAAGGATTCGGAATTCAACACTCTAGGCCATATAGTCAACATTGCATTTACAAGAATTAAAAACTTTGAATAAAAAAACTGTGAAGAAAGAAGATTATATTTAAAACTAGCTATAAGCTCGTTTCTTGGTAAATGTTATGGTATGATGATGTTATGTGAAATGAAGTTAAGTTTAATCTAGACATAAATTACAAATTACATCACCGTGATTTTACTGTCCTTGTGATCGATTATAACAAAATATCTCCTGTAATTTATGTCATATTCCAAATAAGCTAATAAGAAATCATTTTTTTTATTTTAACTTTTCATTCTAAATTAAAAAATAGAAAATAATTTAATTTCAGGAGGAAAATAATATGAGATTTTTTTGGATTTTTAGTATCTAATTTTTAAAGCATTGTGCACTTATGAATTTGAAGGATTTTTTTAGTTTTTAAAATGATTAACAATATTAATTAATATATTAATTATATAAATAGTTTTATCGTCCAAACAGCGTTAATTTTTCAGTTTGTTTTTCTTAAGTTTGTATAGGAGGATCAGAAGATATTCTATTTATAACCTGTGTGCTTTGAATTTTAACACAATTGCATTGCAGCCTTCTGTTTACCGAAACCTTCTCGCCCGAACGTGCTTTGTATTTGTTTATTTAGATTAAGCTCCAAACACCTGCACTTAATTTGTAATCCTGTCGATTTTGCACAGAAGTCATTTCTCAGCGAGATGAGTATGCTAATTCTCCGTTGAAGAGTGCTCACATTATCTTCGCAAAACTCATTATCTCTTATACCGGATGTTTATTATTTTTTTCTCCTTCTGCTTATGAAGTTATCTTTGGTTATTAATTATTGCGATTCATCTAAACCATTTTCAGATAATTTTAAAATGGAATTTTCGTAATGGAAGAATTCGTGATTAGTAAAATGAGAAATGAACTTGTTATTGATTCGATTTACTACTGTGTCCAAAAAGTAAGACCAATTTTCAATTTAAAACTCCCGGGGCTTATGGAATTTCAATTTTTTTTTCTTTTTAGCTTGCTGGCACTGTCCTTGACATCTGTGTGAAATTTGACGTCAAAATATTCATTAGTGTTTGAGTTGCGCTCGGCTTTGTGAGACGCTAATACTGATTCCGGTGATTTTTGAAATGTCTGAATTAATTGAGCAAAGAACTTGCATTACATTGTGTTTGCGGATTGGAAAAATCATTGCATTGAGGATTGGAAAAAAATTGGCATAAGTGCATTTTTGTCGAGGGGGATTACTTTGAAGGCGATGAAATAAATTTGGAAGAATAAATAAACTATTTTTGAAAAAAAAAAAAAAAAAAAAAAAATTGGTCTTACACTTTTTGGGCACACTAGTATTTATTTATTTATTATTTTTTTCGTGTTTGCAGTTTGAGTCTGAAATGTGACCAAAAACACTTTAAGAAAATAAAAATAAAATAAAATAAAACATTCGTTCATCTTCTTTTGAGTTTTTAGTATATGCTTCCTTATGACTTCATTAAGCATGCAGCCGGTTTCCTGTAAAAAACGCAAATCTTGATTGAATAGTGCAATATTGAAGTAAACAATTGCAAATGATCTTCCACTACATCAGTAATGATCATGAACGAGGAAAAATTGCTTTAAATGTAACTTTAAACTGTATAATTTCTAACAGCGTGGCGCATTTTCATTGTAGGAAAAAAAGACATTATAATTTGAGCCATGTTTTTTTGAATAATCCAAACAAATATATGCTGTGGGGTTTAAAATCCTTCAAATATCGTTTTTTTTTTTAAGGAAATAAACAGAAACCCAACTGATTATATAAATAGTTTTATCGTCCAAACAGTTAGTTTAAGTTAACTGTTAGTTTAATGATATCTAATATTAATATACTGAACTACTTGAGATACTTAGATTAAAAATCATATCCACGTTTTTTTTTGTTTTTTTTTAACGATGATTTTATAGTCACTGTCACCAATAGTGACAAAATATCGCTAATTTTTATCACACTCGAGATGAAGTAACCAGAAATATATATTTTTTAAAACTTATTTATATTTTTTTTTGCAAATAGATAAATAAAATGAAATTCTTCTTTGGCGTTAACGGCCTTATAGCCAATTGGCAAACCTTCTGGCCTGTGAAATCACAGGCTTCAGGTTCGAATCCTGGCGGTGGCATGGATGTTTGTGAGTGGTTCGGAATTTACGTTAAACTGTAGGTCCCGGTTTAATTAGCCGAAAGTGTGCACAAAATGACCAAAGCGGCAAACCAAATAGTGGCAAACCAAATATGTATAGAGCGGCAAACCAAACCAAAACAAATCGTGGCCCAGTAGTAATGTATGTAGCTATCTTGCGTAGGGCTTTGGTTTGAATCTGTGGCAATTGGCGATCGACACGTATAAGAGTCTCGCATCGACAGCAATGCTGCCTGTTTAGTATTTTGCGGTTTTTCCTATATGATATGAGGGATAGCTGTTTCTAAAAGTTTTTCCAAGAGGCCATGCCCTTGTCTTCATCGGCCTTTGGCGTGATGCGCACAAACTGAACACTGTATCACCATGCTCACCGATGTATAACAACTAGAAGCAAAATGCAAAATTTTTAAAAAGATCAAAGCTAATCAAACTACTTCATTTTTTTTTTTCCTAGCTTTTAATCAGGAAGTGGCTAATCTAGAAGACTAATTTTTTTAGGAAGATAATCCTTCAACTTATATCCTTAGAAATAAAGAATAAAAATTTACATAAAACTACGAATGTTATCTTTCAATGAATATTATAAGATTAACAAAGATGAATCAAACCAAGTTTTATATCTATTTGTAAATGGAATTGAAATAAAAATCCATTTTGTTCTACAATGCCTAAAGACATTTTCATCCAATATTACTCTAATTATATTACAGTAACAATCACGGTCAAAGCATGTTTGTCGTATCAAATAGTTCAGTGTTCGACTCAATATTGACAACAATTGCAAGAGTCTTACGATATTTCATAATTGCATCAAACTATTTACGTGGTATTCAGCAACAAAGTGTAGATTTCAGAGAACACGTATGCGAAATAGGAAACTGGCGTTGCTGCCTTTGAAACCAAGCGTTTGGTGACGTACTGTGTGGGGAAAACCTTTAAGTAATTACCATTGCACTATGCAGCTCACGTTTTCATAAATTTTTTCATCTCAGCTTAGTTTTTAGTCATCAGCTTAGGCTTTTTTTTCTTTCAATAAAACAAAGAATTTTAGGATAGCTAAACTATCATACTTGTATTCTGCGAGTAAGGCGCTATATCCTCAACTTTGTCGCATCGGATTAGAGTTAGACGTTCCTTTTTTTTCTTCTTTTTTTTTCTTTGATAATGAATCCTTTTTGCTTTTGTTTTCTGCGTGTATTGTTGTACATTTTAACTTTGTTATCATTTGGTTGTCAAGAAATTTTACTTTTTTTTACACAGTTTCCGTCAGACATGCTTCATTGCATTTCTTTTTGATTCTTCGATGTCTCATTAGAATGACGGAAATTTTCAGCCGAATCGGCAAAGGTTGAAGTTCAGAAAGATTAAATCAAGTATTCAACGTCACGTGAACCAATTGAGATATTCTTAATAGATCTAATTGTATAATTGCTCTAGAGAATTTGCATGTTTCTTTAGATACATATACAAGATTGCGCGTTTGAAATGTTGGGAATCGTTCAGTTCTGTACAAAAATTATTCTCATGTTAAGATCGAATAACTGAATTCTGCCGTCTATTCTTAATGCTCGCTCTATTATTAGCAAGGAAAAGTTGAATTGTGATATGCCGAAAGTTCTTATTGTCTTAAGTGGTGCAAAATTATGTAACACTTTTATGTCCAGCTGAATTAGAGGGAAGTATGAGTTTTCGGTCTATGAGTTAATTATAAAGAATACGCACTTCTGTGTTCAACATGTTGATGTTGTTTTTTGTAGGCGGACATATTGATCTGAGGTCATATGTCACTAGAACGGCAAAGATGTTGCGCAGTGATGTTGGTGTAACGTTGAATCTGCATCTACTATTCTGTACTCACATTGTAGCGTCGGAATTCCTGTAGGCCCTACCACGAAATGCAATATATGTGGCTGAAGGATGTCACAAACAAACTGGGGGAGTGGAATGTTGGTATAAGATATGGAGTGTTGTATTTAATAGACCGTAAACTGTCCTACCAGGTGTAGGAGAGGTGTGTCGTTTCTAACAGCAGACAACATTGAAGCTGTTAGGAACGATTGCTTGCCAGCTTGTGGCTTCTAAACACGCATACAGTTGTCATCAGAACCTAAATTAAATTGTGATTTGGGATTAAAGAAGAATGTCTCTATCATAGCCTAATATGCGCAGCATTTCAAACATATGCGATAGTGCATGGATAACAGGGGCCGCACATATCATGGGCGTCATGATAACAAATGATTGTTAACTAGGTGCCTCACAATGATACAGAAAAATACATAGGCCAGACAATAATGCAGGATAATAATGAAATTATTTGGGACTATAAGGCAGTCGTGTTTAGGGGATAATCAGACGATTCTTCTGGTTATAAGACGTTGAGTCATAGCACCGTCAATTCAACCGTGAATTCAATCTCGCCACTGGTCCCTACAAATCCTTATAGTAATGTCAGAACCAACAATGTGGCAACAAGCAACTCGCAGATCTGACCATCCTGTCTGAAACTTCAACAGCTGCTGATATTTGCTTCGATGGCAGCGTCTGGGTATTTCTGATAATAAAGTCTTTGCAACAGATAAACTGCATACAGAACACGTGAGGGTAGCTATTTATAGGCTAAAGTGGATGACCATTGACGATTTCTGTTGGTCTTATGTAAAGCGCGATCATGCTGCATTTTTAAAATTGACCGGCATGTTGCCCACAAACCTTCGTGCTAAGTTACTCAATTGGCCGACATCTGCTTGGTCATGATTTTAATCGCAATGAAAGTAGATACGCAAATTAAAATCAACAAGAATTCCTTTTAAAATTTCGAGCACCATTTGTAAATGTCCAAAATGTTGATCTCGCTTCTCCTTCCAGTGATAAATTTAAGGCATACATTATTATTTAAAGCAGTTTTATTTAGAAATTGTAACTTTGGTCTGCAATTTTTTTTTTTTTTTTTTTACATTACGCATGTTTTGATTTTAATATTACATTCAATGCCAAAAGTTAAACACGCAGCGGTAAAATTGACAGGTACTGTTTTGATTAACACACAAGGCTGTAGGAAAGAAGCAAAATTTTTATGCATGGAACAAAACAAAAAATTACACACAAAGATAAAAACAATATTAAATTTTCGTAAGTTATAAGATGAAGTCATATTGGAGTCATTAACAAAAAAGTTGTTTAATGCCTAAACAAATAAACCGACATTAATAGGGTATGCCCCTCACCCGTATACAAAGTTTACAACTTATGATCATGCTTGCCATGATGAAGTATTAACGGTTGAATTGACGGTGTCAATTCAATTGACGGAATCAATTCACGGTTGAATTGACGGTGCTATGACTCAACGCCTTATAATGAAGTATTAACCAGCGCATAGTCTATTAATCATCATTCCTCGTGTAGAGCAGTTTGAAACTTTGGGAGAGTGGATGGGTGTGTAAAATGTTTACAGACAGCACGGCCGAGGGCATCTGAAAGATTTTCGGTAGGCTTCATTATTCACTCACCGATCGAACAGCCATCGACGATCACGTCTCTATGGAGATGCGCATTATCATCCATATAAACGAAAGCAGGACCAACAGCTGTAGCGTATAATCTGACAGTTGGGTTTAAGACTTCATCCCAATACAGGACAGCCATTTCAGAACTGCAGTCTAAAGATATGCAGGTCGGTGCGATATCCCAACGTAATTCTTGCCACATCATAATGCTTCCACCTCGATATCCGTAATGTTAGGTTATGTTCCGAGGCAGATTACGTGTGCCTTGTTCTCTCCAGACCATCTATTTGCATGGCAAATTGTGAATCATCCTTGAATATAACATCTCACCAGTAAGAAGCAATCTAATTGGCATGTTGCCGACACCACTTTAATCGCCCTCTTCTGGATTGGATGGACAGAGGAAACACAAACTCGGGGTACCCAGTCATTGAGTCCATTCATGTGTGGCTGTCAGCGCACAAGTAGTGGCAGACATCGTCTTACCAGTGGACCGTGCAACCATAGATATCACACGTATGGAGGTCGCTCTTCGATTCCGCTTGACTATAACTTCAATATATCCATCTTTCGCGTGGACGACCGGTCACAAGTCTTTGAATAACTGTTTGGTTGGTTAGGAATTGTTTCCATAATCGTGAAGTTACGGAAAGATGAATTCCGAAGAAAAGAGCAACAACTGTGATTGATTGCCTTGCTTCAATACGTCCGATAACACGGCAGCGCTCAGAATCTTCCATTTGTCTTCTTGAAGCCATATAAATCCGTCTGCCACGAAAATAAAGCGTATGAAAGTTCTAAAGACTTTTTGTAAGCACTTGCATGTAACTTCTGTACCCTTCACAATGCTAGCATATACGATTGCCCCCCCCCCCTTTTTTTGTGTATATTTCTTGTATATTTTGTTGTTGGCTATTACGTAGCATATTTGTATACTTCCATCTAAATTCAGATTGGGTTCCGGAAATGAATATTTTTTTCTGGCTTTAATTTTTGACAGTGAATATATTTTTATATTATTTTTTTGATTTATTTAAGAGACAAACGAAAATATTTTTAATTTAAAATGAGAAGTACATTTTAAAATAATTTTTTTTTTTCATCATCGCTATTATGTGTTTATTAATGATTTAACGTCGTCCATTGCTGGATGTATGGTTAAATATTTTGGAAATTCGAAATCGGAAATATCTTCCAGTTTAAATGTTCACTTCGTCATTCATAATTGGGTTAGAAACCGGTCCAGTGGTAAAGTGTGCAACTAGCATATAGGCGGGCTAAAGTTAGAAACCCTTGATGGCGTTCGTTGCAGTTGAATCGATGGCGATTCTGATAGCATGTACAAAGTGATCGACAGTCAGGTTACATGTTAGGACATTTCAGGGTTTTTTTCCAATACGAATTGCAAATGCGAGGATTTCACCCTAAAAGCAATCCTGAGAGACGATGTAAATCCTGTTCGCAGCATGAATACGAGAATCACTGATCTTCAATCACAGCAAAAATATTACAACATAGAATTCTAATGAATAAAATTCTTAAATTCGTTGCTTTTACCAATAATATTTACCTATTAAGCGATTATCATCTGCGTTATTTGTTTATTTATTTATTTTGTTTTGTCCATGTAACGTTGTATTTTTTACATAATAGTTTTCTAATTCCCTATTAATTTATCCATAAAATATTTTGTTGTAATTTTTATTTCGTCGTTTTCTTATAAAATGATCACAGCCTTTTATTGAAAAATCTGTGTAAATTAAAAAAAACAACAACAAAAACATTCAATTGATTTTTATTGCGCATACAAAAAATTTACATGTAAAATCCAATATTCCAATTAATCTTACTGCATTTCTCTTTATAAAATTTTTTTAAAAAAAATTGGCAAATGTTTTGAAACGTTTATTACTAATTTTATAATATTTATGAAATCGTTTAAATTTAATTTTGCGAAATATTTCTGCAAGAAAAAGTCATTTCATGTTTTTATTTTTCTATTGATTACATTCTACAGTCTGGGGAATTCGATTATTTTTTCATTTTTTTTTTTTTTTTTTGAGTCTGAATTTTATAAATTGCAAATTGGCTATGGCATTTGTTGTTTCAAATGATTTCAAAAGCTGACATTATTATTTTTTAATTCCATTTCGTAGTAAAATGTTTCGATATTTTTCAATGAAAGAGTTATTCATTCATAATTTCTTGATTACGATAAATTTAGCAACAACATTTCGCAACACTTAAATGTTTGAATTTCTTACCATATGTGGTTTTATTTTGGATAGTGATTATTATTACTTTTCTTTTTCAAGAAATACAATATTATATCATTTTTTTTCCTTAGCTACTCAAATTATATCAAAAGAAAGTTATAAATTACACTGAAGTGACAAAAGTCATGGGATAGCAATATGCAAATTTTCAGATGGCAGTAGCATCGCGTAGAACAGGTATAAATGCGCAGAGCTTTCATTTCTGTTCAAGTTATTCATGTGAAGAGGTTTTGACGTGATGATGACCGCACGACGGAAATTAACAGACTTTGAACGCGGAATGTTAGTTGGAGCTAGACGCATGGGTCATGCCATTTCGGAAATCGTTAGGGAATTCAACATTCCCAGATCCACTGTGTCAAGAGTGTGCCGAGAGTATGAAATTTCAGGCATAACATCCCACCATGGACAGCGCAGTGGTCGACCGCCTGCACTTAACGACCCAGACCGGCGACGTCTGCAAAGAGTCGTAAATTCTAACAGACAAGCAACACTGCGTCAAATAACCGCAGAAATCAATGTGGGACGTACAAGGGACTTGTCTGTCAGAACTGTGCGGAGAAATTTGGCTTTCATGGGCTATTCCAGCAGAAGACCGACTCGAGTGCCTTTACTGACAGAACGACATCGCTTGCAGCGACTTTCGTGGGCACGTGAGCATATCTGTTGGTCCCTAGATGAATGGAAAACCGTGGCCTGGTCCGATGAGTCACGATTTCAGTTGGTAAGAGCTGATGGTAGGGTTCGAGTGTGGCGCAGACCCCACGAAGCCATGGACCCAAACTGTCAGCAAGGCACTGTTCAAGCTGGTGGTGGCTCCGTAATGGTGTGGGCTGTTTTTTATGGCATGGACTTGGTCCTCTGGGGCGACTGGACCGAACATTGACTGGAAATGCTTATGTTCAGCTACTTGGAGATCACTTGCAGCCATTCATGGACTTCATGTACCCAAACAACGATGGGATTTTTATGGATGGCAATGCGCAATGTCACCGGGCCACAACTGTTCGCGATTGGTTTGAAGAACATTCTGGACAATTCCAACGAATGATCTGGCCACCTAGATCGCCCGACATGAATCCCATCGAGCATTTATGGGACATCATCGAGAGGTCTGTTCGTGCCCAAAATCCTGCACCATCAACGCTTTCACAATTATGGACGTCTATCGAGACAGCATGGCTCAATATTCCTGCAGAAGACTTCCAACGACTTGTTGAGTCCATGCCACGTCGAGTTGCTGCACTTCGCCGGGCGAAAGGAGGGCCGACACGATATTAAGAGGTATCCCATGACTTTTGTCACTTCAGTGTATATTACGGTTTTACCAATGGTACTGAAATAATAGTTCTAAAACTGCAATAAAACATTTTTTAAACCTTTTTATATTTCTTCCAGCGATTTGTTTGAAAGGTAAACATCCGTGTTTAAAGCGGAAATGGATGAATCGATTATTTGTTAGGGGTGCTAGTCAGATTATATGTGATGCAAAGCAGTTTTGAAAGAAAATAAGTTTAGTAGTTATTGTGTAACTTTTTAAATCTAAATTTGATTTAAAGTTTGTATTTTACTTTCTTTTGATTTTATATAATTTAAAATTTAAATTACTCAAAATTTAAATTATTTTTGTCATTTAAAATTATATCATAAAGAAAATTTTAATTTTTTATCATTTCCCATGTGATAGCTGGTCGGACTGTAACAACTTTATTAACCAATCACGTTCTTTCTTTAATTAAAGTATTAGAGGATAACAATGTTGATAAATATCTACTATTGTAGTGTGCTGGTTGGGTTGAGATACTTGAGACACAGTTTGGATAACTCGCAGCTTTATTTACACACGCACAAACACCACACACATACAATTAGAGACATACACTATTTGACACATTTAAAGACAGCTAATTCTATATTTGTGAAAGGACTCCACTTCTAAGCCGAAAACCTGATACTCAGATGTGTGAAATATACTTCCGCTTCGGGAGAAAGTATCTAGGCCTACTAATACGTAGGGTTGCGCTAAATATATTTCCTATCAGGGTGAGAAGCTGTAAACTAAACGTTTCTCAACAGAAGCGCTTAATTGCGCTGTACGTCCTCTCGAGAGAGAGTCAACTGACATTTCTCCTGAACGCCGTAGAGTAGAGGAAGCCTGCCAATGTGTAGAGGAAGCATGTTTACACTAATGAGTTTTTTTGTATGTGATATCCTAATAATGTTTCTGTCCGAGTTATGTATTTCATTATAATTAATAACATATGGACTTATACATTATTTAATTAAATATATGAAATCGCCAAAAAAGAATCTCGCAAATTCCTATATAATGCAGTAATTTTTCGTCAATTCTGGTATTGAAAATATTGTATCGAGTTAAAACAAAGTAATGCAAAAATTTTGGTCAGCACTGTAGTTTTATCTATTATGGGAAGGTTTTTACCTCTTTATTGTACGGTGCCCTTTTGCATGCAAGATGAATGTCACTGACCTCCTTTTCCAAATAATGTTTTTCAATGAGCAAAATAAAATCAAAGGAAATCAGTTGAATTAAAATTTTAAAAAAATAAAAAGATGCATAATTTATGAATATCTTTCAGGGCACGTTAAATTGTAAAGCAATACATTATAAAGTACAAAATATTTTATATTTTATTAATAAAAATCTTTCCAATGCCTATAATTAAGCTGTGTATTTGCATGAAATCGTTATATAATAGGAGACATTTATTTCTATTGGTAATCTCAGATATGATTGATAATGTAATTAAATGCATCTATTCTTATAAGTGCTCGATTTAATTACATGCTAGTAAAAATAAACATGGATTTTTTTTTCCATTTTAGCTCATAGAGTTCCTAAACTAGTATTTCTTAAAAGTGGAGGTCGCGATCCTCAAAGGAATCGCAATTTTTTTTAAAAGCTGCCTTTTAACTGTTTTTTTAATATGTTAAAAGTTAAACTTTTTAAAAAAAATTTTCGTTATGAATATTGTTTTATTTTTTCCCTAATTTATTTATTTTTTTTAATATTGTCATAATTTTTTTTTATATATTACTATAGTCACTTTTATTGAATTTTCAGTCTTGTGATTATTTACAAATATTTTTTTCAAAGATGGTTTATTACATTTATGTAATAAAATGTAAGACTTCATTTTGTTGTTTTCATATTTTTTGATTAACACAATCGATGTGCAAAAATATGTCGTTACGTCGTTACACGTCGTACTTTACATTATCGTTGGAAAATTTTAAATTTGGAAAGTCGCAAACCGTAAAAGTTTAAGAACCACTGTGCTAAAACATCCCCATGAATTTCTAGTTGAACCATTGTTCTAAAACATTCTTATGGATTTCTAATTTAAGAATCACTGCCCTAAAACATTTTCATATTTGTAGTTTAAGAACAACTGCCCTAAAACATCCCCATGAATTTCTAGTTTAAGAACCACTGACCTAAAACATTCCCATGGATTTCTAGTTTAAAAACTACTACATAAAACATTCCCTGGCTTCGGATTCGAATCCTGACTATGGCATGGATGTTTGTGAGCAGTTCGGAATCCACATTAAACTGGAGGTCCTGGTCTGCTTAGTCTAAATTGTGCACAAAATGATCGTAGAGCGACAAAGCAAACCAAACTGAAACATCCTCATGTATTTCTAGTTTAAAAACCACTGCCCTGAAACATCCCCATGAATTTCTAATTTAAGAACCACTGCCCTGAAACATCCACATGGATTTCTAGTTTAATGACAGTATTATACTTTTTCATGAAAACGAGTTGTACGATATCAATATAAAATACTAAATGAATCTTTTCGTAATGCATTCCGACTTCTTTTAGAATTGCTATATGAAATGTAACTATCAGTATTTAAATACATTTCGCGATTTTATTTAAATTAAAGAGCCATATGAGAACCGCTGTGTTTCCTCTTTTTTGGGGGGCTCAAGTACATGTACAAGTATAGATTTCTAGTTTAAGAACCACTGCCTCAAAACGTTCCCATGGATTTCTAATTTAATAATAATGATATACTTTTTCATGAAAACGAGTTGTACGATTATCAATGTAAAATACTGAAAGAATCCTTTTTGTAATGCATTCTAACTTCTTTTAGATGAAATGTAACTATCGGTATTTAAATACATTTCGCGATTTTATTTGAATTAAGGAGCCATATGACAAGCGCTGTTTTTATGTCTGAAATACATGTACAAGTATAGACGCAATAAGTCTGAATGAAGAAAGGCATTAAATATGCAGCATACTTAAGCGCCAAGCGTCCCGAGCATTTCAAGTTCAGGTGTTTAAACTCATCTCATCTCTTCACGTCAATAGTCTGTCGTTCATGCCCGAGTAACGTGCCTAAAGATATGCAACTGGGTTATGAACATTTAATCAGGGACTTATTGAACTTGCACGCAGTCGTGTGCGGTTTAGTTAGAGGTTAGTTAATGTTTGCATTCACGTGATGGGCAATGTGACTTGAAAGATGGCTTTGTTGGCTCGTCGCCCTACACTTTCTTTTTATCTCCCGATCAGAGGAGCTGTTGCATTCCTTTAAATTTCTTAAAGAAAAAGCACACGCATTCAAATTGTGAAACAGCGTGCTTATCGGTGAGGCTTGGTGCTTTCCTTTTCGTTTGTTGAATAAAAGCACGCAGATCGCAAATAAGTAAATAAATGTAGAAAAAAAAAAAATTTATTCAGAACTTTTTATATTCTTAGTTTGTGACTGGATGAATTTTTGTTTTGCTGCGGATTTATCAAAGTTTTGCATATTTTGGAGGAGCTTTTTGAATGCCGTTTTTACTTTTACCATTATTGTTTGAGGATTAATTTTTTGATGATTAAAAATTCTAAAAGACAGGATTTTTTTTTTATTTAGATGAAGTAAGCAGTTTATTTAGAGTTTAATTAATTTTTTCATGTTAAATTTTAATAAACATTAGGAAATGTTTACCATTGATGAATAAAAGAGTTCTTTGACATGTTTGGAATCTTTTAAAATTCAAGCATTTTTATGCATGTATGTATGTGTGTGTGTTATGTTTAATCCTCAGTGTCCTGCACTGCACGTGAGTAATCTATTCATGGATGGAGGAAAAGGGATAGTTTGTGTTGTGATGGAGAACTCTTAGGTAGAGAGCATATGAATTAAAGAATAAGTCCTGTTTTTGGAATAAGTCCTGTCTAAAAGGAATATTAAATGGCTATATTATAAATGTTTACCAGGGTTGAATAGACTTTTGATGTCTTTGAGCAGCATATATTTACTGTAACCTGATGAAGAGCTGCACGCTCACACAAAAGATAGCTTAAAGTTTTGTTCATAACTCTTATTTGTGATTCTCTTTGGTCACATGGACAGCATCAAAACGGTAATCCATATCATGCTAGACATATTCGAAGATTGAATGCTGATGTCTCAAAGCACTTTTGCTCTGCTTGAGAGTACAGATAAGTATGAATGGATTAGAATCAGGATTTATAGCGACGTGGATTGACAGAAAGTTGAAAATCCTAAGAATAAATCCTAAGCTGATCAGTGACTCAAGAGTGGTAAATTAAACGAATACATTGTAAAGAACTGAAGTAGGAAAAAAAAATAAATAAATTAAACGGCATTATGTGTATGCTGAAGAATAATTATTGTGGCAAGTAGATGCAAAGGTTAGTTTTAGCTAGGGTGGTTTATGTGGTAGTGTCCATTTTGCTGTTAAGTATGGGCATTTGTGTTTTCCACTGTTGTGGGCGAAGAAGACTTCCTCTTTGATAAGTGTATTAGTATGATGTTTGTGAAAAATTTCCTATATAATTTTACAATGTGTTTTTTCATATCTTTTCTATATTGAGGTCATTTCAACAACTTTCTCTGTTATTATTGTGAGGGGGTGCAGTTATATTAAGGGTGCGTTGGTAAATTCGCAGGAATCTATTTTGGGGTATTTGTATCTTATTTCCTTTTGTTTGTGCTTCATACATTGGGAAGCATTTTCATAGTCACTGGCGAACGCGATCACCAGTAAACGAAGTTACAATGTTATTGTAAAGGGACGATTGCCTGAATGTGATCATTGACACAGAAAAGTAATATTGTAATCTATAGAAGAATATTCTAAACAGAACAGTATAGAGTAATAATACTGTAGTTATACAACTATACAGAACAATTGTACAGTGCTCTAATTAGATTATTTAATATTGTGTCATGTTGAAATTTTGCTTTCTGGCATTGTTGGTAACAAATTTATTGTTATCAACAAGTAAGAAATCGTTTTGAATCATCTTGTACTATTACTTAAACACGCAAGTACTCGAACTAAAGTCATATCCATCCTCAGATAGGCTATTTGCTTTGTTACTTTGAAAATTAAAAACTGTGTGTGTATGTGTGTGTGTGGGGGTGAAAACTGCTATCAAAACTTTTTTAAGCAATAGCCCACCCAGGATTGTAATCATGTCACTGTAGATTAATATATATGTGATGTCTGGTCACTAATTAAGGTACAGAAAATTTTTATTAATTAGTAGTAAAATGACATGTAATTTAAGTGATTCATAAATATTTTTCATATACTTAAAAATTCATCTATCACCATTAATCAGCGTATTATCTCTATATACTATGAAAGAAAATGATCGATCATGATTATAGTATTAAAATGCTTCATGTTTATAGTGATATAGTGGTTTCAAATAAGAACGAATAGCAATGCAGTTCATTTGGCATTCATTAGATTGTCAGATATTAATATGCAAAATCAACATCTTTGATAATTATAATCCCTATTAAAGGAAAGAACTTGAAACGACTGAAGTTAAGGTTCAGAACTCGTTTTATAAAACATTTCGAAAACTTTTCAAAAGTAATGAGAAAATTAATACAACAAGTGAATGCAAAGCAATATATATATTTTTTAATGTATAAAGTAATAAGTATATGATCTCATTTGGTTATTGGATTTTTAATATCCAGTTCCTCATGTATTGAAAATATATACTTATTTTAAGCAATTAAATATGTAAGATTTGTTCTCTTATAAATAATATGCATAAAATATAGTAACATTTCGGATACTCAGAAATATTGTGACTGGCACACACACACACACACACACACACACACACACACACACACACACACACACACACACACACAGATTCGAATGATTATAATTAATTGCTAATGTTGTATTTTTAAAAAAAAAGTTTCGGATGTTTTTCCTGTTCATTTAGAAACTATTAGTACCATATTTTTTTTTTTAGAATTCAAGAATCGATTTTTTTTTAAATTTTAAAATATTGTCTATTATAAATGAAATAAAACAAGATTAAAATCAATAGCAAAAATTAGTGTCATGCAAGTTATTTATTTAACCTAAGTTGTTTGAAATATTAAAATGCATTGTATGAGTGCTATTTTAATGCAAACTGATATTCAATTTTATTTAATTAACAGAAATAGTACTTATCTTATTAGTAGAATAGTTTAATGATTTTAATTTCAATCTGAAAATACAGATGGCAGCACGATAATTGATGAGAAGTGCCACATTCATTTCAATACTATTTCTTTTCTGAGAATTTTGTCTTTAATTCATTTACTACGATTTTTAAACACAGAAACCATACATTTACGAACCGTAATGAACTTTACTTTTAAGTGTTTCATTAAAAAGAAAATCACAATTTTAATGGCAGAAAAATCTTTTATCGTTAATTTTTATATTTATTGATTAATGATAGTATTTAAAGATTAAAAAAAAATCAGAATATAAAAGTATATGCAATTTTTTAATAAATTCAATGACAATGGAGCAATTTTGTAATTGATAATTATTTTTGTGTGTTTATTTTTATCCCCATTGTTTTACGTTCATATTGTTTTTTATTTCTGAGTATTTATTTGTACCATTAAATTCACATATAAAAAAATTATGCTGTATAATTTAAAAAAGGAAATTCATAAAATAATTTTAATATTAAATAAAACATTTTAAATCTTTTTAGTAATGATGCTAATAACAAGAGAAAAGAAAAATATAACGATCACAAATTGCAGTAAATTTTATCAACTTGAAGCAATGAGTGCATTTTTGCTTGCTTTAGACAAAAAGAAAATTTCTTATATATGCTTAAATATAAATCATTTATTGAATTTAACTGCTTTTTGCGGTTTGTATCCATTAACATTAATAATAATAAATGGCAAAAAAAAAAAAAAAAAAAAAAAAAAAACCTTGACCAACCGTTTATCTGGGAAAAACATTTTTCTAAAATTAAAGACAATAAATTTACATATTCATGCACATATTTTAAAATTCATACATATAATTTTCGTATCAAATTCATTCGCTTAATTTTCGTTTGTTTTTTTTTTTTTTTTCTTGTGTGAACTTATTGACAATTGACATGCTCAATGTGACAAAGCAAAAAACGTCAAAAAATCTGTTTATAGGAAATAGCCATCGTATATTGAAAACAAGAATTAAAATAACAAGGGTGAATATGCTTTAGTTCAACAAACTTCCGTTGTTAAAAAAAAAAAAAATAGTGAAATTTTTTTTTACCTTGATTATGTCAATCATTAAACACGTTAAAAAAATAACAGAATCACTTTCATCAAGTTGGTTAAATTTCTAATCATTTTCCTACTGTTTTTTTGTCTTGTTTTCTTGTTATTCTTAAAAAAGTCAACATAACTAGTGGAATGGAAATAATTTATTAATTTTTTTAATAAAGAAATTATTTGCAATGAGTAATTTTTGGTCATATAGTGTGGTTATCACCCTTAAAAAAACCATCAATAAATGCATATAATATCTCAGAATCTTCTTGAAATAATGATTTTTTTTTTTCTAACTTTGACTTTATCTTGTGAAAATGATTAAAATCGTATAACTTTTGTACTTTTTCTTTTGTTCAAAATTCAGAAGGCGATGATTCTGATTGTATAAACTACGAAATTGATTAGTAACTGTAAAACTAAACTGAAATTGATTGAAATTGTGTATTGTAACCGTGCTTCCTCCTACGTTTTGCTCGAGACCGAAGAAGAGAGGAAATACGGCGCGGCTGCTGAAAAACGTTTAATGCAGCGTAATCACGCGCTTCTGTTGAGAAACATTCAGTTTACAGTCTCTCATTCCGATAGGTAATATATTTTATTTAGCACAATCTTGTGTATTTGTTGGCCTACAGACTCTCGCATGGAGAGGAAGTATATTTGGCGCAACCAGATCGTACCTGAGTATCTATAAATAAAGAATTATTAAGGCTTATTCTTGGAATCTTTCCACGAACCTGTAATTATATGTCTTTAAATGTGTTAAATATTGTATGTGTGTAGTGTCTGTGCGTGTGTCAATAAAGCTGTGTGTTCTCAAACTTGTGTCTCAAGTCTCAACCCAACCACACCCAGTTACAGTCCAGAGTTGCTCCATCCCGATTCTACGAGATAGTCAGGATTTTCTTGAAATTACTGATTGTTTCCCTAATTTACTTAGATTTAGAGTTGGTGGCCCGAAAGGACATAATCAGTTCCAATTTGATTAAAATTCAGTAAAAAAAAGCAATTTCTCATAAAATAGGAGTGGATGTACTTCCAAACCAACTGGAAAAAAAGATATTTTTTGTATAAGTAGGTTGCCATTGCGCTTTAGTTCATATTTAAGAAGAAAATGTATTTTAATAATTGGAAAATTTTTACATAACTTGTCTTTTTTATTGAAATTGGTTTACTTTATGTTAAATATTTGAAGTGTAGTATAAATTTTCAGATGAAGCATTTATATGTATTTTTCTAATTCAGTGTTTTCAAATAAAACAAATATGTGCCATTGTGCAATGTGCAATGCCTTGAAAACTATTCATGCCCTTTTCTTTTATTTTTACTGCTTATTTGTATTTATGTCCATGTTTTTATATCGTTAAAACAACAGCAAACTAATACAGTACATAATGCAGTTAATTTGCATGCTATTGACATCTGAACACAAACTTCACCTAAAATTTATGTCCCCAAATAAATAACGCCTACAAGTTTATTGTGTGCAGTCAATTCATTACTTTTGTACTTTATGGGAGAGATTTCAGAATGGCTATTACAATTATTTAACGGATATTTTTATCACAAAGCGTAGTTCGAATGAAGTATAGTACCTTTGTTTTTCTTTAAAGTATGCGCTTTTACTGACATGAAAGAGTCCGCTTTGGAATTTTATAGACGATCACGCATATTTTAAAATGTTGTTTTTGAGTGAAATATTTGTGTAGTCGAAAACCTTCGTATTTTAAAGTATGCATGGAATGAATTTCAATATAGACTTATTTGAAAATAAGTTTGTTGTTGTTGTTCAACATAGGGTAATGAAGGGAGGGCATTACCTTTCGGAAATTTTTTTATGGGTAGCTGCCGCACATTTTCGTGCCGTATTGGAAAAAAATTGGGAAATCTCACCAGGTAACCTGTCTGTCTATGCGCAATCTCCATCGAGAATCTCGTTTTTGAAAGACATGATTATAACGGTCGCTTCCAGCGGATTCCCAGCAACTGGCTAGCGCTTTGGCTTTTGGTAGCACAGGAATCCTGGTGGTTGCATGGATGTTTGTTAATGGTTTGGAATCACACTTTAAAATTACCCTAAAATTAGCATTCTTTAATAAAACGTGTGGGGTATCTAGTTCATTTGGATGCTCAATCAGTTTCGTTTGCTTGTTCTAGAGCAGATATATACAAATTTCTAAAGACGCAAAGAAAATAAAAGTAAGGAATTAAATGTGTTATTAAATATGTACTGAATAAGTATTTTGTTCAACTCTTGTAGGCAAAAATAATTATTTTTATTTATAGACTTTTGTTATATTCAGGCCTAAAAACATTTATTCTCAAATGTATGTTAATCCGAACAGGCTAGCGCACTTTAATACCTTATTTTGCAACGCGTCCACTTTATTAAACTCAGTTTTAAAGGAACGTGTTTTGGGCAAATTCATCAGATATATTATATTTTGAATTTTTGAAATAAACATTTTCAGTTAGCTAATATGTTGATAGCTAAAAGGATTGAGATTCTTGTATTAAAATTAGCCAATGTAAATAAATACTAAGAATTTAGGCTAGCTCGTAATGTACACAAATTCTAATTTCAATGTTTTAATCTTCAATCAAAAGTGAAAGCCATTAAAAAATACCTATTGTATGCCATTTTATTTTTTTAGGATTTTTTTTAAAAAATTACTTATGTTGAGTTTTTTTTTTAAAATGATATAATGTGGAGAATATGATACTGCTAGAAAAACAACCGCAGCAGAATGCCTATAGGCCACGTTCTGTGTAACTTTGCTTTATGAAAATTGAAATCCATCTTTTTTTTGTTATTTTAAAACTTTTTTCACCGAATAGTTTTGTATTAATTAATATTTTTTTATGTATTTTATGTTGTGCTAATATTTAATATTAAAATTTTGAAGTTCTGTAATATTCTGTCTGTAATCTGTGAATTATGCTTTAAGAAAAACTTAAGAATTCGTTAAATCGAATTATTGGCATCTGCGTACAATCAGCGGACTTTTTTTTTGTTTGGTGAAATTCTATAAAAACCACAATTAAGTAAAGCATTTTGTGTACAAAAATTAACAAAATTGTGAGAGAAAAAAATACAATCTTCAAAGCAAGGAAAAAAGAAAAATAAGTTTAAAGGTGTTGGAAGTAGGAAGGGAGTCGAACGAATTAGACAAAATGTAACACATCAGCTTGCGATAGTGGCTGATGAGCCTTTTTTTTTTCTTTGGTGAAATTTCTTAAAAATTCGTTCTACAAAATCCCCCCTAAAAATATTTTTGTCTACAAAAATTAACAAAATTTTAAATGAGAAAAAGAAAGTTGGGGGAGGGGAAGCAATCTTCTAAGCATAAAATTAATAATAAGTTTAATGGTGTTAGGAGTAGACAAAATGCAACATATCAGCCTGTAGTAGTGGCTGATGAGCCATTTTTTTGGTCATATTTCTTAAAAATCAATTCTATAAAACCATTTCTTATAAAACACTTTACTTATTACAAAAATTAACAAAACTTTACGTGGGGGAGGGCTGGGGGAAGAAGCAATCTTCTAAGCATGGAAAAATGAAAAAATAAGTTTAAGGTTGTTGGAAGGGAGCTGAACAAAGTAGACAAAATGCAGCCTTTGATAGTGGATGTACAAGGCCGCGAATGAAGTTTTAGAAAAGAATTAAAAAATGTATAGAAAGAAAATTAATATTGAACTGTGATTTACTGTTCAAGAATTACATCTGTACAACAAACATGAAAATTCCAAATCGTCAGAAAAATATCCTTTTGTTTTCACTATCGTTCTTGAATGCATATCTTCATTCCGATGTGTATTAAATTAAATTGATAACACATTTTTTAAAATTTAATTGTGTCATTAAAAACGCTTTTTAAAACTAAAAAACGTTTTGTTACCTGTACGTTACGGCTATATAAACAGAACTTTGATTGGTATAGAATACGTCAAAGAGCAAGCGTGAATCGCCAATTATATGATGGCTTTTAGTTTTTCGGGCTGAAAATAACGCCTGCGGATTATATGGTGCCACGAATAATAGACACGAAATTGCGGTAATTATTTTGTTTGTTTTTTCTCTTAATTAAATTTTCTTATGTATGTCTGACATGGTATTTAAGAGTTGTGTATACATGTCATCATGTTAATTGAATTAAATGAAATTTGAATTTGTGCACTTGATTGCAATGCTGTGGTTCTTTATAACATATCAAAAGCTGGCATGCTGTTCTTATTGACGTTCGTGCGTACACACCCGTGCATTGTGCATGCATTCATGATCTAGGTCAGATCACGGGTTCAGAGGGTAACGTGAATAAAAAATAACCATTATCTTTATTTCAATGACGCCTAATTAAATCTCATTTAAATATATTTTAACGTTATTAATTGCAGTTTGGATTACCAATAGAAATAGACAGTTTCATTTAAGATAAGCAATTCCAACATTTCATTATCATTATTTTTTTCAATTCCTTCTATTAGCTCACACTCTCCCTATATATATCTTATTCAAATTTTCAATCGTTCATAAAATACTTTTTATTCATCCACTCAAGTTCAAATACATTTTTTTGAATTTGTAGTGGATGACACTTGATGTTAATACAGTTTTTCAAATATTAATTCAGTAATTAAATTTAGTTAATTACTTTTAGTTTTTTTTTAGATTTAAGTTGCATGTACCTACCAATAGATGGTGCCAGATAAACCTAAAAAAAAAAAAAAAAAAATGAATGAAAATTATTTATAAAGTACTTTCTGCAATATAGTGAAAAAAAAGTAGGAATTGACTTTTAAATTTTTTTTTATATTACTTGTTTTCTAATAAAATTACAACTCTTTTATTATTTAATGCATTCAGGGAAAAGCGCAGATATTATTTATTTGTTTATTTTTAATATATCCGAATCACTTATTTTATTTTGAGCTATTTACAAATATTATTCTGAGAAGTTCTTTATCTCACCGGCAAAGATAATTCGTGGAACAAAAAGGTTGAGCACACCTGCTCTAACGCAAGAAGAATTCTGGAGATTGAAGTAATTTGCATAATTACAAGTAAACACATATACTTTCCATACACATATATACTTCCAAACACATATATTCCAGAAAGTGATGTGCGAATAGTAGTTAAGTAGTGATCTGATCTCAGTAGGATCTTAGATGCCCGTTAGAGTTCAACCAAACATGCTAGTTGAACACGAGCGATTAATGTCAGATGTCTATCTGATTTCATCCGAAAATATTATCAGAATTTTACACGAAATGCACCGTTAGGTCAAGCTGGTTAGGTTGAAAGTCTAAATTGCAGAGATTAGTCTTTTTTTATCCCTCACATATAAAAGTCTCGTATGTACATCATCACGCCAAAGATATATTTCTGGCAACAAGACGTTAGCTAAGCTATTGTTTGTTTTGAGTCGAATCTATAGATGTTCCTATCTATGTTATTCCTCCTTCTTCATTGGCGTAACAGTCCCATGGTGGCCGTTTTCTTACTGGCAGATTTCGAAAAAGAAGATGTTTTCTTTTTGCCGGGTAGAGATGTCAGCCCTACGCCTATGCTTCAGTTATATTAGACCTACGGTTTTAAGTGAATTCCGAACCACTACAAACATCCATCGACAGGACACGAATCCGAAATCTGTTGCACCGAGAACCATAGCTCTAGTCACTCGGCCATCAGGCCCCCTATATTATTCCTATATAATCTACAGTTGTTCCTATTTAGAGAAGGGATGCCACTTCCTCTTCGAATGCAATGAAAAGACTAATTTTTATATTAACAATAAGTTATTTAACCATATGCAATAGGAAAAACAAAAAATAGTTCAAAAACTTTGCTAACTAAGGTTTAAGTATTCTGATTTTTATGTAGTGAAGAATTTTATTTTTAACCCATAGTGTTTAAGGCATATGATAGTTTTTCTTTTTCGAAATGCCAGGCACTTTAACCTAAGTCTTTCAGGATTAGAACTGTAGATATGTGGCAAGTCCAACATTGCTAGCTTTTCATCACAAGGGTCCCCATCTACATGTTGCCTTCGCAATTTTGAACGAATGTCTGTCGGGGATGGAATTAGAGGGGTGGTGGTCGCATCTTTTCCTCGAGTCCAATGGAAGATATTTCCAGCTTTAGGATTTTACTGGGATTATGCCCATATTTATTTCATCGTCGTGCTCGTTGGTTGTCAAATCTAGCTAGAAATAAAATCTAATCAGAATATGTCAAATCTATAGAAGTCTAGATGTTGCATATAGATATACATGTCTATATGTTACATATAATACTACATACAGATGCCTAATCTAGGTGTCAAATCTGACTAGAATATGTTGAAAAATCTAGCTTGTTGGTTTCTGTACTAGTAGCCCTAGTGCAGAAACCCAATGCGATATCCACCAGGTCGTAGCGATCTATTTCATAAATTATCTATTCGTTATTTTGAAACTTTCATCCCAATTGGACTTTCTAAATCCTGTTGATCCGATAAAACCACACGAAATATTTATAGCTTCCATTTGAATACGCAATCAATACCGCTTTACGACGGAACAACACCCTTTCAAGATAATAAAAACGTGATAAGTTTTTCATTGTATTTTAATCGGCGTGTTTAAATGCGCGCTCTTAAAATAACCCATGAAATTTTTATTTAATGTCATTTTTAGTGTCCATCAACATCAGAATTGCCCCTTTACGATCGTTACTGAAATGAAGGATTATTTTTTTCAGACATTGGTAATAGATCAATTTCGCGTCTTTTACGTGGACGTTTAATGTCTGATCAGAAAGGTGGGGTAGCGATTTCACAGATGGGACTGTCATAACTCTCTTTTGTGTTTTTCGCCGAGCGAGATTTCAGCCAATAGTAATGAGAGCTGAAAAAAAAGGAATATGTGTGGGGCTTATTCAGTGGGTAGAAAACTGTCGTTTTTTTTTTTTTGCCGAAAATGATCTTGTTTTGCATTCACAAGTGGACTACTTTTCTTCCGTAATGAGTTTTTAAAGTCATAAGATAGTTTAAATCTTCGCCATTACTTAGTTATATTGGTTAAAGTTTATTGAGGTATGCTATTTGTTCAAGAAAGTAATTTTGATCGTTTTTTTATTTTTTCCCCACCCTGATTTCTTAAGGTCAGTGGGTTTTTTTATTTCGTATTCATTGTCACTCTGTGGTCATTTATTGTTACGAATTTGATCATAATCTTGTAATAATAATAAAAAAGAAAGATTCGGTATTTGATAAAAAAGACACAATAATTAAACGTGTGAAAGTCAGACGGGACATTAAGAATTGAGCATTTAAATTTTTGAAAAAAATATTTATTTGGTGAATTGTAATTTATTACAAAGGTACAGATATATAAGATGTTTTTTGGCTTATATAAATAGCGTAACATCTTACTTTGGCCAATTTTGTTGAAAAAAAAAGTATTGTTATACGTATAATTAGATTCAGTAATTGCGGCGTTCGGTACCACAGGTATCGAGTTCAAATCCCGGCTTTGCCCATGAGTGTTTGTAGCGGTTCGGAATCCACTTTAAACCGTAGGTTCCGGTCCTAATAGGATCGTAGAGCGTGTAACCATCAAGTTACATGCGCCCCCTGGGTAATGCAAAGTGAGTAACATCGGTGCAGTCCTTATGGCGAAGATGACGGTCTATTTGCCAGCTGCATTAGACGAAAAAAAAAAAAAAAAAAAAAAGATTCAGTAATTATTGTAAAGCTAGAATTTAAAATGGTCAACATAGTGAAATATCTCAATGTTATTTATAAATTCTGTCTTGAAGATATTTGGGACAACATACTTCAAACAGATTCAATCTCACATCCATTAAAAGCATTTGTTCTCAACCAGGAGCCTGTGAAGTTAGATGAGAAAAAAAATCATTACCATTATTAAAAATTGAATCTGAAAATCATTGCCACTTATCAAACATTTCACTTATGAATCTGTGCATTAAATTAAAATATTAATTAAGTAATTAATGCATTAATTATAGTCTGTGGTATATTAATAGAAATGAACTTGATTTCTATCACATAACAATTTGAAGTAAGATAAAATAACACTAAATCTAAAACACGAAGAAAAAAAACAATAAAATAAGCAAAAATCAAGCATTAAATAAATGAATTTATTAAAACCAAAATATGAAAACTGTAGGTAAAATCCAAACAATAAATGAATATCGCCAATGAGGATATCCACCATCAGCTATCTTTCAATATTTTATTACATATTTTATTGTCCTCCGATAATGAAATGATGAAATACACATTTTTTTATGGAAGGTTTGTTAGAATGGTTTCGAAATATCATCATTATTTCTGTAAATAGTCTATTCCTACTAGTAAGTTAGGAGTAGACATTATTTTGAACATGTAATAAGTTCTTGATATGCGATAATATTGAGCCCTGTTAAAAAGGCGAGTTTTACAATTGTGAAGGATACCAGGAAAAGATGTAGACATCTCACAAGATGGATAAGATCTCAAGACATTAAAAATCAATCGTTGGCGGACTGTGATCTGATCTGTTGGAGGAAGCTTGTTGAGATGGCCTTGGCCTGTAACAGGCTGTGGTGCGAGTAAAGAAGAATAATAAGTTCTTTATCATTATAGTCTTCAGTTAGGGAGACATTAAGGGTTGCCAACGAAATTTTTTTTTATTATCAAAACTCAAGATTTAGCTGGTAATATTCCAAAGATCCAAACAAAAATCCCAAGATTGAAAAATAATATTTTAAGGTTATTTTATTAAATACGCACAGTTCTTATTTTAGCAATCTCACAATTTGTTTTAGTCTTCATAGAATTATTATGTTGTGATAACATGGGAGCTTGATAACATTTTTGAGAGTCACTTTACACTTACAATAACAGAAGTTCTAAATATTTTTGTCTTGTTCAAGTCTATCCTTAAATTTTGTTTCAGAAGCCATTCTATTTTGATCATTTACGTTTCTGTGTTAAAAGTGTAAAATTTATCTGTACGATTTAAGATAACACAAAGTAAAAGTAAATGACAACGCAGGAAAGATCCAAATGAATTTGCTTATTTATAGCAGCAGTCGAAACATTGTAGAGGAAGCTAGAACACACTTGGTAGACACCATTTTGTTCTACTAAAACTGTAATGTAGCTTTTTATATTTTTTCTTTTATAATATTGTAATCTCCTCCCACTGGCAGTGGCTTGATGACGAATTGGCTTTGGTACCATAGGCTTCAGTTGGCATGGATGTAGGGTTTACACCGGTTCCAATAGATCCATCCCGGTCGAACCTACAGTTTTGTTAGACTTCTCTACCAGCCTAACAATATCTGGACTTTTGTAGTGGGTGTCTAGGGTGTATTTGACATACAAAACGCTGTAACGGGACGTTACTTTAAATAAAGCCATTTAATGATTCATTATTTTACAATGATATTTACATTAACAATTAATTAAGGGATAAACATATTCTCTCGCTGCTTGATGCAGCCTGCCCTCTCGCTCCCGCCAGCCGTTTCTTTTCGCGTCCATCTGCGGGGCTTCTTTTCTCATCCACGGGGACCTGTCCCCCTCTCGTGAGTTCAAAGTTCAAAGTTGAAAACTCCCCCCACGTTGTAAACAGGCTCTGTCAAAGACAAGCAACCGTGAAGTGTCACCGACTGCTGATTACCACACAAACAAATCATACATGAATGTTTGTAGTGATTCAGAATCTACAGATGTGAATCTGTAGGAAAGTTGTCACCAATGAACTTTATTTTGCTTTTTTTTCACCCCTCCCTGATATAAAATATGGACAGTTGTTAAAACACCCTTGAATTAGTTCAACTCAGCAAAAGCGTATGTCTTCATTTGCAATATGCTGTAAATCAGTGAAATATCATGGGTGTTTGTAGATGTTTTTCATCCATGCCATCTGCAATTGTATCACAAATGCAATAGCAATTGTGAAGTTTTGAAAAAGAACTCGAGATCTGGCTGTGACCTAGATAAACCAAACCGTTGACCATCACTCATTTAAAAAGTTGATTTCATAGAATTTTTTTTTTTTTTTAACATTATTCCTTTTTCATTTATATACTTATTATATTTTAAGTAACTGAAAACTATTTTTACTTATAATCTTTTGATAATTTACCTAATTTTCATTTATTTTTTATTTTTCTTTGAAATATGTTTTCTTTTAAATTAAGGTACTACATTTGTGCAGAATTGATAAATATTATGGATATTCCATTTTTAATTACTTTTCTGGGGTGATATAAAACCTGGAACGGTTTCTATTTCGTGGCCTGCATTTGAAATTAAACTTTTTAAAAGAGGATTTTTGTTTTAGACGATAAATGTTGATACTCCTACAAGTTTTAAATTCTATATTTTCTTTGCTTGATCAGTCATTTAGATATGTTTATTTTCATGTGATTTCGTTTTAGTTGCTTCGTCGATCGTGTTTATTTTAACTAAACATTTATCTGATATATAATTGGCACGCAGATACGATTGATTGGGTTTTTGGGGTTCATCAAGTTTTTGTGCAATAATCATGTTGATATTGTAACATCTTTGCCTATACTAGACATATAACGGCTTCAAGAAGAGGGCCACTTTCAGATTCATGGTAGCACTTTAAATTTTATTTACAAACATTATATATATATACATACACAGAACTCTTATTTACAAAAAATGAAAATTAACGACATAAATTATAGTCAAGTGTAGTTCACTCCAAGGTCGGAGATTTTCAGAGTTCTCGAGTCTATGACGAATCTAATGCACCTGGTCTGCGGCAGACCTTAATTATCACATGGCGTCATCAACGAAACCACAAGGGGCTCACTTTGAAAACAGGCGGAAACTCTGGTCTGTTCAGTCACTTCGGAGAAAACACTTCCTGTGGATTCGTCGCAGAACTCCAAAAATCTCCCTTTAAGAAAATCCGTTAAGGGGGAGGGGGTCAGCTTCCCTTACTTCTCATTGGAATAAACACTTTCTCAGCCCATGGTCTACCGCCAATCACGATGTGACAACGTCCATATCCCATATGTAATTGTTTTAACCTGTGAAGGTCGAACCGATAATCTAATTTCATGAGGTCTTATTATCTATGACATAAGCTGTTGTCATATTAGAGTGACAGGGTGTTCTCATTAGTACAAAACACTAATTGCATGTGATATAAATATTCACAACGCTACTTATCTGCAGTCAAATTTGAGTGATAGATCGTTATTATGCACTTATTAAAGAATATACATTCCTCTCTCCAGAGAATGAATGATAAAACTATTCCCGTGGGAAAAATGCTACAATATATTTTCTCAACTGACAGTTTTCTAGTATCATTTCAAACAAAATGGGCGATTGATTATGAAAATAAATGAAAGAATATAAACCTTATTTCATTAATATTTCTATATATTCTCATGCCTTGATTATTTTTACTGCAACTAAAGATTTATCTGTAAAGAATTAAAAATACAGCGAGTAAGAGAGAGTGAGAACAAACTTTCGCTACGCGGGAGCATAGAATCCGATTCCTGAGATGACAATCTACTTCTAATAGTTTTAACATTTCACTGTAGCCAAACAGGTTATAATACAAAATAAAAAGTACAAGTTGACTTAAATTGGAAATTTGAATTAGCTGAAAAATTCGGTGGTGAGAATTTTTATAATTGAAAATGTGACTGTAAGATATGTTTTTGCAACATTGAGTGAACTCGTTAAATGAACATATTTATGATATTTAAAATTTGTCCATTAAATATGTTAATAATCTGCTGAAAATATTTTTATTATAAATAACACATCTGAAAAGATTGAAAATCCAAAAGTAGAAGGAAATTAACTTTACTGCCTGTGTAATCATTCAAATGAAATATTTCACACTTTTTCTTCCTCAGAAACCAATGTACAATTTCATATAATATTGATTTATATATATGCTTATTATATATTGTTCTTTATGTGAAATATCTACTTCCGCAGACTTCTAATTTTTTTCTACTTCTCATACACTGAGATAACGCTTGATGCTGTAAGTCGTTTATTATATGAAGCGCAATAAATGTGTACTTGTGTAATTTATAGTGTACTTGTGTAATTTATAGTGTACTTTGTGTAATTTATGGTACAAAATTTACTTAAATTGGAAATTTGAATTAGCTAAAAAATTCTTGCACTCTTTGTTGAGAACTTTTATAGTTGAAAATGTGACTAAGCTATGTTTTTGCAACATTGAGTGAAGTCGTTAAATGAACATATTTATGATTATGAACATATTTTAAATATCTGTTGAAAATATTTTTTTCCCCCTATTTTTATTATAAGCAACACATTTGAGAAGATTGAAAATCCAAAAGTAGGAGAAAATGAAATTTACTGCCTGTGTAATCATTCAAATGAAACATTTCACACTTTTTCTTCCTCAGATATCAATGTACCATTGCATATAATATTGATTTATATATACTTATTATATATTGTTATTTATGTGAAATATCTACTTCTAATTTTTTCTGCTTCTCATACACTGAGATCACGCTTGATGCTCTAAGTCGTTTATTATATGAAACGCAATAAAGAACTTGTGCATAACAAACGATTTATTATGTTGTGTGTCCAATGTTGGAATTTCGAAACTGGTCAACACCCATGGAAGAGCACCCAACCCTTATTACCGCCCATAAGCACAACATGCAAGAACCCTTCTGAAGGTCACTCTCCTCCAAATCTCATTTCCTCTTACTGAGAACAAGGCCTGGACCCTTTGCAAGAAAAGAATATAGGGCAGTTTTGTTACGACCTTTTCCTCTTCGTAATGTAGTATTTCTTCTGAAATTCTATCAGAATGGGGGGTGTATCTTCTGTTCCGACCATTGCATGATGTCTGTACCTTGGTGAATATTTTTGCACTTGAATGAGCATGCGTTAACGTAACTGATTCCGAGGCCAATTTTTGTTTTATGATTACATTTTTATTGTTATTGTTATTAGTTTTTTTTTATTGTTATAGAAATGTGGTTAGGTTAAAATTAATTTTCTGCCACATTTTGACGCCGTGTTTCAAGAATAAGATCAAGGTTTCAGGTATTAAAGTGCAAGGTGGGATATTCTGTGTGCACCTTAATTATTTCTAGTACCTTGAGTAAAAAGTTGTAATTTGTAAATCCTTCCAATTCCGGTGTGGTAATTTGATAGAATGGAAATGAGGCGTTGAGTTCGCACTTAATTTTTCATGTAAGATTGTAGGTTTCGTTTGCATGCATGTATTCCTTTTCGTCAGCTGTTGTTGTAAAAAGGATAGATTTGAAAGATTTATAATTTACGTGTTGAAAAGGCAGTTCGAAGAAAGACCCGTGCTTATCTTTTGTGTTTCGATTGTTTTGTAGATCGTTTATCTCAATCTCCGTTTCCGGATCTGAATTCAACGCCGATTAAAAAACGAGATTTTTTTTTTTAAATTCTCAAATTGTTACCTCTGAAATAGAATTATAGTACTTGAATAATTCGAAACAATAGAATGTCTTGTAGAATACGTTCTACGGATATTCTTGATTTTTTTTTTCTTTATTTAAAATTTAGATAAACGTTCTAGAAAGCTACATTTGAACAAGTTTATACTATTGTTTCGTGATATAGAAGAACTTTGAACCATTGAAAAAGAAAAAAAAAATCCCTTTAAATTATTTAGTATCTGCTTTCAAGTGTTAATTTTTATGGATCATTCTTTGTACCTTGTGTGATTGGAATTTTTGTTAAAATACTTTACTTTTTATTAAGATTTATTTAGTATTTTTCACGGCGGCTGTAACAATGATTAATTATTGATTTAATATGAATTGAAACACTATAAATTATAGTTATATCAAAATTAATTTTTATACAATATTCTTGAAAGATATATTATTTATGTACAAAAATTAAAAAAAAATCTAATGCATCATTGATTAAAAATGTTTGCGTTAACATGTAAAATGTTAATTAAAATGTATGCTAAATCTCTGTTTTTATTTAGAGACCTGACAGCCAATTGACTAGCGCTCTGCCTTTGGTATCACAGGCCTTCAGGTTCAAATCTTGGCGGTGGCATGGATGTTTGTTATTGGTTCGGAATTCATGTTAAACTGTTGGTCCCAGTCTAATTAGAGTAAAGTGTGCAAAAAAAGTAACAGTAGAGCGACAAACCAAACCAAATCTGCTTTTATTTATTTATTATTATTTGAATGCAGATTATAATGTGCTGTATACATTTTTATTTATGGAGATAAATATAATGTTATTGAAGAAGAAAAAAAAATTTTTTTTCACCATCTTGTTGGAAATCGTTTATTATTGCTGTATCAACTTCGTTTTCATATTAATTGCTTCCACCCAAGGAAGAGTTCTATCATAATAATAATGAAATTTCAATAATTATAATTATTCTCACATGTTATTGAAAAGTTTTTATAACATTAAAAGGAGTTGAAGTAACACATTATGAATTAAGTAATACACTCAAGAGCCAAAACATTATGACCACCTGTCAATAACGAGTTGGCCCACCTTTGGCGCGCAACACAGCTTCAACCCGCCTTGGCATGGATTAATACCATCACTTAATGCCAGTTAAATACCACTTCCACCTGATCACGTGCCTTCCGCGTCATCCAGGCGAGTTCATTGCAAAATGTAGGGGTGGTCATAATGTTTTGGCTCTTGAGTGTAGATCTTCATCGAAATTTTATATTGAAAGTGAAACCTTTTATCTGCAATATTTTTGTTTCCATAGAAATAAATTCACGTTTATTTTTTTTTAAGAATATAACGAATTTCTTTTTACTTTAAATAAGTATAAAATGCACAATAGCTGTGAGCATGTACTAAAAGCAAAGCCAAAATAGTTTTTGCATATTCTTACCATATCAACATTGTTTTCATAGTAATTGCTACCAATCAAAGAAGAGTTCCTTGTTTTACGATTATCCTAATAATGAATTATCAATAAATAACTTGTATTATTTTAATAAAACGCTTGAGTAATTTTATTTATCAGTATTCTTTGCAGAAGAAATTATATCTAAAAATTGTTTTCAAATTTTCCTTATTGTAAAAAAAATAAAACGTAACGAAAGATTTTTAAGTCCCATTATCGCAGTGACCTTGTGTTGCCATCTGCTTAAAGAGGAATAATTACGATTTATGTATGCACTTTCCCAACAAGATTCGGCGGGAAAAACCGCATTATTTTTAAAAGTCATTTAGACAATGAGCATCGAAAAAAAGGAAAATTCATTAGCATTAAAATACATTAATCTTGTCTGCGGTAGAAATTTTTCATGTCTTGGCTACTTAAAAATACACCGCTGAAATATTTTTCACTTGTGTTTTTATGCCACATTTTAATTCGAACTTACTAAAACATCTTTTTTTAAACCACAAAATAGATAATCATTTAAATGATTTCTAAAAAAATTCAAATATAAAAAGTCATTACTAGTCATTTTTACATGATGAGGTTTTATTCGCGTTATTTACGTGTTAATTTTTTCAAAAAAGAATATACACAGTCCAGTCACATTACCACCTGTCAAAAGCCAGACCACCTGTCAAAAGCCAGAATATACACTCTTGTATATTAAGTGGAATTCTTTATATACACTCCACTGCAATGTGCTGCCACCTGCCTTTTGTGATTGGTTATTTCACGTTGATGTCGAAAGTAGGTGGTGGTCACATTAATGTGACTGGACTGTGTAGATTGACGAACGTGATGAATGAGATAGTAATTTTTTAAGCATCAAATTGTATTAGTTGTAAATTTGCATTTAAATCTGCCAAATGATTTTTAAAGAATCTTCTTTCAGTTTTGACTAATGAACCTACTATGTTGTGATGGTACTCTCCCCCCCTTTTTTTTGTGCCTTGATAAATGTATTTACAATATTTTATATCATAATTGTCACCGTGGCGCAATAGGCTAGCACATCCGGCTGTTAACTGAAAGGCTGGTGGTTCGAGCTTCGAGCTCACCTGGTGGCGTTAATTGTTTTGGAGCCTGATGGCCGAGTGACATTCATCGACCGAAATACTAATAAAAATATTTTTCGCATTGTTTGTGTTTTTACGCCACGTTTTAATTTGAACTTATGACTAAAACATTTTTTTTAAACCACAAAATAGATAATCAATCAAATGACTTATAAAAAAAAAAAAAAAAAAAAAAAATTGAAATGTAAGAAGTCATTACTAGTCATTTTTAAATGATGAGATTATTTTATGTATTAATTTTTTCAAAACGAATGAAGATGAATGTGATGAATGAGATCGTAATTTTTTAAGCATCAAATTGCATTAGTTGTTAATTGGCATTCAATTCTGCTAAATGATATTTAAAGAATCTTCTTTCAGTCTTGTTGGTTGACGTATTTATTTGGAGCTATTTAGCCCCTGGGGGCTTTATCTCCGATATAACAGGGTAAATACAGTTGAAACAATGAAAATTGCCCAGAATATTTTTACAAATATAAAAAAAAAAAAAAAAAAAAAAAAAAAAAAAACTTAAAATCATAAACAAATAAAAGAAAAGAAAAATATTTAAAAATTAAATTAGAAATTAATTTTAAATTTTGCGGGGACATTTTAAATCATAATTGGGAACGTAACGGTCAATCTCCTGGATTGCAATATTTTCATAATTAATAAGAGTGTAAAAATTTTAATAGAGATGTGTTTAAGAAAATCTTTTAAGGAAGGAATGTTAATAGTTTTATATATATCAGAATAGCGCATGCACCATTTAGCTGAGGTAATTAGACGGATATTGATATTTTGTAAAGTTTCAAGCGTTTTTAAATTAGATTTAGCTGCATAGGACCAGCTGTTGCGCTAATGATGATGATATCATTATCATAATAGTTGGATGCAAGACATGAGAACACTGATTCAAAAAGGGTTAAAATAATACGGCTTATATATAAAGTGGTTTATATACAGAGCTTATAATACGGCTTATATACAAAGCTAAGAATACATTTTTGTTACGAATATTTATTCGTGCACTTGAGTCATTATTTCTACTAAATAGCATTATCAAAACATAATGTAAATGCTTATTTCTTGAAATGCGATTTGTCACAATTCCTCACACTTTGGTTTTTTACATATGGTAACTAAGACATAAATGGAGAAGAATATATATAAATAATTACGTTTAAAAAATCATTTTCAAGTGCTTGAATTCATTAGATGTTACTGACTTATACTCACGAAAATGATTTAACTGCTTCGTTCCCAAAATTGTGTATATCCCTAAAAAAAATTATTAACTGTTTTCAACAAGGGCTATTAGTAAAGAGAGATAAGTTTGAAGTTTACCAATAAATTATTTAAGTTTATCGCTACTATAAGATCGGATGATAAATTTGCCAGTGATAGAAATAGAGAACGATATATGCAATGCTCTAAATCTTCTTCATTGGTGCAACAGTCCCATGGTGGTCCAAGCCGTTTGTCTACTGGCAGATGCAATGCTCTAAATGTTGATGGTAATCCAAGTTTCTCTTTGTGAAAGGTAAAAATAAGGTGTATAATAAAATTTATAACTATGCACGTTTATTTTAGATTTTTTTACTTGTATTTAATAAAACATTAAACATTTTCTTTTTTAAGTGAGATGACTTTCGAAGACATTGAATTTGGATCTAGAAGTGAATGTGTAATATGTGGGTGACCCCAAGTGTACAACCAAATGGATGACTTCCTGTGACTGTACTTATATATCCTACTGATAATTCTAATTATTGTATTGTAAAAAAATTCTGGACATTAAGAAATATTTTATTAAATCAAAGTTTTGACACTTAGTAGGCGTTGGGTTGTTTCCAATGTAATTTTAATTAAAACTATTTTTTCATGTGGAACATTTTCGCTGAAGCATTAGCATTTTTTTGTTTTTGTTTATATCTTTTTTGTAATGCAAAACCGAACGCGTGCTCGTTAAACGCTTTATATACACACTGTTCAATCACTTTGTCAATGTCAGGATAGTGTTCAACAGTTATATTTTCCTGGACGGCTGGCTGACAGTCGACAGTGATGGATTATGATGGAAACAGTTTCAAAAGCTCCATGAGCACTCCTGAAACTGTTGCCGTTGACTTGTTGTTGTTGAAGTATACAGGCTTTCAAATACATCATTCCTCCTATCCAAAGCCAAAGCTAATGATAATAAATAACTTCCAATGAAAGTTAAATGGCCATCTGCTTGGAATATTAATTTAATAAATTTAATATCCATTCACTTTTATGTCGGCAAAATCCAAGGTATTCTATTTGTCCGTTCTGTTTTTAGGTAAAATTGATCATGATTTATTATTAACGTGCCTCGATATTAAATTACATACTCTTGTGTTTTGTGGTATTTTAAAAAATCACACTTTAATAATAAATTTTAATTTTGTTTGAAATCGACCAAATTTAATTATTTCGGCTTTATTTTGAATAATTACTGTCTATGCCAGTATCAGCTTTGTCAAATATTTGACGTGGGAAAGTGTAAGTTGGGGTTGGTTGTTGTTTAAACAACATTTGTTGATTAAAATACAGTACAATATGAAGATGGCCTGGTTTAATAAGAAAGAAAGTAGGGAGAAAGTGATCTATTTTATGTTTTAACCCATTTGCAGCATTCGAAAAAGCTGAATATTTGCACATATCACCAAACGTATTTAAAAACAGAAATATTTCAAAATGATAAACAAATGCGAAAATGACATTCACATAAAATTCATTATTTGATTTAGTTCAATAAAGTAACTCCAACTTTTTTTATTCACATTTTCGAAAATATTTTCAAATTCGTGAAAATGTACCAAAGTTCCATAACTTCAATATGTAATAATCTAACATTATAAATTATTTTGGTTGCATCTATAGCAGCATGATTAACCTATTTGTATCATAAGAACATATATGAGCTGAAATTTCCTGGCCATTATCACCGAACCGTATATATATGCGAATATATTGAATGTAATTTGAGAAATTCAATGTACACATAGCCACGCGGCAGTTATCATACTAATAAAATGATTTTTTATTTATTGTAATAAACAAACTATACAATGCTTACGAGCTTTTCGTGATGAAGTTGTTCCAATGGGTATTAGAAAATGTTGTCCTTGATCTCTTGATGGTAATGATGGTCATAGTGTAATTTCCTCTTGTTGCTGATGCTTTTATTTTTGGTTTATTTAGTTAAATTATTTCCTCTGCTAGTTTTTGCTTGAAGACTTGAAATATCCTATCTTTTATGAATAGTTTTGAAAATAACGTAGCTGTTCAATAAGATCATGTAGGTCTTTGTTAGTCTATTTTTGATTATTTGAAGATTTGGTAGGTCTGTTTACTTCTTTACTATATTATTCGAACTGAAACCTTTCATTTTATCAGTTTTTTTAGAATTGCTTTTACCGGGAAAAATACCTTAATCCGTTTCCAGTCATCACTTAGCACTAGCGCTTATATATGCGCTTCGGTGATAATGGCCAGCAAATTTCCTCTTATATATGCACTTATGATGCATCATCCTACTTATGGATGCAACTTAAATAACTTCCAACAATGTTCGATTATTATTATATATTGAAGTTGTGGAATTTTGTTACAGTTGTACGAATTTGAAAATAAAAAGTTGGAGATATTTTTTGCCCCTTGTTAAAAAAAAAGGTTTAAAAAATGTCTTTTTCCCAAAAAAATCGGTTCTTTTAAAAAAAAGTTTATCATCCATCTAATTCGTTTTATTTATCGAACTTGCATTTTCAATCACGTATTTTTTGTTATTAAATGAAATAGAATATCACGTAGATTATTTGTTTACTATTTGAATGGAATGTTATTGTTGTATAGTTGTGCAATAAAAATACGGGAATTAAATTTACTATCAAAATATCAGCTATTTAAAAAGTATGATTAGGTGAATTAAATTTATTATGAGGCTTATAATAGATGATTATTTCATTGAAAAAAAAAAAATATTATGCCTTAATTTACTATTTTAAAATTCAATGTTTATAATAACTAAATCAAGAATGGCCGCAAACACCAAAATGATACAATGATTTGGGTACAGTCGCTGATACGACATGTGACAGGGCAAAAAACTGCCCAAGTCAAGAATGGCCTCACTATGAATTTAGACACTAAACTCCTCTAGATTGGAAGAAACTGTGTTCACATAAATTCTGATATATTTTTACAATCTGTCTACTCCTACACTCTCTCACTACTTCAGTCAGCTGTCAACACCATTTCTTTTATGATTATAGTTACATTATATGCACATGCATATTTACATTGCGGATGGTGCCATAAATTTACCAAACATTACGTAAATCTTAATAGTCTTAGTCGATTATTTCCCAAAATATTTCTATCTAGTTAATATCATAACTTCTTAGTAGATTACGAAAACTTTTAACGGTTATTTTACCGACATAAAAATAATCTTATTTTTCCACCTTTTCAAAATAATTTCTTATATTGGAAAGTTTTGATGGTTAACCAATGATTGTTATTATTTCTACTTGAATATTAAGTATTTGCACAGTACTTTCTATTGGTATAAAGTAAATATTTTGATTTTTTTACAGAAAGAAAAACTTCTCAAAAAGGGCCCCGAAGTTTTTAAATATTGATGATTGCGTTTTTCATTGAAAGGGAGGGAATATCATTTACCTTAAAGAGATCATAATTTTCGAAACAAAAAATTGAAAATAAAAGAAAACGAATTATTAAGAATGTTGTTTCTTATCCCACTTGGTAGACAGCAATATCTAGACCAAGTCCATGAACCCATTGTGGTCTCACGGAAGAAGGAAAGGGGAGGGGGGGCAGCGGCTTCTGTTTTAGTGGAGCACTCTTAGGCAGAAGTCTGACTTAGTTTCGTGATGCTGACTTTTTATAAGGTAGGGTTATTAGCCCTAAGCCCTTCAGTCATATTATTGAACCGGGACTTACTGTTTAAAGTGGATTCCGAACCATTACAAACATCCATGGCACCGCCAGGACTCGAGCACGAAACTTGTGGCACCAAACGCTAGTCACTCGGCCATCAGGCCCTAATGGTTAAGAATAACATCCTAAACTTTTCTTTAACCATTTTAGTTTTCTATGAATTTCATTATGAAGTTAATATTTTTTTTCAATAAATATCATTCTATTATGATACTAAAAGCATCATTTCACAAAATGTTTACAAACAGAAAGTGTATTTTTTTTTTCAGTTTTTCTTAAACTGTTTATAACACCAGAATAATGAAAACATTCAGTTCATATTTAATAATAATAATAATAAACTTGACATTTAAATTTTTTTTCAACAAATTTATGAAAAATATGTAAAATGCATTTCTAGAGAGTTTGTACATTATATTAAATTAAAATTCCCAAAATTTAGTAAATTTTTGTTTTACAATTAGATTTTTTTCTTATAGATTTTTTTCAATCTTCCCTCTTTCCACTAGTTCTGCTATTAAATATTTAAGGAAATCCTTATTTTCTATTAATTACATAACGATGCATTATTTTTAAAAAGTGTGTTCGTAATTTTTAAATTTTCAGTTTGAATTTTTTTCATAAAATATACAGTTTAAAATATTTTTTTCTATATATCATTAATGAATTTATTTTTTGTATAATAATGAAATGGTTTTATATTTTAAATTAATATCCCATATTTATTATTATTTTCTTTTCAATCATTTAACGTATTTTCCCCCCATTTAACTTCTTATTAGTATTTTTTGTAAATTATTTATATATGAAATATCAAATTTCGTAATTAGAATGTTCTCGTTATGGGGATATTAACTTGAGACAACAAAAATACTGATGCTCATACACAAACAAGATAATTAGTTTATTATTTTGAAACAAGCCCTTTAAAATTTCAAGTATGTGAATTATAATGTAAATGAGATAATGCTGTTTTTGAAAAATAGAAATGTTAAAAAATATATAAAACTAATGATCAAGAAGTTTGTTTAAAATGAGTGAAAGATTGTTTTTATTATGGTTGAAAAAATAAACTTATTTGAATAAACCAGTAGATGTTTTTCTTTCCCATATCAACTAAAAAATTCCTTTACAGTTTTTTGTTTTTCAGAAAATTCCTTTCTATGTATTCTAATAAATTGTAAAGTTATCCTTTGTCTTCTTTAATTGAATACAGCTCCATGCAATTAAATCTAGAGTTAGTTTAACTTAATATTTTTTTTAAATTCTTCATATCTTTATCTATTTAACCTTCAATGTTTTTAATGCATTTACTTAATTTTTTTTTCTACACCGGGCCCTCTGGCAGCCTAATAAAACCCAGCCTTGTTATAAAAGTTGTCTGGAGAACAGTTCATAAAGAGTGCGGGGCAGCTTGATGAATGTGTAAAATCCATAAAAGTGCCCGAAGAAAGGACACAGTCACGAATATTGGCCACGCTGATAATGAAAAGGTGTCCTTGTAAAAAGTCATGACCAGTCGAAAATCTAAAATTTGCAGTAAAAACCTATCGAGAAAGGACCATGCAGTACAATAATGAACTCCAGATCTAACCTGTCACAATATCAAAGCAGTCATTTCGAAGGGACATTTGCAATATATTTTTACTCATTTGCAACAGATTTACTAATTGAGTAAAATGCGATAGAATAAAATGTGACTTTTGCAAGTATGTCAGCTTTTCCATTTCCTGGAATTTTACAATTGCTAGGCATCCACTGAAGGGCACTTTTCCAGACAGTAGAAATTGCTTGATTAAAAAGCATCTTAACTTCTTTCACTTGATAGGAATCATTTATTGTATGTGAAGCAACAGCCAAATTAGCTAATTGGAAATCTATCTATAAAAAAGGCAACTTTCTTAAGTGGTATAGACAAATTTAAAAGGTTTAGAACTGCTCGTTGTATGGCCACGATCTCAGCATCGAATGGTGTGGCTTTTTTTCGAATGGTGAGACCACAGGATAAGATTAATCGAAAAATTCCTTACAGTTAAAAACCAGCACCAGTAGCATTTCCCGTCGCAGAACCATCTGTATAAATATGGAGCAATTCATCTCCTGGGTAGTTTACGGTGATGTGCACCAAGGAATGCTCTTTGAAGATTTCTGGAATATCATCACATTTCTTTTCAGAAGAAGCAATTGTTAGGCAAAAAGAAGGGATTTTACGATCAGGAGATTTGGATTGTCTCTCTACGGTCATCTTGTGCACACGAGAGCTAAACAGACCGGGACCTTCAGTTTAATATGGATTCCGGACCGCTCGCAAATATCCCTACCACCGCCAGCATTCGAACTTGAAGCCAGTGATACCAAAGGCCAGAGCGCTAGCCAATTGGCCACCTTACGATCAGGAGGAGGGGAAGAGATAGCAAGAATTGAATTTGCTTAATATTAAATGTTCTTAATGTGTTTAAAATCCTGTCAATGAACATGCTGAATTAGAAAAATCTTATTCCACATTAAATTCATCAAAATGAGTGCATGAGATTCTAACTCGAAATAAATCATTATATAATGCAAATTTTGGTTTTTATTATGTAATCAAAATTTTCAAATAACAGTTCAAAACTATAAATTAGCTGTTGAATTTTTAGTAAAAGATTTAATTCCCCATTTTCAATTAATGAAAATTTTAGTGGGAAAATGAATTTTTTGATACATTTATTTTATCTACTTGAATTTATTCATCCAATCCATTAATTTTAAAAGCAACGGGGGAAATGTATGTAACTTAGATTCAATAGTAAACAAAATTGTATAACATTGTCACATAAGATATATGCATGTGTATATATATATATATATATATATATATATATATATTATGCATACTTTTAAATAAAAAAAAAACGATTTGGCAAAGTTTCTTTTTGATAAATTAAAAAAAAGAAGGAATGTTCTTTTGCTTAAAGGAAATTTAAGAGGAAATACTAATGAGAATTATTAATTCTTCATTATTATTTTATTTTTTTACCGTTAATTTTTAATGTTTATAAACATAATTATATATTAAAATTAAACATCAAAATATATTTTAGAACTTTTCTTAGCATTTTAAATCTGGCTTCATTCAATAAAAATAATTTTTTTCCCTTGTTTAAAATTTAGAATTTATTTTTAAAAATTATTATTTAAATTATCTTCCGAAATATAATCAACATTTAAAAGTATTAAGAAGTTAAAAGAAATTACAAGGACAAATTTAAAATATTTCATCCACCATCTTACATTCCAAAGTAGTGTATAAAGAATAAAAGTATGTGTAGCAGTGCATAAAAGTAGCGTGTATATTATCCTAATGTAATAAAGGATTTTTATTATATTATTATTTTTTATCACATTTTAAAATTAATTTATTTTGTTATATTTAGTTCTATTTGTTTTTCACAATTTTGTACGATTAAATAAATTATTTTTCGTTTTGAATTGCCACTTAACATATTTGCTATTTTTCATAATTTTTAATACAAAAATTTATAAAAATACTTGTATAAAATATTGTTTTTTTTTTGCTTATGTTTTTTTTTTTTTTTTTCAGGTAAGTCGTGCACAAAATTATTTCTAGATTTGAAAATGATGGACTTGATAGTGAGTGTATGTAATTTTTTCTTTTTCCAAAAGTTTGTAGGCTGTATTTATGCTATCTTTGAGAGCTATTGTTTTTAAAAATAACAGATTGATGTTGAATATTATTACAGCAGTCTTGAAATTTCAATTATTAGTTATTAAAATAATTTAATAAATTTCTCCATTATTCCAATTATTATTAATAAAACAAATACTTCTTTAACGACTTCGTAAACTAATTGCTTTGCTGCTGCATTGTTTATATATTTAAATATTTCTGTTCATGGTACATGGTCGTTTAATTTAGATTTTTGGTATTTCAGTGTATTTTTTTTGTAAAACTTTATATTTTAACTATATGATATAATTAATAAGTGTATAGAGAAACATAAAAAAATTTTTTTTGTAAGAAAATTTTACAGATAGGACATTTTGTGGCATGTGTAAATTTGTTTCCTAATATTTCTACCTATCCATATCTCTTCTTCATCATTGGCGTAACAGCCCCATGGTGGGCCAAGGCCGTCTACCTGCTGGCAGATTTCGAGACAGACGGTGTTATCTTTTTACTAGGTAGGGTTGTCAGCCCTGGGCCCAACAGTTATATTAGACTGGGACTTACGGTTTAAAGTGGATAACCTTATTATATACTCTTCTAAAATTTAAAAAGAGACCTTGCTGAAATATTTTTTTAACTATCGATGCTTTTTTACTTCGTATCATTTACGTGGGTTTCATGTAACGTCTCAAAATGACATGTAACGTCTTTTGACAGGATAGAGTTGTCAGCCATAATTGAGCTCAGTCATAGTTGTCAGCTTTGAGCCGTATGCTCAAAGCTCTGACAGTCATATTAGACCGGAACCTACGGTTTAAAGTGGAACCATTACAAATATCCATTGCCCTGCCGGAGCTGGAATCCAAAACCTGTAGCACCGAGATCCAGAGCACTAGTACTCAGCCATTAGGCCACTTATTTATATCTCTACTTTAAGAAAAATATTTCATTGAATTTAGTAGATATGAACAACATACGTGTTATGTAGATTGTATTTGAAGAATATTCAAAAAGTACCTCAAAAAATTAAAAAAATAATTAATATTTTAAAAGATTAATTAATTTCAAAGAATTATCACTTAAGAATAGCACTGTCATTATGAAAAGTGTTTTTGAATTTGGATAATTTTATATTAAGATAATTTAATTTTTATTATATTTTATTTAAATAATTTGCATTCTTGTTTTAAGGTTTCCTTTCTTACTTGGTAGCATATCAGTAGGCTTCTTTGGTATGTTTGATTACATCTTGCAGGATTTCAAGAGACCTATCATGCAATTTACTGGAGACGCTACTAATTTTCGGTCTTTCTAAGAGTGATAATGACTATCATTAAGGTGGATCCGAATAAAAAGCAAAAACCTTTTTTTACTACTAAATAAAAAAAAAAATTAACTACTTTACGTTCAACCTATCTATTTCATGATATTATGGCCTTTTAACAAATTGCTGATGCTATATCGCGTGAATGAAATTTGTTTACTATAGTTAACGATGCTACAAATGACAGTACCACCATACAATCAAGTTTGTCCATTTACACGTTTGGTTTTTTTTTTTTTTTTTTTTTCCATCGTATTCTATTTGGTAGAGTCACGATATCTAGACATTACAATAGCATTGCACATGCTCATTTGGAGTGTGAAGTGTTTATATTATCCATTTCTATTTTGTCTTCCTGATCCGAAGTTTGGAAGGAAAAAAATTGTCACCCTTGCCGGAGACAGGTATTTCTAGACAGATAAACACACGTTGGAAACAATAACGACTAATTTATTCGTTTTGTCTGTCAGTGGGAAAAATGAGTGAACGTTTTATGATTACAGCTGTTGCGTCCTCGAGTTTTCGAGGCGTGTGTTCATCAGTACGTGCACTGTGTTATTAGAATAATTCTTTTGACCGATACGTTTGTGTGAAACAATGTTACTTTTAAGTCTGCATTTAGTAAAAGAATATCATTAAATGCCAAGAACCTCATCAGTATTTCGGCCGTATCTTCTTGAAATAAAACCGAGACGTACGATGAGTAATATTCTATATTCATGAAAAACGATTTCAAATTTTACTACATGAACAAATAGAGGCATGCAAGAAGAATAAAAAATGCGATCAGCCCATTGCTCTTGCTGGTTTAAGTTTTTCTAACTTTCACCCGCTATTTGTTAAAGATTTTTTTAACCCCCCAAATTTAATTTTATAATTAAAGACGACGTTTGTTATTTTTTCTGTATGACTTCTGGCATGCGGCTTTTTTACGTTAAGGAATTTGCTAGAAGTAGTTTTTTTCCGGAATCCTTTATATCTTCTTCTTTATTGGCATTACAGCCTTGTACAGGCTTGAGCCTCTAACGCAGCAGTTCTCCATCTGTCTCGCTCCAATGTTAATATCTTCCAGTTAATAATTTTCAGTGGTCTAAGATCCTCTTCGACACTACCAATCACTTTTTCCTTGGTCTTCCTCTCTTCCTACTGCTGAACAATTTACATAACATAATCCTTTTAATGATGTTTCTATCTCTGCGATGTATATGTCCGAGCCAGCGGACTCTTTGTGATTTGGTGTATTTCACAATGTCTTTATTTTTAATTAGGTGTCCAATTTCTGTGTTTGGTCTTCTAATCCATATATTATTGTCAACTTTGTGTCCAACTTTTTTTCTCAAAATTTTCCTCTGGCAGGCCTTGATATAATCCAAGTTCTTAACATTTAATGTCCACGTTTCTCCACCATACGTGACAATTGGCCACATTAGAGTCTTATAAATCAAAAGTTTTGTTTTTCGTGAAATAACTCTGTTGTTACACAAATTTTTTATGCTCGATTACCATCTTGTACTCTTTCACATATTTCTCTATGAATACTGTAGTCGCTAATCCTTTATATCGGGGGTTTAAAACGTTTGAGCTAAAGAGTCATACTCATTCCCCCATTAAGTCCCAAAGACAAGGACCTAGCTAACTCACTGCATTATACCAACATATTGTAGTTTTGAATTATGCGCAAATTTTCGATGCGGAACTATCCGACGACTGAGGTATCTATGGCACTAGGAATTTGTTTGCTATTTATGTTGGTTTTTTGGACATTAGTGCTGTGGAAATGCCATCTTGCGCTATAGTAGTGCAGCACCATTTTCTGGAGAGCGGCGAAATTACGAAAAAACATCAATTATTCTTGGTTAGTCGAAATATCATAAGTTTGACAATATAATCAAAATAAACTGTGGCTGGCTGGTGTTGGCCCGTGGGTTATAGTTTGGAGACCCTGGGTTTAAATCATTATTTTGAAAAAAATTTATATTTATTTTCATTTTATTAAGTTATGATAAATTATTATTATAATATATGGTAATAAAATAAATTATACTCTTAATTGCTTTTTTTTTTGAGATATTGCCAATTTTATATTGCATTAATTTATTTTTTAAATTTTACGTGATTCGCTAATATTATTAAAACTCATTATGAAAAAAACACTCTCTAACTGATGGGTTATCTTTTTCAGCAGAAATAAATTTAAGAGCTTCTGGTATCGCTTCGCTGTATCAAGTAGCTATGACATTGACATTAATAAATTCCACACCTCCAACCACATTGGTTTGGCGTCGGATGGGATCTGCCCATTAATGATGTCTGATGGCCAATATAGACGGCAATCACCTGTTAAACTGCACTGTACTTATCGACGTGCTTGATGACATTACAGAACGCTTCTGGGAGACTCGGCGTCATATGGCTGAACAGCCACAGAGGGGCGTGGGATTAAAAAAAAGAAAATTAAAACACTGTGTGTTGACAACTGCAAAAAAAATTAATTAAATATTGTACATGGTGTTTATGATCTTTTATGGTGTTTTGATCCCTGTCTTTTTACAGTGTACATAAAGCAGAAATAATTTCATCTACATTACTATCTATTGGAGAAGCTCAAGAGGCAAAGCTTAAGGATTTTAAAAGATATCTTCAAGATTTTTGTAGGAAATCAAGTAGAAATGTAACGTATTTTCACACTTTCCTGACAACTTCTAAATCATTTATAACAAGCTTGCTGCATCTTCCTAAAAGAAAGTCCTATTCGATCCCAAAAGAAGTTCGGCACCGTTTAAAGATACCGATGTTTCAGTATATTAGTGCGAGAATTCAGAAGCATCGGATAGACAGCAGATTGTTGATCATGAATGTTGTTTTTAAATTACTTTTTAATTATATGTTTTGTTGTCGAAATTTGTATTTTTAAATATTGTGTGTAGTTCAAATAAGTGATTGTTATTGGCGACGTTCATTTTCATTATTAATATGAAATATAAGTAAGGAATCATTAATGTTAATATCCGAAGTTATTTTTTATTTAGTTATTTAATTTGTAATTATGTGATTAATATATCCTTTTATTTATAAAATGTTTATTTCAGAAATTTAGTATAACTAGCAAAATACATTTTTGTATCAAAATTTATATAAATCAATGTATTTGAAAGATAATTTTAATATGACATATATTATCTTTACAGTACTATACAATCTATGTTCTAATTCTATTTTTTTCAGTCTTTAATGTAAAATAATAATGCTGTTTTTATCTTTTATTAAATATATTATAAAAATACAAATTCAAGGATAATAAACCTCATATGAGCATAATATCATTGTGAAACTTTTCCGTAAAACCTGATGTAGAATTATACTATCAACTAGCTCTGAGAGTTTTGAAACTATTAAATTTGATTTCCTTTTGACTCTTAAGATATAGTTTTCAAAACGACTGGATCAAAAGTTGAAATTTTTGTCACAAATCCCATTGTATTGTCGTAGCCTCAATCGGGAAAGGATGGTACAAACTATATATCCTTAGCCTTAGAATGGTGGAAACAATATAGTCATAAAAATCTATAGATAATATCCGAATGCTTACTGACCATGAAGAATTGATGTTAATATCTCTCAAAGAAATGATTCTATTTTCTTATTAATTACGCATATATTTGATCTCTTTATTGGCATATTATTCTTGGAATTAAAACCCACCTTTCTTTATTATCAACTTTTATCTTTTCATCCAGGACAGCATCATGTTCACACATGATGCTGTCCTGGTTAGATCTGTAGCGCCTCCAAAAAAAAAAAAAAAAAAAAAAAAAAAAGTTATTATTTAAAACAGATTAATCTCCTTGTGCAACATGTGAAACGTTTATTTTAAAAACTTTTATTTAAAATAAACGCTGATTTTCACGTGTAATTTACATGTGTTTTAAAACTGTATAATATATTAAATATGTGTTGCTAAATAATAGCGATTGATCAATATCAAATCAAGGGCTCTGTAGTTTATCTTTAATTGGCTGGCTTTCATAATGATTATTGTTTCAATATCTTCAAAATAGTGTCTAAGGATTAGTTTATGTTTATAAAAGGGAATTTAACCATCACTTAACAGACTTCCCTGTCTGAATCTGGTAGTGTTTAAACAATTGCTTCTTTATAAAGATCTAGAGTTATTAAATTTTGTTATTTTCCTGTCATTGTTGGAATTGATAGTTCTTATGGGGATTCTGTACTTTAGGATTCCTATTTCGCTCAGTCTCTTTTTTTGCGCCAAATGCAATCGCCAAAACCGTAGTGTATTGTAATCTCAGCAGCCATTTTATTTGTTTAGGAGGGGACTTGGCGAAAACTGCAAAGGAAAAAAATCGCCAACTAAACAAGCGGAACTCTAAAGTGCAGATCTTCCTCTCTTACAGTATTTGGCTGGCTTTCATAATGATTATTGTTTCAATATCTTCAAAATAGTGTCTAAGGATTAGTTTAGGATTAGTCTCTTGATTCATAAATTTCTTGGGTTATTGAATATTGTATATTCATCAAACAAAGCATGTTAACACTTAATAAATTGAAATTTTGAAAGGATTTCAGTTTTTATTTGATTCTGTGTTTGTCAAGTTTTGTTATTGTTCAAATAAAATGATATAAAGGCAAATTGAAATTATATTTGGAATGAACAGTACATGAACACGTACATTGGTTTGTAAAATTTAGCATACCTTAATTTTGGTGACCTTGACATGATAAAACTTAGCGATTCGTGTGAATATTTCGGACACGAATTTAAAAGCGAAAATATTTATTTATGATGTTTTTTTGTTTTTTTTCTCGTCAAGTAATGTAGTTTGAAAGGAAAGTTAATTATTATTATTATTACTTTTGCAAATGCCTTCGAAAAAAAATTTCTAAAAATTAGTGCTTTTAATTTTTTTTGTGGCTTTTTTTTTGTTTCTTGTTTCTTATTACTTTTTATGTGAAATTCCTTTGTTTAAAAAATTTATTTTTTTTAATGTATTATGCAATCAAAAATTGGCGTCGTTCCATTTCAGAATAGCACGTGAACAGTTCTTAATTATTTTTAAACATGCCAGCTCTTTTGGTATTGCCTAATAGTCAACATTTTGTTTTTAAATTATGTCCTCATATTTTTTCATGGAAAAAAAAGGATCTTAACATTTTTTTTTATATATATACTTGATATTTGATCGATATATTTCAGAACTGATTTGATCTCTTTTTAAAAAATATATTTTACTCCTAATCATTTAATTAAGTTTGGTTTGTCGCTCTACGGTCATTTTGTGCACACTTTGGGACAATTAGACTGGGATCTACAGTTTAGCATGAATTCCGAACCACTCATAAACACCCATGCCACCGCCAGGATTCGAAACTGAATCCTGTGGTACTAAAAGTCAGAGCATTAAATTAGGAGTATTTATATAAAGTTATTAACGAATTCAAATCTTACGGGTTTTTTAAACCAAATTAACGAATAAAAGATTCTTAGAACTTGTGAGTTCTTACAAAATATTTTCAATAAATCCAATAAAAAAAATCATAAAATATCAATTGATTTTGAATATTACATTTATATTTAAAGAACTATATTTATTAAAAATTCATTATTCGATAATGACTGATTTTAAAAAGGATGAGCAATGAATCCTCTGATTTCTGTTAATGCATGATCGCAGTGATTTTAATTATTTGTATTTAAATATCTAATCTAGATTGATAATAACTGACTATACATGTATCATTTTATATAGTAATTATTTATTCGATAATGACTGCTTTTGAAAGGATGAACAATGAATTCCAGATTTCTGCTAATGCTGATTTTAATTATTTGCAATTAAATATCTTGATTGGCAATAACTGACTTAATATATTAGTAATTATTTATTCGATAATGACCGTTTTTAAAAGGATGAACAATGAATTCCAGATTTAATATATATACCATTTTTATATAGTAATTATTTATTCGAAAGTGATTGTTTTTAAAAGGAGGAATAATGAATTCCAGATTTCTGCTAATGCTGATTTTAATTATTTGTATTTAAATATCTAGATTGATAATGACTGACTTAATGTATTACTATAATTATTTATTCGATAATGACTGCTTTTGAAAGGATGAACAATGAATTCCAGATTTCTGCTAATGCTGATTTTAATTATTTGCAATTAAATATCTTGATTGGCAATAACTGACTTAATATATTAGTAATTATTTATTCGATAATGACCGTTTTTAAAAGGATGAACAATGAATTCCAGATTTAATATATATACCATTTTTATATAGTAATTATTTATTCGAAAGTGATTGTTTTTAAAAGGAGGAACAATGAATTCCAGATTTCTGCTAATGCTGATTTTAATTATTTGTATTTAAATATCTAGATTGATAATGACTGACTTAATGTATTACTATAATTATTTATTCGATAATGACTGTTTTTAAAAGGATGAACAATGAATTCCAGACTTCTGCTAATGCTGATTTTAATTATTTGTATTTAAATATCTAGATTGATAATGACTGACTTAATGTATTACTGTAATTATTTATTCGATAATGACTGCTTTTGAAAGGATGAACAATGAATTCCAGATTTCTGCTAATGCTGATTTTAATTATTTGTATTTAAATATCTAGATTGATAATGACTGACTTAATGTATTACTATAATTATTTATTCGATAATGACTGCTTTTGAAAGGATGAACAATGAATTCCAGATTTCTGCTAATGCTGATTTTAATTATTTGTATTTAAATATCTAGATTGATAATGACTGACTTAATGTATTACTATAATTATTTATTCGATAATGACTGCTTTTGAAAGGATGAACAATGAATTCCAGATTTCTGCTAATGCTGATTTTAATTATTTGCAATTAAATATCTTGATTGGCAATAACTGACTTAATATATTAGTAATTATTTATTCGATAATGACCGTTTTTAAAAGGATGAACAATGAATTCCAGATTTAATATATATACCATTTTTATATAGTAATTATTTATTCGAAAGTGATTGTTTTTAAAAGGAGGAACAATGAATTCCAGATTTCTGCTAATGCTGATTTTAATTATTTGTATTTAAATATCTAGATTGATAATGACTGACTTAATGTATTAGTATAATTATTTATTCGATAATGACTGTTTTTAAAAGGATGAACAATGAATTCCAGACTTCTGCTAATGCTGATTTTAATTATTTGCATTTAAATATCTAAATCGATATTAACTTACTTATACACCATTTTTATATAGTAATTCTAAGTATTGGAGTTGTCTAATTTTATCTCTGGACTTGTGTGATTCTGCCATTATAAAGAAATAGACGATGATTGAGTGTTGTCATTTAGCAAGTTTCTAATTTGGGTATGTCATCTGAACATGCTATTTATGGGAATGTATGATAATTACTTATTTACATTAATAAAAAAAAGAGAGAGAATGAAAAAAAATGAGTACCTAATATAGTATTAACCTCATGTTCGCAAATTAAATTGTAATGTTGTTCGCTTTTCGAAGTTATCTTGTTTGATTTCCGCTAAGGGGAACCTGTTCTAATTGATAGTATTGATTGGTTTAACCTGTTATTTAGAAAGGATTCGCTAATATCAGAATTTTACATAATGATGGTGTCTTACTTATAATTTCTATAATCAGTTTCTTGCCTCGTTTTCCAGTAACTCATTAGGTAGTATATTCCTTTCTAAAAGTTCATAGACAGTCAAATAAAAAAAATTAAATAGTTGCTAATATACTCAAATCTATACAAGTTACTTAATTTCGAATCAATAAAAATTTGCGTGGAATTAACCCAATTTGATGATGTATTAATCAGAGATGAAGATATCAAAAACGTTTCACTTTCCTTTATAAAAATTATTTTTGTTAAGTAACATATTTTTTTTATTTTTATTGCAATATATATGAATAAATAATTATGAATTTCTTTTCAGATTATCTTTAATATGTATATTTATGTTAGTCTTTTTTCTTACAGACAGAATATGAGAGAGATAATATATTTTATTTTTAGTTGTACGTTTTCGAATATGTGCGATGGTAAGATTAAGCAGACTATATTGAGTACTGAAGAATTAGGTACTTAAATATACTGCCTGAAAATAATGAAATATGGCACAAAAGGGGAAAAAAATAATAATAAATTAAAAAAAAAACAAAAAAATATAGAATCCCAAACGATTTTATAAAAAAGTACTCGTAAGGAATTGAAATAAACCAATAAGAATAAATAAAAAAATCTATAGAAAATTCCTAACGATTTTATAAAAAAAAGCACGTGAATGGAATTTAAGTAAATCAATAAGAATAGTTCACAAAATAAATTTAAAAAAATAATGAACCAATAAGAAACGTTGAAAGTGGTCCAGGACATCGCTGATCCGCTCTTCCCAAAACAATACTTATATATTTTATGAGTAAAAAATAAATACATGTAGGCGATAATGTTGCCAGTCAAAAAAAAGTGTTCAGCAACTATTAAAAAAAATTGAGGTTTTTATTTAATTAAAAAATTACTAATGACAAGTTTTTTTCATGATTTTTGTGTACTCACCAGATAAAAAACAAAAGGATTTCTTAGTTTATTAAATTCCTTCTCTTAGCTCACACTCTCCCTATATATATCTTGTTGAAATTTTCAATCGTTCATAAAACACTTTTTATTCATTCACTCAAGTTCAAATACATTTTTTTTGAATTTGTAGTGAATGACACTTGATGTTAATACAGTTTTTTCAAATATTAATTCATTAATTAAATTTAATTAATTAATTATATATTTTTTTTTAGATTTAAGTGGCATGTATCTGCCAATAGAGGGCACTAGATAAACTTTAAAAAAATGAATGAAAATTATTTATAAAGGACTTCCTGCAATATAGTGAGAAAAAAAAAGAAGGAATTGACTTAAAAATTTTTTTTTTATACTACTTGTTTATATAGAGATTATTTCTTCGCTTTATATTCAAATGCAAAAATTATTATTAAATTATCATATTATTTATTTTAAATTATCATTTATTCCTAATAGTCTATAATTAAATTTCATTGATCAGTTGTTCAAGTGATTTTCTGTTCATTTAAATCTGATTTTTTTTATAAGCCCGTGTTTTGATTTTGTTATTCGTCAAATAAACGTCGAAATTTATTAAAAAAAAAAAAAAAAATCATACTAACGTGTATGAAAAGAATATTAAACATATGATATGAATATTTAGTGAGCATATTAAAGCATTCTATTTTTCATTTGAAGTATAAATAATGTTTTAAAAATCCAATTATTCAATCTTAAAAAGTCAATGGAAGATTTTATGTGATTTTTCACTTATATTTAGAGAAATGCGATCAGTATTAAAAAAAAGAAGAAATATCTTTTAATTTATCTCGCTTTTTTATTTGGTATAGTAACATAGAAGTTAATAATAAAATAAAATTATATGATATATACATGTTCTTTTTTATAATTTTTTTGTATTGTTCTTTTAATGTTTTGTTTGTTACAAAAGAAAAAATGCATTTGACAATTCATTGTTATACATGTTAATTAATGACAATAAATAAATTTAATATTTTTTGATATTATTAATTTTATATGGAATGTTTTCTAGATAGATTAAATTTGGCTTACTTTATTTAAAAGAACTTCCTGCTGCAAGTTCCATTTTTTTAATTGTCTTCTTTTCTTAATAATGTTTGGCTTTATCTTCATTACTAATTAAAATTACTGTACGAAATGTTAGATTAAAACTAAAATTAAATTCTTTGATAATGTATTTATAATTAAATTACGTGTTTACTTACGTTAGTACTTCATAATCAACTCCTCTGTGAATTAAAGAATAATTAATATTTTCCATTGCCAACAACTCGAATCTAAACTTATTTGAATTATTATTATTAATAATAATAATTCAAAGAAGTTTAGATAATAAAAACTATAAATAATAATAATAATAAAATAATAATTATAATAAAATAATAATAATAATAAAATAATAATAATAATAAAATAATAATAATAATAAAATAATAATTATAAAATAATAATAATAAAAACAACTTTTATTTATAGTCGTCTAAAATATTTGTATTTAATATGAAAGCTTTTTTTCTCTCATGTAGTTTTGTGTCAGAATGTTCAAGAACTTCTGTCATTGTTCGAATCAATTTATTTATTTTGAAAATTGAAAATATAATAAGCATTCTGAATGACTGTCATTGTACAATCAGAAATATAATTGGGAAATAATTTGCATGTTTAAAGAAAAATAAAAATAAAATTTTTTCAATTAGATAATTATAATTGGAATACGTATTTTAAATTAAATTATTTAAGTATAACTTTCGAATTTGAAGTATTCAAAACCGATTGGTACCAAACGATTATTATTTATTATTGAATAATGTTTACCCTTAACTGTAGCTTAACTGCTATTTGCTGGATTTTAGTTTTCGTTGTTTATCATTTTGTAATACCTAAATAGTTATCTTTGACAAAAGAATTATAATATTGATATTAAATTCACTTAGTTTTTGCTGAATCATTTCACATTTTCAATACATTTTTTTTCTAGGTAGTGTTCATGTGTATTATTTAGTACTTTTATTATTTTTTTCTTTCATTTAAAACAGATTTAAAAAACCTTCAGAATAAATTATTCAATAGTTGCATTTTTTTAACGATAAATTCGGTAAAAAAAAAAGTTTTCTTTAATTTCAGTTTCTACGCCTTTTCTGTGAGGTTTTTTCTGAATTTTACTAATAATTTAATAGTTTAAAAAAAACTAAAAAATACGCTTTTAGAGTTAATCAATCTAAAAAGTAAAAAATAATTGTTAACATAAGAATAAAATGACTGACGAGAAAATGAATGTCACTGTTCTAAAAGCGTGGGGTGCTCGATATCAATCGTTATAATTTTTCATTAGTTTCATTCCGAAATGCAGAGTTAGTTTAAAAATGTCATACAAAGCACCCCACGCTTTTAGAACAGTGACATTCATTTTCTCGTCAGTCATTTTATTCTTATGTTAACAATTATTTTTTACTTTTAGATTGATTAACTCTAAAAGCGTATTTTTAGTTTTTTTTAAACTATTAATTTATTTTTTACTTTTTAGTCTGATTAACTCTAAAAGCATATTTTTTTTTTAGTTTTTTTAAACTATAATTGTTTTTACTTTGTTTTCCACTTGGCCGATTATCCGCTAAGTTTACATACTTTTTACCCACCGCGATTTTCGGCCAATAGGAAGAGCGCAATTCGATATGATCGCACTCCTATGCCTTTGAGATCCGCCTCTTTTTAGCCACCGAAATTTTCGGCCAGTAGGAAGAGCGCAATTCGACATGATCACTCCTATGCCTTTGAGATCCGCCTCTTTTTAGCCACCGAAATTTTCGGCCAATAGGAAGAGCGCAATTCGATCGCGGATCAGTTGACTGACTCGCCAGTAGATGGCGCCATCAGTCCCAAAATCGAGCCCAAAAAGTGAGTTACATACATACATACAAACATACAGGTGAAGCTAATAAAAGCGTATTAAAAAGCAGGACATCTTGAGATATTTTGACGTTAATTTCATTTTATATTAATATTTGAAGGGAATTTTCATTTAATTCTAAATGTGCGTTTGGTAATTCATCATAGATAAGTCTAAAATGAAAATATATGCAACTTTTAAGACATAATTATATTTTATCGTGAAGACAATTTTTCATTTTAATTGAAAGAGATATCTTTTCTACTTAATTTTCTTTAATATTTTTATAACGTTATTACAACGCGGATCAATAAATGTAGTTTTTAATGACTTATAATACATCATCATTAGCGCAACACCCCCCATGGTGGGCCAGGGCCGTCTGCCTATGGGCAGATTTCTAGACGCCATATTATGCAAGCTAAATTTCAAATTTAAGGGGAGAAAGCAATGATTTTTTTTTTTGATTTCAATTTCTTAAAAGTTGATCAAATGACTTAAAAAAGAAAAGGGTGGGGGGGGGGGGAGATAGTTTCGAACATTCATTGTGAAGTATTAACGTTAAGGTGTGGAACAATCCCCCACTCCTCATATACAAAGAAAATTTTATTATTGCCATATTATTTAAGCTAAATTTCAAATTTATATGGAGAGAGTAATGATTTGTTTTCAATTTCAATTTCTTAAAAGTTAATCAAATGATTATAAAAAAAAAAAAAAAAAAAAGAGGAAGGGGTAGGGGGTGAGATATAGTTTTGAACATTCATTGTGATGTATTAATATTGGTATACTCGTAAATCGTATTTGAGATTATTAAACTTGTAAATTTATAAATTTTGATTTAAAAACTTTTATTAGTCTTTTCATTTGTTTTATTTAAATATGCAAGCTTTTGTTATTTTACTTCTGTTTTTACTTGTATTAGTTTTTTGTGTGTGTATAAATAAATCCTTAAGAATTCATTATATATCACAAATATTGTTCTAGAAATTGTTTTTCTTTCCTCCTTTCTTACCTTCAGGTACCGAAAACTTATTTTGCACTTTCTTATTTTTTTTTTCTTTTTGTGAATAATGACAACCAGCTACATAAGTCATGAAAATAATTTTGCTGGCATTAGTTTGCTCACACATAAAAGGGTTTTTTCAGCAGAACCATTGCACACAAACGGTGTCAATCCAAGGAAACTCACTCAATTCCGTAAGACATTTCCACAAGGTTCTTTTACGAGACGTTATTAGACAACAACAACCGGAAACTCTACGCCGTGTTTTTCTTTTTTTACTTTCTCGACTATGTCACAGGAAGTGCCATTTGCATGCTTGCCATTTAGACTTCGCAATCGGAAGTCTTATTTCCTCTCCTCTTTTCTTTTCATTAAATTACCTGTCGATTAATTTTTTCCTTTTTTTGTTTCTACGCCGTCGGTTCGCTTGCATTGTCATCGTTTCTTGCAGATTACAATAAATGGAAACCTTAAGACAGCAGCTAGTGGCCGTGATTTGAATATGAATGATCTTGCATTGATTTGTCAGTGGACTTGAAAACAAATGCATGTTATTTTTTTCTCTACTGGGAAAGTGTTGATGATCAGCTCGGTTGTTAATTCCACTGCGTCGTTATTTTAGTTTTTCCATTTTTTTGTTGGCATGCAATTATATATCATGTTATATATCTGTTTCGTGACCGAATCCCATATATTCTTGCGTAAGATAATGAGATTTTCTACACTTGTAGGCAAATTACATTTGCTATTTTTTCCTCACTGTCTTTCTAAGTAGAAAATGACTAATATTTTTTAGCTATAGAAAAATAAATTATGTGAGTATAAAAGTAATTTAGTGAAAATTTTAAAGGTATGTCATATTAATCAAATAACGCCGTAAGTTATATTAATTAAATATTGCAGTGAAAATAAATTTACTGCAAAAATAAGATTAAAAAAAAAAACACTTAGTATTTAAATTCTTGAAAATTTTATACATTAAATTTGGTTTCAATTTTCTGTGCCTAAAAAAAAAATCCAGGTATTGTAAAGCTCTAAATCAACAACGTTTATATATATATATATATAAATATATATATTATTACTTTTTCTTACTTTACTACAATGGGTGTTTGCCAATTATTAGAAAATGCCTCTGTAATTAATGTTTAAAATGTAAATGCTTATTACTTAAATGTTCGATTTAATTTCCTTTCTTTTGGATTGCAAATTTGCTTCTTCCATGATAGATGATCTTTGCTTAAAATTCATAACGTATTGTTATTTTTGGGATAATCCATTCCATTCCTTTTCAACTACCTTTTTTACCACAGGCTTCAGATTCGAATCCTCGATGTTTGTCAGTGGTTCGGAATCCACGTTAAATTGTAGGTCCCAGTTAATTAGCACAAAATGACCATAGAGCGACAAACAAACTACTTTTTTACTATTACAACAAAGTCCTTCAGTCGAGGTATATAATATATATTTTAAATATATAATTAATATATAATTAAACATATGCATGCACAAACCTTTATCAGTCATAATTTTTTCAAGAAATCCAGTAATATATTACTTATGACTGTTTTATCTTGGTAGAGTTTTTCTTTTTGAAGTATGTTATGATAAAGAAATTGAATTTATTCTGTAAACGCAGTTGGGAAAACATTTTTCCGAGACCACGAGGAATTTATTTAACCATTTTTAAAAAAAATGTTCCTTTTTTTTTTTTTTATTTATTTATTTTTTTTTTTCAATTCCTTCTATTAGCGATCTTAATTAAGTCAAGATCTTAGTTGAGTTTTAAGGTTTTTTAGAAGCTTATTTGAAAAAAATGTAAATCTACTTTCACATTTTATTATAGAATCACATAATTAAATATAATTTATGCAATTCACTTTTGTAACATTTTTTTTTGTACAGAAATCTTTTAAATGATTATCTTTCCTTGATAATGAAAGATAATTTTTCTGCATGTTCTTATTTCCAAATTTTTTCTTTTTGGTAGGATACTTGCCCAACCATGTTAACTACCTATCCAGTTCATAAAGAAATTAAGATCTTTTTTATTTCCCACTCTGTCCAGGCTTTCATCTAGTTTTACATGATAATAAATCCAATCTCCGCTTGGGTTAGGCTGACAAGCTGAAAAAAAGACGTCAAAGAGCACATGGCCTTATCTTTCCTTTTAACCTCTCGTTGTCTGACTTCTCTTTCAACAGCAAGAAGATTTTCGAAGTTCAACAACATCAAAATCACGAACCGTCAATATGATGTTCGTTCGATATATATAATTATTAATTGAACGCGCTTATTATGGCTTAAAATGATGTTACGATAAGATGTAGGAATTTCGCATGTTTTATTTTCTTATTTTTTGCAAAAATTTTTTTTTTTTTTACTCCTTTGGAAAAATTATAGGAAGAAGAAAAATGAAGAGTTGATCGAATTTTAATTACCGTCATTAGTTGTCAAGTAATAAATTAACCCGATCATTTAAATTCAAAGAATTTCTTTCATGATATGGCTGATTGTAAAATTGTAATTTAAAATTCATATCATTATTGTTTTTTCCATGCTTTTCGTGCAGCTTTGATTTGTAGATTAAATACATATGTTTAAAACTGTAAAAAGAATCTTTGTTTAATTTGTGCTTACATTCACGAGTGATTTCTTTTCGTAGGATTTCTTGTTGGAATTGGGAAAAACTGCGCATTATTGCACATGTGCCAATTTGAAATCAAATGTTTGAATTTTAAAAGTTTGAGTGGATTTGGAATTTTGTATGTTAAAGTGAATATTTGTACTAATGTTTAAATTCCATTATTCCAGTGCATGTGTTAAATCTTTTTTTGTTAACTTCGAATCTAGATTATTAAAAAGTGTAATTTTTTTCTGAATCCATTGTATTTAAACTAGCTTATGGTATGGGGGATGGGAAACCCGCGATTTTTTTTTATATTAGGCATTTTTGGGAATAATTACTTTGAATTTTAAATGATATTTCCCCAAAGCAAGTTACCGATGGTGCCATAGAGATTTGTAGTGGTTCGGAATCCACTTTAAACTGTAAGTCTCGGTCTGTTTAGCCCTCGTGTGCACAAGATGATCGTAGAGCGACAAACCAAACCAAAACCAAGTTACGATGGTCAATTGGCTAGCGCTCTGGCCTTTGTTACCACATACTTCAGGTTCGAATTCTGGCAGTGGTATGGATGTTTGCGAGTGGTTCGGAATCCACATTAAACTGTAGGTCCCTGTCTAATTAGCCTAAAATGTGCAAGAAATGACTATAAAGCGACAAACCAAAACCAAATTACAATTACCTTTTCCTAATCCGTTTTTCTGCATAATAAATTTACTGCATTCTATATTCCACCAATTAATAGTTATTGCAGGTAAATTAAAGTTTAATCCATGTTTTTTTTGTAGATTCTGCTAGTGATAATCACTATTTTTATTACAATTTTTTGGAAAATTTTATTAAACGGCAATTACTGCAACAAATTATTCATGAAATGCTTATAAATTTTGTGATGTTAAACAAAATAAAAAAAAAGGTAAAATTAAACTGCAACGACGATAGAAGTAAATATTTTTGTTTTCCCCGAACTGAACAGCTTCCGTTGTACGCCATCTCAGTGAACTCTCCGATCCATCTTGCAGAGGGCGTGGAATTAATGTGTCACCATAACTGTCTTAAGTTATTTATTACCCAACAGGATTTCGTTGTCAATGGATGCATAAAAAATGTCTGTAAAAGGGTTTTTACGTGTAGTCATTTGCGTAACAACATGAACTTCAATTTTTTTTATTATGGCTAATCCAGAGTAATAATTCATTTTTCCCCTTTCCACAATAATCTGATTAGTCATTTCTGATTATTTCAGTTGGGTGTTTTTCTGCTTCCTACTTCTTGGATTGAATCACTTAGATTTTTGACTTTGGATTGCTAAATAAGGTTTAAAAGCATTTTCAATAGAAAGAGTTAACTGTTGAGAAAAAGAAACCATTTTGGAGTAGAAAAATCTTATCATAGCCTTTTTTAGCATTGAATTATTTAACTTTTTAACGCGAAATGTGAACTAATTTTAAGCCATATAACGTAAAAAATACGTTCTTATTCATTAAAAATTCCTCCATCCGTTAGATTCATCACATTTTTATAATTTTCATTTCATTTTAGTAAATTATTAATCGTCAATATATCAAACTAATTTTTTTTTCATTTGATATCCATAGACTTTTAACTATTTTATTAATCATATAATATTTCATAAACATTATTATGTATAAAATATTTTAAAAGTACGAATTTTTTTCGGATTATATAGTATGGAATTAATAATTAAAAACTTCATATATTTATCAGGTTTAGAGTCGGAGATAGGATTTAAATTTTAAATTTAATAAATTTTTAATTAAATGGAAATAAATAATTAAAAATTTTATTTATTTTTCAAAAAAATTTCGTTAAATATGTTTTTATTTTTCAACCTCTTTTTATTCATGTATTTCTTTCTTCTTGTTATAATTATGACTAAGAAAACTATATTTTTACATTTTTTTTCGATTAATTTCAGTTTAAATTGTAAATATGTATATATTTAAATTATCAGTGATTTTATTATTTTTATATTTATTTAAAAATTTATAATAAACTAAAATTTAATTAGCCCTTTTTAAGATGAATCGTAGGAAAAAAAACACTAACACTGCTATTTGTGTTGCTTATTTGCTACATACATAATGATACTTTTCATTATTTAATATGAAATGATAGAAAATTCTCATTATGTATGTAGATCAATTACGCAATGCTAAAATCAATGCTTAAAGTGGAAAGGCTTACTTGTGCTTCAACAAAAAGCATCAATTTAAAAGGGCACATACAAAATAAGCACCTAATTATTTACAAGTCTGTGATAGAAAAAGAGAAAAAATGACACGAATCTTCAAAATCCAACGGCCGTTTTGCATTAAAAAAAGTTGCCCCCAATCACTAATTTTTTTTTAAAAAGTAGAAAGATATTTACAAATTCAGTGACAACAAAAACATTTAATAAACGATCCATTCATTTGATTGTTCAAAATGAAATATTCTTTGTATTCTTGCAATATTCTTACAGTATTCTATTCTCAGAATCAAATGAAGATATTGCCTTAACGATTATCAGTAGAAAGGCATAAATATTTGAAACATGATTTTAGAACAAGGCGAAAACTGGAAAAAAATCACTCTAAAAGAAACTCAAAAATTTATGTTCTGAATATTGAACTATTTACTTGCCAAAGATTCCAGTGCATTGGCGTTAATTACCAATTTGTTAATGGCGATGAGATTTATCTATTTATACTTCAGCAGCGAGAGATACAGAGCGCAGCATTCTTAAGGAACTGATCGAAAGCTAATTGAAAAGATTATGAAATTAGAACAAATCAAGTTGTTGCAATTGTTATTGATAACGAATTAATATGGTCAATGCAACAGATAAACTTAATGAGGTTGAAGATCTTTGTGGCATTATTATTAACGAAAAGGTTTCATCTAATTTAGATGAACATATTGTTATTGCATAAAAGATTTCCTTGAATTTTATAAAATATAACACATGCAATGTGCAATCCATACATTGCGTGATACTCGTAGCTTAAAGAAAAAGTGCGTTGCTAATATTATATCCAAAATGCATTACATAGCAATGGCGGAAAGAACGAAACGATGCGTCGTTTTAAAATTGCAGACGACATGAAAAAAAAAAAAGTGTTCTATTAAATAAAAAAAACCAACACTTTATAAGGAATTATGTGTATTATGATTAATCCCATTGCAGAATTTAAGGTAATCTTTAAAAATATGACAAATCCTTATGGATGGATATTAAATGGGAACATGCAGAACAATTTGAGTCATTATTCAAGCGTATATGTATATAATTACAAATGAACTATAATCAGCCGACCTTATAGCAAATTAAGCAGTAAGTGGAAAAGAGTCATTTTTAAATTATCTTAAATTGACTGAATTTGTACAGGAGGCATCGGAAACTCTATGCTAAAAAGAGAGAAAAAAAACTTTATAGCCGCCCTAACAGAATATTGTTAGCTTGAATATATATTGGTTTAACAAAGTTGTCGAATAACATTGAATGAAAAATAGATTGAGAAACACAGTGACATTGTTGTTCGTAGAGAGATGAATAGGATTAAAAAAGATTCGATTCAGAAAATATAAGTCTTCAAAATCTAGTTGGCTCAGTTCTTAACACCCTGAGCTGTTCATCAAACTTAGATAAAGAAATGGATTTTGAAGGATACCTTGATAATGAAAAAATACGAAGAAACGTTGAAAAGATTCTAATAAAAAGGAAGGACTTTATTGGAGAACTTTACCCAATTTTTTCTAAAGCACTCTCAATTTAATCTAATGACCAAAGGCTAAAATTAAATGTTAAGGATGCAATTCATCTATATCCTACAATAATGCAAACATCAGCAGTGGCAGTTACTGCTTTACTAGCAACCACACATACTTTTTTTACTATAGAAACACTTTTCTCTCACTGATGCTTATAAAAATCTATCTTAAATCAACAATGAAAGAAGATCTTATAGAGCCTATTCAATTTTTAAGAACGAATAAGATTTGATGCATTACATTAAAATGTATTATTGAATTGCATTCTGTAACAGTTTTGTTTCTGTTAATGCTATTAAACAATACTTCGGTATGCCTGTTAATGTATTAATGTCATTTTTATAGGTATAGAGACATGCGAACAAAACTTCTTTCTTCCTCATAAAATACTTAGAAATAATGTTTATAATTCGAGCTTATTACTTCAGAAAACATTCATCCATATTAAAATTTCTTATAAGATATCAAGATAATAAATATATAAAACTTTTTTATAGTCACGGTGTTGAATAGAAATTTCTATATCGATTGCATGTAAATATTTTAAAAACAAATTCAAATTCATATGTATTATGTAATTTTATAAATTATAATTGTTATAAATAGTTATTAACTTTTCCTTGGTTACATATATTTTAACTCTGGAGTGTTATTATGATTCAATGGATTATTATTTCGATTCAATCCTTTAACATGAAAAAATACATTTTTTTTTCCATACGAATGTAACTTTTGGTGTGAATTAAATTAGTTTATGTATAGTTAGTTCATATTTGATAAATTTTGAGCTTTAAATTTGCTGGTTTGACATATTTGTGTATTGGTTAGTATTGGAGAAATCGAATGATTTTTCAAGAAAGAGTTATCGTTTATTTAATTTGGGATGAAGTTTTTATCTTCACAAGTTAGTTTAGTATAGTTAGTATAGTTAGTTAATGTATAGATAGTATAAGAAGTTAGTTTATGTGTAAGTTAGTTCTTATTTCATAAATCCTGAGCTTTAATTTTGTTTATTTGACATATTTGCTTATTGGTTAGTATTAGAGAAATCGAATGATTTGGAAAGTAAAAGTTATCTTTAATTTAATTTGTGATAAAGTTTTTATCTTCTACTTTATGTATTTATTTTGTGCGAAATGTTTCATGTATTTATTTCGGAAGCATTGGCCAACACATGTAAGTTACTTTAGTATACCTTATTCGTGTAACTCAATTACTTAGTATTAAGATAAAGAAACTGGAAATATTATCCAAAAATCGTAATGTAAAAAGCCATCACATAAAAGCGAAATCCAATTCATTTTGTTTCCATAATTAAAACACTAAAAACGCATAGAATATATACAAATGAGAATTTCCAATTATTTTTTTATCCAATCAATTATTTTTTTTGTTTGGTGCGTAACCATAAATCATGAAACAGTTCCAGTTAGTTTTTTTTAATTAAATACAGTTTTTAATAAAAAAGTTTTTTTTTTTCCCAATTCCTTCTATTAGCTCGCACTCTCCCTATATATATATCTTGTTTAAATTTTTAATCCTTCATGAAATACTTTTTATTCATCCACTCAAGTTCAAATACATTTTTTTAAACTTGTAGTGGATGACACTGGATGTTAATACAGTTTTTTCGAATATTAATTCATTAATTTAATTTAATTAATTAATTTGAGTTTTTTTTTAGATTTAAGTTGCATATATCTATCAATAGATGGCGCCAGATAAACTTAAAAAAATGAATGAAAATTATTTATAAAGGACTTTCTGCAATAGAGTGAAAAAAAAGTAGGAATTGACTTTACAAATTTTTTTTTTTATATTACTCGTTTCAGCTGAGTTCAAGAATCGTATACTTTCTGTGAAATTCCTAATCTTAATTTAAATGTTAAATAAATTCTTAAAAATTGTTCAATGAATTTTAAAACCGTGTCAATGTGAAGTCCTTTTTATTTTTGCTTTCTAATTTTTGTACTTTTATCTGGAGCATAACCAAAACTCATGTCAGTATGCTAATGAGTTCTTTTTTTTTTAATTGAGTAAAAACTATCATTTTTAACGATAAATGAATACCAAAACTAAATTAACGCCATAATGTTATGCGTGTTCTTATTTATTATTTTTGTTCCTACTTCATAATTAGTATATAGCTTTATTATTTGATTTTTTTACCCCAAAATATTTTTACATATGTTTTAATGTTGATTGAAATTGTGTAAGTTTTATAGGGTCAAAGAGTATAAACAGCTGTCAATATTCATTGTTAAATGCATTAGACAAAATGTTTTTTTTTATATATAATAGTTGGCAATATATGTTAATGAATATATTTAAATATCTTAGTTGTAGGACTGATATTGGAGACTTGTTTAACTCATTTATTAATTATATTAATTAATTATCACCGAATCATTTTTCTTTAAGAAGCATTATTAAAAAAATGTTCTTATTTTATACATCTATGTACATGTGTACACATTATGTATGTTATATAAATATGCAGAACTTAAAAAAAAACCTAAATATAAATATGTTATTATATTTTATTATTTATTTTTGAATTACATTTTTGATTACAATTATTTAATTAAGTTTTTTATTTAGTATTAAATTGTTAGTATAAATTATATGATTTTACCCAAAAGTGTTTTTCACATTTATTTTAGTATCGATTAAAATTGTGTAAGTTTTATAGATAGGATAGGAAATTGAGATATAGGCCAAAGGATAAAAACAGTTGTCAATATTTATTGTTCAGTGCATTAAACAAAATGTTTTTGTATAGTATTTGACATTATTTGTTAATGAATATATTTAAATATCTTAATTGTAAGACTGATATAGGGGGCTTGCCGATCTCATTTATTAATTATCACCGAATCATTTTTTATTAAAAACTCATTATTAAAAATATTAAACATAATTTACACGTGTTTTATGTATTTTATATAAATATGTAGAATTAAAAGAAATTTCACAGGACTAAACATAAATATGTTATATTTTATTATTTATTATTGAATTACATTTTTGATTACAATTATTTAATTAAATTTTTTATTTAGTATAAAATTATTATATGTTGTTATAATTATTTTATATAAAATTATTAGTATAAATTATTTGATTTTACCCGAGAGATTTTTCAGATATGTTTTAACATTGATTGAAATTGTGTAAGTTTGATAGGTCAAAAGGTAAAAACAGCTGTCGATATTCATTGTTAAATGCATTAAACAAAATGATTTTTCATAGTATGTATTTGGCATTATTTGTTAATGAATATATTTAAATTTCTTAATTGTAAGACTGTTATAGGAGATTTGTTGATCGCATTTATTAATTATATTAATTATCCTCGAATCATTTTTTGTTAAAAAGCCATTATTAAAAATTTATTTTACACCTGTTATATGTATGTTATACAAACTTAAAAAAAAATATTTCACAGGACTAAACATAAATATGTTATTATATTGTATTATTTATTTTTGAATTACATTTTTGATTACAATTATTTAATTAAATTTTTAATATAAAATTATTATATATTGTTATAATTATTTTATATAAAATTATTAGTATAAATGATTTGATTTTTACCCCAATTTTTTTTTTCACATATGTTTTAATATGGATTAAAATTGTGCAAGTTTTATAGATAGGTCAACGGGTAAAAACATTTGTCAATATTCATTGCTAAATGTATTAAACAAAATTTTTTTTTAATAGTATTTGATATTATTTGTTAAAGAATATATTTAAATATCTTAATTGCAAAACTGATATAGAGGACTTGTTGAACACATTTATTTATTATATTAATTAATTATCCCCAAATCATTTTTCGTTAAAAACTCATTATTAAAAACTATTAAACATATTTTATACCTGTTTTATGTATGTTATATAAATATGTAGAATTAAAAACAATTTCATAGTACTAAAAATAACTATATTATTATAATTTATTCTGATCGCAGGGACATAGTCAATGTGACCCAGTCCTCGACGCAATTTTAAAAAAAAATATTTTATTACTTATTTTTGAATTACATTTTCGATTACAGTAAATTTGAAATATTTTATTTAGAATAAAATTATTACTATCTGAAGATGAACTCAAATAATTTCTATTACTTTTTTTCTTGTCTGTATGTACCATTTGTCTTCGTTTCGCGTTGATAATTTTGAATGAATGCATCATCCTCATCCATTACTGTGAGGAAGTAGCTTGCGCCAGGGTCAAGGGCATCTCCAATTTCGAAAAGGCAGATCATCGTTTTTGTGCACAATCTTTCCGCCATGAATGATAGCGAACAACCCATTAAATTATTTTAATGCTGCAATCATTAATATCTGCTTTTCCTTTTGCTACATCCTATCTCTACTACATGCGCCATTCATTCGCCCTGTAACTTGTTCTTCTTGATGTTCTTGTAATTATTTCTTTTATGTATCTTTGGATACAAAAATTATTATTTGCATAAGATGCATTCGAACTATTATTAAAATGATCATATTAGTGTAGTTGAATGTAAGATGAACATTTATTTTCCTTGAAAATAAAATGAAGATTAAACACGATTAAAAGCACCAACATTGTACATTTTTGTATTAGAAAAATTATTAAACAAATTGTTGAATCGTGGTAGTTTGTTGTTTTTCCTAGTATTGATGAATTTCCTTTGGTTAGCTTTTAATCTAAATGTGTTTTTCTATTCTGTATTGCGCTATGCTACATTATATGTGTATGTGTATGAATGGATGTAAATGTGTGTGTGTGTATGTATGTATGTATGTATATGCATATATGTGTGTAGGTATGTATGTATATATATATTGCGTGTGTACGTATGCATGTATATATATATATATGTTGCGTGTGTGCGTATGTATATATATATGTTGCGTATGTGTATATATATATACATGTTGTATGCATGTATGTGTGTGTGTGTGTGCGCGCGCGCGTATGCGTATGTGTATGTATGTATGTATGTATGCATATATATATACATATAAGGGTATGTGTGTATTTATATGTGATATGTATGTGTAATAAATATATATATATATATATATATATAAAGTTGTGTTGAAATATGAAGCAAATCGAAAAATCTGCAAAACTTTTTTTTTAAGGGGATATCTTTTTGATGCACGTCAGTTATAAAATAATACATTTTTTTAATAATTTCGGCAATTAAAATAATCAATAATATGATGATGGGCAGTTGATGACAAGATATCAAAAAGGCCTCGTTCCCTTCAAATAAATCTTTCGCTGCATCTTGCGCAGTGTTATAATGACGTTGAAAGTGAGCGTAACTTCTTTTTTGTTGATGACTTGGTGATGGAGGGGGGGACACTTAACCAAGAACGTGCTTAAGCGAACTGGTTACTGAATGACTATCCCTTTTTTTCCCTTAACTCAGACAGCATGCACAGCGGGGTCGTGGGGTCAAAAATGAATATTACAAAGTCACGCTAGATTGAAATATAAACAGACCCTCCCAACGAAGCAGTTGCGATGACGTTCTGTGATGTTTGCTGTAACTATAGAGCAATTGTTATTGTTTCAAAAAATTTGCATGATGAAATACGAAGCATTAAATTAATATTAAAAGAGAAAGACTAAACACTGAATAATAAAACGGAATATGTTAACTTCAACCTATTTCGCTTATAAGTAAATGTGGCAATTTATATCGGAACTCTGCGAGATTACTATTCATTTGTATTTAATATTTTGAATTTAAACCTTTTTGTTACTTGCTTAAATATATATTTTTTAAAAAATCGAAAATTATCTAAAATATATTTATTTTCATATCTTTATTTCAAATAAAAATGAATGTAATGTGATAAAACAAGCAAATAATTTGGGGCGTGATATTAATTTGTGTTACTCCGAATTTTTCAATAAAGAAGTAACAAATGTTGGTTATCGAAATTAATTTGGTTATCGAAATTAATTTGGTTATCGAAATGGATTTTATGTATGTATTTTTTTATTTTTTCTTCTATTAGCTCACACTCTTCCTATATATATATATCTTGTTCAAATTTTCAATCGTTCATAAAATACTTTTTATTCCTCCACTCAAGTTCAAATACATTCTTTTTGGACTTGTAGTGGATGACACTTGATGTTAATACAGTTTTTTCAAATATTAATTCAGTAATTAAATTTAATTAATTAATTTTAGTTTTTTTTTAAATTTAAGTTGCATGTATCTACCAATAGATGGCGCCAGATAAACTTAAAAAAGTGAATGAGAATTATTTATAAAGGACTTTCTACAAAGTATCGTTTTAGACGAAAATCATCGTAGAGATAATAAAACGATTTAAAACGTATCGTTTTTTCCGATAAACATCGCAGAGTTAATAATTAAAAAATAATAATAAAAATGGAAGCACGGATCCTATATCCAAATGCTATCAACTTATTAATGAAAGATCTGATCTATAATGGAATGTATAAACTAAAATGTTTTTCTTCTGTTAAAATGTTTACCTTTTCATCAAACTGAAAATTGTTCATGTCCTAGTTTTAATCTTTCGTCAAAATCTTGAAAATATTGAGCAGTTTTATTTATTTCCAAACTAAAATGAATTTAAGGCTGTTTATGAGCCACATAGATTTTCGTTCATTTGAAATTCTATAAAAAAAACTCTGCCTTTGCTTACATATTGCTTAAATCAGTTAAGATTTCTTGGAATATTTAATAATAAATATTGCTGACAAATTTGCTCACTTCTAATAAATGTAGTCGTAATTAAATGGGTTAAATTTACTCAGTTTATTGAGACATTTGATCCTTTAATTGTTAGGTTCAAAATAAAATCTCAAGTCCGAATCTACCTGACAAATTAATTAATAGTTGCGTGATATTTTGATAAGAGTACTTGACCAAAAAGGCAACTCCAATCAAGTCAGTAGTTGTGACTGTCCAGGAATTAGAATTTTGAACCAGATCCGTAATCTGATTCGGCCTTGTTAAATTTCATTTCAACTTTCGTTCAAGCTAATGTAAAATTTTTCATTGTGTTGAAAAAAATACATCATGAATATTTATTAATTATAAAAATAAGAAAGATCAAACATGATTACTTGAGATGGTGAAGGTGTCAGTGGAATTTTTTTTTTTCTTCTTTTGCTGAGTAAAAAAAATAATAAAAAACAACATGTATTTAAACTAGTAAATGGAATGTTTTCACTAAATTTGTTTTTTGCCTTATTAGCATATTTTTATGTATTCTATTTCTTATTAATTATGAAATACTTTCTGAAAACTTTGAACGTTATGTTAAAAAAAATGTAAATAATTTTTTTTATAAATGAATTTATAAATCATTAGGACTATAACATAGCTATGTAAATATATTTTTTTAATATTTGTGAGAATATAAAATGTAGATGATCGTTATCATAATTAAAACATAACAAATAAATTTTCGTTAATAAAATATTTGTGAAATAGTACAAAAATAAGATAAATAATTACAGTTATTTTTAAGTCAGTATTTTTAATAATAAAAAAATTTATCTTGTAAGGATTAAAAAGTAATGAATTATAATCAGTAGAGTTGTAATAGAGGTTATTCATAAAATTTAGAATGTAATGTTAGAACAAAATGCATAACAGCAATCCGAAAAAATAAAACTATTGAATTATAAAGAATTTTCTTTTTTTAAAAAATTTCATTTTCATTTTGATTGCTTTCGGTTTTATAGAATTAAAAATTATTAAGTTAATTATTTTTAATTAATAATTACTTAATTAATTAAATTATTAATTGTTTTAATTAATTATTTAATTCTATAATTATAGGATCGTGAAAGAAATTTAAACAAAAAGAAATTAATCAATAAATAAACGTTGAAAGTGAACAAAAATACAAAAATTGACCAACTCCTTTCTCAAAAACAATATCCATAATTTTATGGGTAAAAATCTCCATGCATTTTTAAAATTTATTATTTAACAATCCCTGGAAGGTTTTTTTTTAGATAAAAAATTGCAAATTTTCTGTAAACTCATTCCCGTAAACAACTTATTTAATTATATAATTATTAGCTCGTGAAAGAAATTAAAACACAAAAAAAAATTAATCAATAAGGAACATTGAAAGTATTTAAGGACATAAAAATTGATTAAAGAAACGAAAAACTCAGCTCTCGAAAACAATGCCCATAATTTTATGAGTAAAAATCTCAATGTTTATTTATTTTTTTATTCAACAATTTCTTAAGCATTTTTGTGGAGATAAAAACTTGCAAATTTTCTGTTAACCCATTCCTTTTAAACAACAAACTGACAGTCTTTATAAAACTCGTGTTGTAACTTTTCCACTGTAGGTTATCGTTTGCAACTTGCGAAGCGATGACATCAAACGATAAAAACCTATACCGGAAAACGTGGCCTCAAAAAAAAAAAATTCGTTTTTTGAAGGAGAAGCTTTTGTTCGAACTCACTTCTTACAAATTTCAACACCATGTATACCTCGTCTGGAATTTTTTTTTTCTAATTCTAATGAATGACTCGAAAATGTTAAACGGGAATCCATTAAAATGCTGCCTTTTTGATTTGCAGGTGGAGTTCCTTATTAAGTTAACAGATCAGTTTTATTTGAATAAAAAGAACTTTAATGCGAAAAGGTTATTCTAACTTGCTCTTTGCCCTTTAACCTTTGCCTAGCCATTTGACAAAAGCAAATGTTTGCAAATGTTGCACTTTCACAATTGAAGTGAAATGGATTTTACTTTGTTGTGAAATTTCGCATGCAAATTAAGGGTTGTGGCGTATGTTATTTGATGAAAACTATTTAACTTTTCTTTTTTAAGCCGGTCCGATTTTGTCATTGAATTTATTCTTGTGAGTCATTTTGTTCGTTTATTATTATTATTATTATTATTATTCATTCTTGGATTAAATGGATTTGCAAATGGTTTTTATTAAAAAGAGAAAACTGTGTAAGAATCACGAAGTTGTAATCTTCAATTCAAATTCAATGTGAAATTTTAGTTATTTTATTATTCCCGTGAATGATTTTAAGCATATAATTTTACTAGCTTTAAGAAATGGTTTTTAACGTTTCAAATATTCTAGAATATTAACTAAGATAATGTATGATGATAAATACTAATAATAAATATTTATAACTTTGTTTTTAAATTTTTAGTTTAGAAAATTTAAAAATAATATATTTATATATAATAAATAATAAATATTTTTAAGGTTTTATATTTTAGGTTATAAAACATTAAAAATCTATCTAAGTTAGTTATTTATTCTTCTATTATCTCTTTTTCTAATATATTCAGATTTGTAAAAAATTATGAAAAAAACATTTGCTTTATTTTAATTATGCATAAATTTATGAAAATTAAGTAAAAGAAAATTCTTGTTATTATTTTATTTATTCATTCAAGTTTTATCTGAACAAGTTTTAATTAGTGACTAGCATTCTGGCGTTCAGTGCCACAGGTTTCGGGTTCGAGTCTTGGCGGTGCCATGGATGTTTGTAGTGGTCCACTTCAATCCACTTTAAACCGTAGGTCCTGATCTAACTGTAGAAGGGTGGGCGTCGGCCTGATAACCCTACTCCGTAAAAGAAAAAAAAAAAAAAAGAAAAAACTATCTCTTGTTTCGAAATCTGCCAATAGGCAGACGGCCTTGGCCAACCATGGGACTGTTACACCACTGATGATGATAAAGATGAATTTTTAATTACTTTAAGCTGCTAAGGATAGCACTATATCTATTTTAAACAAATAAAATTGTTAATATTTTTTAAAAAAAATATTTTATTAAATAAAATATAAAACAAATTTAAATGACAAAAAATAATAAATGATCTAATTTTAGGTTTTAAATAATTCATAGTAATTATTTAATCAATTATTTTTGCTTTCTATTTGAAAATTTTTTTATTTCTATAGTTTCATTTTTTTGTGTTATAGAATTGTTGATATCTTTAAAAAAAATATTTTATGTGTTAATGCAGAATTCAATATATATTGAATAAAATTTAAAACAAATTTAAATGGCAAAAAACAAATAAATAAATGATCTAATTTAAGTTATAAATAATTCATAACAATAATTTAATCAATTACTATTGCTTTCTATTTGAAAATTTATTTATTTCAAAAGTTTCATTTTTGTGTGTGTGTGTGTGTCTTATAAAATTGTTGATATTCTTTCAAGAATATTTTATCTATTCATGCAGAATTTCAAGGTTTATTGATAGAAATTTAAAACAAATTTAAATAGCAAAAAATAAATTATCCAATTAAAACCTTAAATAAATAATTCATAACAATAGTTTAATCTACTTTATCTGCTACTTTTTATTTGTAAATTTTTTATTTATTTAAAAAAAACAAAAACAAAAAACTACACAGCTTTAAAAATTATGGAAGAGATGAAATAGTTTCAAAACATTTTCTTTTGTTTCTGCCCAAATTCTATGGATTTTTTTTTTTTATCATTTTTTTTTTTTTTTGTTGTTGTTGTTAAATTTGATAACCAAAAGAGAGAAGAAAAAAATACCTGATGGAAACAAAGCTTTTGGAAATTCCTAGATAATTGTTTCTTAAATAGTCTAAAAATTAGATCCATTTAGAGATCAGATAATATCATTTAATTGATAAACCGTGTTTCTCTTTGCCTAATGGGATTGAACCAAAATCGTTTGCGGTTTATAATCTAGCATCTTTCGGAAATCGTTTGCTCTTTCGCTTTTTTATTATATAACGGGATTCGGGGAATTCTTTTTAAATTTCTAGTTGTTCTAAAACAATGGAAGGAACGTAAAAACCTGATCACGTTGATAAAATTAATTGCTACTAGTTGATGTGTATGGTAGGAAGTAAAGAATGCTCTCGTTTGGATATTCTGAAGTTAAGATTTAGGTAGAATTAGTCTTTAAAATTTTATATTTAAAGAACGAGAAATAAAAATTAATAATTTTCATTTCTTTGTAGAATATGACATTTATATTTATTCAAAAAGATAAACAATTTTTAAAAATAGACTTTTAAATCTTTTGCAGTTTAATAAGTAATTAGTTTTTTCGAGAACTTGAATGTGATATTATTTTGATCTGAGATATTTTGAAAAATAATTGGAATTAATTATTTCTTTTCTTAAAATTCCTATGTACCATTTTTTAAAATTCCACCTTATTTATAAATATGAAAGGATAACAATTATTAATTTCAAAATCATTTTAAAGCTAAATTTTAATATTTTCATGAATAAAAATAAAAAAATGAAAAAAAGTAATAATAGATAAAAGGAAATAATAAAAATAAATGTGGTTTATTGCACGTTTGAAATATTTGGTGAACATTAGTTTTCATGATTCGCTAAAAAGTAGAATTATTTTGAAATAGAAAAATAAATAAAATATATCATACTTCAAAATATGGTTGCTTAAAATTATAATAATAGGTTTATTTATTTTATGAAAAATATTGCTTGATAATTAGTACAATAAAGGGCTTTAACATTTAAAATAAATGAATTTTTATTTGTCCTGTATTTCAACGAATGTATGTGCTTTCGTTACTTTCTTTTATTAATTTTAGACTAGCTATGTTACTTTGTTGAAAATGCTATTTGTTTTTAATAATAGCTGTTATTTAATTTCCCAAATCTTTCGAATAACAATCTTCCGATTTTAAGCACAATTTTCTTATATTTGAAATTCTTCTAACTCTGTACTTGGATATTTGTTTTTATTTAGAGTTGTATAGTGCTTGTATTATTGTTGAACATATTTGAGTCTATTATTCTACTTATGAATGTCAAGAAAAGTCCATGGACATGTTTTGAGGTCAGGGCACCACCACACCACACCACATCACACAACACCACATCACTGTGCCTAGAGCTGAGTTGCCCATTTACAGTTTGGGAATGATGTATAGTAGGTGAGAAGGAGTCTGATTGGGCTCTGTGATGCTTTACGGTCATATGAGTCCGGGACCTACGGCTTAAAGTGGATTCCGAACCACTACAAACATCCAAACTGCCATCAGACCCCTGAGGTCGGGGCACTTTTTTCCTGAAGGACTTTCTCGCATTTGCGTGTCATATGTAAGAGACAGCATGACTGCCGATGCGAGATGCTTACATCACAATCGCCATCGAGACTTCTCGTTTCTTTAAGCAGCCATTGCAGTTGACGCCACCAGTAAATTCACAACTGAATGCTCCTGAACGTTAACTGCACACGTCATCAATGCTCCACGAGTTGGGTGACTTTCACACTATTTGGTTTTTGTTGTACATACTGGGTGATTATAATCAAAGCCCCACTTTCAAAATGCTGTAAAAAAAGAACCACCGTCACAATGTGTTCAAATTTAAACTGGAGATACTTGAAGAAGGGGGACACTGTACGGCATTAAAAAAAAGTTCCAAAGTTTATTAATAGATGGCCTTGTAAGCGGCATAAAGAAAGTGAATTCGGCTGCGAGTGATATTTTGAATCGAAATTACAACGTATTGGGCATGAGTTGCACATTAAAGCAACTGTAGTGTTCAATGTGCTTGATTGTTTCGGTTTTTTTGACGGAAAAAATTACTTCCAAGTTATTCAACAGTTGTGATACTGCTAGTGGAAAGCCCATCCACCACGGCAAGGTCATACCCAATTGGATGGAAAAAATCGGTGGAACTTTTTTTTTTTTTTGATGCCACATCGCTTCCCCCTTCTTCAAGTATCTTCTGTTTAAATTTGAACTCATTGTGACGAGTGGTTCTTTTTTAACCGAATTTTGGAAGTGGGACTTTAATTAAAATCTCCCTGTACATCAAATTTATTTTGGTACTGTGTATGTACATCATATTCACCAATTTTAATTTTAATTACATTTGAATAAATATTTGCATTTTTATTGGACATTGCAGTCGAAAAGGAAACCTCTTTTTTTTTTTAAATTAATTTGTTTCATTTGCGTTTTTGTCTCCTAGTTACCTGCCTTATATAGTTATCATTCACTTCATTAACTAATAAAAATTATTTTTAATCGTATAAGCCAGGGTCGTTTTCGATTATTTTTCTATACTTTTATGCAAGGACGAAATGTCTTTATTTACCCATTTTCATTATAAATATTCAAATTTTTTAACCCACTCCACCACTGAAATCAATATCTTATTACATATATTGTTTTACTTATTGGTCAGATATTTTTGTTTTTGCATATTATTAAAGAAATGTTTGCATATTTTAATTTTAATTTATGTGTAGTTTAAAAATTATAATAATTAAGAGAAAAAATTAAGGAAAAAAGGTTTTTATAACCCTAAAATTATTTATAAGTGTTGAATTTTTAAGATATAGATAAGTTAATAGTAAATATCTGCAAACCTGTGCTCATTTGTATGCTTTTTTCTTCGTGTTATTTAAAACGAGGTTTAATTTTTATTTAAAAATTATTAAAGTTAGCAATAATTTATATTTCCTTATGATAAGTACACGTGCTATAACCTTTTATTTTTATTTATTAAAAAAATAGCGAAACAAATTGCTAACTTGAAGAGATAGTTTTCAAATGTTACCCTCATGTTTTCCTGTAAAGAAGAAATCTTAAAATAATAAATTTTAGAAAATTGATATAGAAAACAATAAATATAAATTTTAGCTGCGAGTATAAATTTGTGGTCATTTTGAAATGATTTCTGTATTTCACTTTTCCTGAAATTAATAGATATCAGATCAGTTATCACATATAGTTATTTTATAATGAGAATTAATAGATATTTAATAGTTCCATGGGTAATTAATTGATGTTTTATAATGAGAATTAATAGATATTTAATAGATTCCTTGGTGATTAATAGATATTTAATATTGAACATGGGATAGATTTTTTTTTAACCTCGAGCACCGCTGATGAACATTAGGGCTGAGGTTCAATCCGCAGGCGGCTTTGTTGTAAACACTATTTCAAAAAAGGAGACTCGATGGCGTTTGGGAAGTCGAGGATCATGCTCTGTTATTCGGATTACCTAGTGGGAGTTTTCCAGGCTTTCTTCCATACCATATGCAAATGCTGGATAGTTCCTCCTAAAAGTCCTCCCGGAAGGCACTGCCCTCCTTCTTCAGCGACTCGGAGCCAAGTTGAACTTCTACCTACGGATACTCAATCACAGCAGAAGTTGCCCCCTTTCCATGAGTCCCGCGCTGCAGGGCACTGAGGATGAGTCGCATCAATTTCTTGAGCACAATTTTAGAAGTATGCCTGTGGCATTTCATAAAAGATAAGAAATTTTGTTTGACAGCCAACTTAGTTGAGACTCTTCTGCTTGGATAATAAATAAATAAATTAATTAAAAAATAACATAGCGACATTTTCATATAAGCTAACTCATTATTATCTAAAGTTATTATTCCAGTTATAATCGTAGTTATTAATATATTGTAATTCATTTATTAAAATAGTTTCGTATATTTAAATGTGTACTTTTATTAATAAACAGGTCATGTTACACTTATTAAACACTTAGTCAAAATCTGATCGGGCTGTAACAGTTCTGTTCCTCATAATGTAGCAGAAAATATTTTTATATTTAATTATTGGATAAACGCTGGATTGTAATTGTAAATCTGATAAGAAATATATTGTTATTCTTTCATCAGCGTTTTTCTAAGCCTTTTTTTTGTCAGTTAATTGAATTACATATGGTTCAGTATCATTGACGACGAATTTAAGTTTCAGAAATTCCTTGTTTCATAAAATGTCATTTAATTTATCATTTTAATATACTATTAAAATATACTTTGAATTTTTTTTTAAAGGATCAACTTTTAGCTCATTAATATTAACAATATTTAAATATTTAATAGAATATTTCTCTCCCTGCTTGTAATTATAAATTACTATATATGTATATCATTTTAATCCTGTTGAATTTAAAACAGTTCATGCTGTCAAGAAATTGGTTTCAATAAAGAAAACCCGTTTTAAAAACGTGTGGGTTCATATGAGAGATTAATTATCATAGTTTATGAGAATAATTTCTCAATACGTGACAAAACTCTCCTATGCGTATCATTTTTCCCCATTACCCTCCCTTAATCAGTAGAGGTTCCTTGATTGATGAAAAATCCTTTATTTATTTATTCTTATAAATTTAAAGCTCTCTTCTAATTTACTGGATGATTGGATTAATTTTAATCGTCAGTTCTCTATTTAGATCTCGCTGGTAATCACTTATAGTCGCAGAGGTGATGAGATTTTTGTTTAAGAGAGTATTTAGCTTGCTTAAATGTAGTAAACCTCCATCAATTTTTCCAATTATGCTGTTGTTGTGTTTAAAAAACTGTAAATTTTTTAAAAAAATAGTTATTGTTGATTTTTTTTTATAATTAAAAATTTATTTTTTAATTTAAATGTGTAAAAACAACACATATACTTGTAGAAAAAACAACATCGTTTGAATCTACAAGATGTAATAACTTAAAAGATTAAAAAGTTTTAAAAAGAAGTGTAATAATTGTTTATATAATAGTATATATATATATATATATATATTTTATAAATTTTAATTTTTTTAATAAAAAATTGTGATGCTTATGGTAGAAATAATTTTTGAAATTTTTTTATTTTAAATTAATATAAATATTATATTGCAAAACTAATGTAGTTATTCAATTGCTTTACAATAACAATTTTTAAGATTTGAAATAAATAAATTTGGATTTTAGTTATTTATTTAATGTCAATTAGGAATTCTTATATTTGCTTTTTGAAGGAAATAAAGGACATTTAATTTTTTGATGAATTCTGTTTATTATTTTCATTCTTGATTTGTCTAATTTTCTTATATTTGAGTTATCAATCAAAAGTGATTTTTTTAAAAAATTTCGTATTAAAAAAGTAAATTCACTACCGAAGATAATTTAAATAAATGGAATAAACTCTGAGCGAAATTTTTTTGTTTAAATTATTATTTAAATTTACACAATTACATGTTTAATTTGAGTATTTACTTATTTTCCAATACAATAAGATTTTTTTTCAATATTTTGTGTATAAACTAATAAACGGTATGAAACTAAATTTCATGTATAGATTGCAGGTGACATGGGTAAATGAGTTTTTAAAAAATAGTACCAAAATTTATCGATACAAGATGCTGCTGTTAAGTACGTACTAGGAAATATGTTTTTGTTTAAATTGTTGATAAATGTGGATATATCAGTGAATATATGGCCCTCTCCTACTCCGGACATCACATCATGTGGATTTTGGTGTTGGGGGCGTTATTAATCTAAATTCCTTGACAGAGAACAAAAGACGGCCTATTACGAACTAATAATTTAAGCACAAAAATTGACAACGCCTAACAGAATGCAATACCTTGTACTCATGGAAGGTAAACACATTGAAAATGTTGCACGTGATCCAGGAGTACCTAATGTTGATTATAAAAAAATTATTTCTCTTTCACTGTATTTCATTCATTTTTGTACGGGTTTTTTTTTATCATTCGAATATAAAACGTTGTGTTGTTTACCAACCGTAATTTACGGTTGGGAAATAATTTTCAATTCTGTAGATTAATTTATGGTTAAAGAATAATTTTGATTTTTTCTTTATTGTAAGAATAATAACTTTTTTTTTGTTAAAAAAAAAAATTGATCATTTAATTATATATTGCTCAAAATACTTATATTCGACTAAATTTAATTACGAATTATATAGGTTTTGTATCTCTGTATTTTAAATTTTAGGTAGTAAATTATGTTAATTCGAGATTTACAGTTGAGATCTTTAAAATTTTTTTCAACTTCTTGAAAATTTGATAGTCCTTTCTTTCTTTCCTTTTTTTTTTTAAAGAGCAATAAAAAATTAGGTAATTTTTTTCCAGTTCCGAGTTATACAAGGCTCAATAATTTTAAACGTATTTTTCATATTTTTGTTACCTTTGATTCATTTGTCGCGTTCAACTATGATTTTTTTTGTAAATAATAATTTAAACATTTAGAAACTAATATATAACTATTATTATTATTAAAACAAATTATATAAACAATTTTTTAAACAATATTTTTGATTAATTTATTGATTCTAAAGGAACTGATCTTGAGCCATATCCTATAAGAAAATTTGCAAAATTGGAAGAAGAATTGTCAAATATGAGCCGTTTTTTTTTAAAGTGGTTAAGTCAATTTTTTTGACAAAAAGTTAGATAGCGATAACAAAGAATGCAATTCCCTTTTATGTATCTATAAAAAGTTAGAAAATGTTCAGCATTTTGTCGATATAAATTTGCGTAGTCAATGAAATTACAAATATAATTACTTTTAAAGTGGTGCAAATCTACTTTCCGCAAAGTCATATTATTTAGTTCAAACATTATACTACATAATTTTTCTACTTCCTTTTTAGATGTGTGGCAACACTGCTAATGACATAAAAGTTTCCGTTCGTTTATTGGAATTTTGTTGTTTGCTTCTGAATTATGGTCAGAGGAGGACTCCGTAGCTAGAGTTGAAAACTTTATTGGTAGTGTGCCCAGTTTGTTCATCTTATACAATGCTGTATAAAGCTTCATTAGATGAAAATGTTGAGTTTAAAACATTAGATTTATTCCCCAGACGATGCAGACAACGAAAATTTTAAAATATAATACCAGCACCTTTAGATCATCACATCCAAAAAATTAATCGATGTGCCTTATAATCCTCCAATACATCATGACTATTTTCAAAAGCCTTTTCATAATGATAAAGTAAAAAAAGGCCCTTATTAATATAAAGTTGTAATTAAAATGGCATTATTGAAATAAAGCCTCTTTATTTATTTATTTTTTTTTTTTTGGCATGTTTAATAAAAATCTCATAAAAAAAACTTATTTGATCCAATTCAAATCCCATATTTAATATTTCATAAACGTATTAATCGGAATGCATGCTCTTCAAAAGTATACATTTCTTTTAACTAATACTTTAAAAACGATCCCATTATAAACTTAAATCAATTTAATATTTAAAAAACATAAACTGAGCGTATTAACATATATCATATTCTTATTATATATTGTTCTTCGTTTATGCCGACATGATTCTTTCAGTTGACTTCACTTGATCTAAATTCACAAATTGGATGAAAGACAGACTTCATCTGATTTTACAGAAGCTTGTTAAAGAGTCTATATAACAACAGTTACTGTTCCAAACTGATTGTTAATACCAATAAAAACAAGATTGTCGTAGCATTGTAAATCTTGAGATGTGACAAATTGGCGCATACTAAAAGGATGATTATAACAACATGGCACAAATTTTCTGTAAATAAATTTGTTTTGAATGAATTTTTATTCTTTCAAGATAGATTTTCTAGATTAGTATCACTGTATTCTGCTGTCAGTTTGCATAAAATTTTAAATTATTTATTCTTTTAAAAAACCAATTTCGATAAGCTTATTTCTTGTAAGTCCGGTACGATAAGCCGTACGTTTAAATGACCTATCTACCTTATCTTACTGTGTTGGATTTTATTCCCATAAATTATCTTTTTTTTTTTTCGTTTTCTACAAAATTTACTTACAGAGATCAAGTTTAGATTTGGAAAAAAAAATTAGGAATTGTTTTTTTGAAAAACCATAATTGTAAATTTGAGTAGGCTGTTAGGTTGTATCTTTTCCAGAATATTATTATTTTATGTCCTATACTTAAAAAAAAAAAAAAAAATGAAAAAATTAGCATTACTTAATGAATAAATTTTTTATTTACCTGTAGTTTTTTTTCCGTTATTTCTTTTTGATAATGGTTCATTATTTGATTTGCATGTAAATTATAATATTCGTATTGTGTTGTGTTTCGCATTTTTTTTTTTTTTTTTAATTTAAAATTGCCTAGTTTGCCGGGATTTTTTTTTTTTTAGTTTTTGTATTTTTTGTTTGGACTAATCTCTTTTTGAATAGATAGTCCAGTGTTGCTATTTTTTTTATTGCGCAAATTTAATTAAATCAACAAAATGTTTATTATTCAACGTTTAACGAATCAGATTGTTTATAATAAGCATTCGCTCAAGTTTTAACCAACAGTAAGCATTTCACTAGTTATTGTTGATACTACATATGACGATTTATCGATATTTATAATACGTTTAAGAATAACTGGTTGATCCAGTCTCAAAAATGCGAGTTTGTATGGATTTATAATAAAGTATTTGATCAAAATATTTCAGTCCGTCTTAATTATTTGTTTATTCCTTACCCTTTTATGAAAAAAAATCTGTGCTCTTTTATCCTGTCTATATCGTTAGAATCACATTAAAAAACAATATAAAAACTACTGTCCTTATTTTACTTGATTAACAGAATTGAAGTTAATTTATTTTCATGGACTTAAGCCACTCCTAAACTTTTGTACTAAAAGGAACAGTACTTAACGGTGTTTGTTCTTGTTCTGATTCGACAATAAAAGCTTTGTCCGTAAGATACACACCTTTTATCCTTAGGCTTATATGTAGTACAAAATATTTATGGTTTATTCCCAAGATAAAATTTTAAAGATTTTCGGATTTGATAAGGAGCTTTCAACTCGAAGCAATACGTATAACAATTATTTTCGAATGTAATTATTGTTTTTGATTCTGGGGGTAGAATTACTTTCTGGAGCTATACCGTGAATTAAATTTGCACTCAGACTAACAAAGGATTTTGTATTGTGGCATTGAGATAAATTTTCCTCCTGACAGTGACTGCGAACAAACTGCGTTTAGTTAATCGAGCTGCGTTTGTGATTTCTTGTGGGAACTTTGTTTTTAATCACTGGGTGTTATATAAAAGACTGAAATGAAATTTTTTTTATGTTTTTCTTATCATATTATAATAACGTGAGAAAGATTAAAATAATTCTGATCTGTATATGGCTTTTATGTGTAAATGCTGATATTATCGTAATTCATTTTAGAACATAAATTTTCCAATAAATGTGCAGTGTCTTGTATTAGTATTGTTTCCGTTTGAAAATCTGAAAATAAAAGTTTCCCGAGAAACAAGTATGTTTTCAGCAAATTATAAAATTTAACTGTTACGGTAAAAGTATCGAATAACATAAAATATTTGGCTAAAACAAAATTAATAAAAATAGCAATAAAGCATTTCGAACAAAACATTAGAATATACTCGCATTTCTATATTTAATATGATTTACTTAATTATTTTGTGGTTTAGTTATTTCGTTCTTAGTTTTCTTATTCACAATATTACATAATGAAAAGAGTCTTATTTTTGGACGGAATCACTTCTTTTTTAATAATCTCAAGTGTTTTTGATGAACTTGGTCTTCGTGTATATTTATCATTTTCTCGAGTATCAAAATTGTTTGCGTCATAAGAAAACATTTGATTTACTTAAACAAAACTCGCCGTAATAATAATTTGTTTTTAAATATCCACCTCTCTTTGTTGAAATAGTAAGTTAATATATATATATATATATATATATGATGAGGGCATGATGGCCGAGTGACTAGTGCTCTGACGCTCGATGCCAGAAGTTAAGGATTCGAGTTCCAGCTGTACCACGGAAGTTTGTAGTGGTTTGGAATCCACTTTAAACCGTAGGTCCCCTTCCAATATGATTGTAGAGCATTGGGTTGACAACTGTAGCCCGTAAAAAGAAAGCATCTAATGTTCAAGAATCTGCCTGTAGGTAGTGGGTTTTGACCCGTCATGGGGCTATTGTTGAGCCACTGAAGAATATATATATATATATATATATATATATATATATGCTCGTTCTAGTTAACTTTGTGGAATTGCGTCCAAAGCTCGTGTCCAAGTTCTTTATATAGTCAAAATATCATCAAAATAATATCCTTTTGACTTCATTTTAAGTTTTGTGAATAAAGAGTTGTCGTAGGGTGCTAAATTAAAGAAATATGGTGGATGATTTAACACGCAGATGCTATTTTTTGCCCAAAAACTTTACTTTACTTTAGTGAATTGTGACTAGATGCATTATAAAGCAACAAACATCAACTCTTTCCATTCCAATATTCTGGAATAATCGAATGAATTTTGGTCAAATGATTTAAAGCACTTTAGTAATACTCATGACTAATTGTTTGTACAGTCGGAGAAATTTCTCTGTGTATAATATTCTCGCTGTCGAAGAACGTGATGAGCATTATTTTAATTTTTAATGGAACTTTTTTTTCGTAGTAACTTTTCTAACTTCTCCTCACTTTGTTTTTGGATCATACTGAAAGCACCATGTTTCAATTTTAGAAGTTTGGTTCATTTTCAACGACTGAAATGATCTCAACAATTTGCAGTTCTCCTTAATTTTTGTTCATTACTTAAAGTGCGTTCAACAAATTTAACGCAGACTTTCATTTTGCCCAAATCTTCATGCAGAATAATTCAAATAATTTCTTTGTTGATGTTCAAAGATACTTCCATCTTTCTCTAGGACACACAGCCATGGTTTGCTACGGAATCGCTCCTTTTTTAATTATCTCAAGTGTTTTTGATGAACTTGGTCTTCGTGTATATTTATCAACTTCTAAAATATCAAAATTGTTTGTTTCATAAGAAAACATTAGATTTACTTAAACAAAACTCGCCGTGAACGGGGTTCAATAAATAATACGTTTCAAGGGCACTTTTATCAAATTTAGCATTAAATTTAATAACAGCTCTTTGCTTCATGTTGAAAATTCAACATGAAAAAAATTATACTTCTCTAAGGAACATCCGTGTATCGTTTGAGATACTTGACCAATACATTGAGGTCTTGTCAGTTGATAGTTAAAGTGTATCACGCATGCGCGATAACACAGATGGTACCACTGTAGGCTGAGATCTAGTATGTATATTCATGCAATTGCTTTCATAAATTAACATTTTATGAAAAAAAATTGTTTTTTTAAATTTTACAGTTATAGATAAAAAGAGATGTTATATTTTCACGAAGAAAATCCTAAAGAAGTTTGAATAAAAAAATTTCTGAAATATATTAAATTGTTGAAAAAATGATGCAGTGTTGGATTGTTAATTTATAGATGCTAGGCTACAAAATGTTTATATATTTCTATTTATTTATTTATTTATTTATTTTTTTTTGTAATATTTGGCATTGATACGTTTATTCGTTTGTACATATTTGGTATTGTAATTTTTTGAAGTGGAAAAGTTATATAAAAAAAATAAGTATGCAACATATCGTGCATAATAATCATACAATTTTGAAAGATAACTAACTTTTAGAAAGCATTATGAATATGTATTTTCCCCCCTCCTCAGAATTATTTATTAAATGAAACGAATCTTGAATTTTCCGTGGCGTATACAAATTTAAAAACTTTTCTTTCGTGTGCGTATCCACCTTCTTTCTAAGATCATGATAATTTTTCTTTTTGAGAATAATGATTTGATCTGTCATTCATAGCCAACTGTCAACAATTTAGTTTCTGTAACAAAAGCTGTATTTCCCTCTTGAATGCGCTAACCTGGAACTTGTCTGAAAAACCTACTTTTATACTGAAAACCCGCATGTCAGCTAAATAATATATATATATACATATGAAAAATATGATTATAAACTTTTCTCATTTAATCTCGTACAAAGAAGTTATCTTTCTGGAAAATCGCAGAAACTCTTAAAAAAAAATTTTTTTCATTTTTTGTTACCTTGCTTATAAATTTTTTCGTGATGTAAAATGGATGAAAAGCGTTGAAGGTAGTGAAGGAAACCGCTGGTATTTGGTTATTTTGTGCTCATTTTGTATTACAATTGGATAAACATCTAAAAACATAACTGGTAGCGTCTCATTAAGCCACTAAAAGTTTATTATGCATCTGAATTATAACAATGATTCGTCTACAAAATATTTAACGTATGTTACAATTTACGCAAATTTTTCTTTTCACCAATTTAATGGCTGGCTGATTATAAAAACAGATGCCTCGCAGTTTTGGAAAGTAACTGTAAATATATATAAAACTTAGAGTTTTATGAAAATGTTCTTTTACCATAATGATGAGTATTGTATGACTTCTTTTAAAATTGTTGATTCTTTTCCTCTTTCAAGTAGATTTGGTTTTGTTTATAACTCTACGGTCATTTTTGCACACTTTAGGCTACTTAGTAATATGAAAATGAAGTAACTGGAACTTGGTTTTGATTTAATTTGTCTCTCTACGGTCATTTTGTGCACATAAAAGCTAATTAGACCGGGACCTACAGTTTAACGTGGATATCGAACCATTAACAAACATCTATGCCACCGCCAGCTTTCGAACCTGAAGCCTGTGGAAACAAAGGCCAGAGCGTTAATCGATTGGCCATCAGGCCGCTGTCCTCCTAGAAAAAATTTTCTTTTTATGAATTGTTGGTTTCTAAATTATTATAAAAGTAGAAAAATTCTCCTATTACAATACTGAACCCCGGAAAATTCTTGGGATTTTAATATTTTCCTGTTTTGATAAAATTAATTCAATTTTAATAACTTCTAATGGGGGGAAATTTCAAATGTAAAATTAAAAACTAAAAAAAAAAAAAGAAGTTTAAAATTTTGAATGATCTTTTATAAACTATAAAGACTATAAACTTTTTCATTTAATCTCGCACAAATAAAATTTCTGGAAAACATCCCACATTTCTGGAAAATCGCAGAAATTCCTAATTTTTTTCTTCTTTTTTTGCAAAACTGTTTTTACTTATTTTCACTTCTTATTGCCCTACTCATAAATTTATTCTTGATATAAAACAAATGAAGAATGTTGGCAAGGAAACTGCTAGTATTTTATGCCGTTTATGTTTTTACAATTGGATAAACATCTAAAAGCATGACTGGTAGCGTCTCATTAAGCTACTAAAAGTTTATTATGCATCTGGAGACATTATAACAATGATTCGTCTACAAAATATTTAACATTATGTTACAGTTTACGTAGGTTACTCTTTTCGCCAATTTAATGGTTGGCTGACTATAAAAACAGATGCCTCGCAATTTTATAAAGTAACTGTATATATAAAGCTGGGAATGTTATGAAAATGTTCGTTTACCATAATGATGAGTATTGTGGGACTTCTTTTGAAGTTGTTTACTCTTGTCCTCTTAGATTTGATTTGGTTTATGGCTCTACTATCATTTTGTGCACACTTTAGGCTCATTAGACCGTGGTAACGTGGATTCCGAGCCACTCATGAACATCCATGCTATCGCCAATATTCGAACCTGTAGCACCAAAGGCCAGAGCGCTAGCCAACTGGCCATCAGGCCTCTGTCCTCTTAGAGAAATATTTCTTTTTAGGAATTGTAGGTTCTTAAATTATTATAAAATTAGAAAAATTCTTATACAGTAGAACCTCTTTAAGTCGAAACCTCGATAAGTCAAAAACCTCCAGAACTCGAAAAAATTTTTTGTTCCCTTCCCTTCAAGCCCCAAAACATCCATGACTCGAAATTTCAACCCTCTATATGTCGAAATAATGAGTCAATCCCCACAAGCCATTTTGGTATATATTTTGCCTCCATAACTCGGACAGGGGGAAAAAAAAAAAAAAAAAAAAAAAAAAAAAAAACATTAGCAATGTTTGATTTTACAACCTGATCATTTGAAACTAATTACCTCTTATAGCACGAAGAAAAATAAGTTACTGACTTTAAGGATTTGCCGACAATGCACGTCATTGTTTCTTAGAAAACAATAATACAGTAAATAGAATAACCAATTCAATGAAATACTCTTATTATAATTCTTATTATTGCTATTGATTTCATTTGAACTGTAACAAATAAACATGTTTATTACCTCTGTAACTCGCATTTTTATTTATTTTAACTCTCTAACTGAAAATAAGTCAGAAAGAATCTAAACCTCTACAAGACGAATATTTCCTTACAAAATCCGCGTAAGTCGAAATCCTCCATAAGTCGAAAACTCTCTATAGCTCGAATTATTTGGCGTCTCCTTTGAAATTCGACTTATACAGGTTCTACTGTATTACAATACTAAACTCGGAAAATTCTTGGGTTTTTAATATTTTACAGGTTTGATAAAATTAATTGAATTTTAATAACTTTTAATGGGGGGAAATTGCAAATGTAAAATTAAAACTTAAAAAAAAAAAAGAACTTTAAAATTTTGAATGAGCTTTAATAAACTATAAAGACTATAAACTTTTTTCATTTGATCTCGCATAAAAAGTTACTTTTCTGGAAAATAGCAAAAATTCTTAAATTATTTTTCTTTCTTTTTTTGCAAAACTGTTTTTACTTGTTTTCATTTCTTGTTGGCATACTCATAAATTTATTCTTGATATAAAACCATTGAAGAATGTTGACAAGGAAGCCGCTGGTATTTTGTGGCCTTTATGTTTTTACAATTGGATAAACATCTAAAAGCATAACTGGTAGCGTCTCATTAAGTTACGAAATGTTTATTATGCATTTGGAGACAATATAACAATGATTAGTCTACAAAATATTTAACATTATTTTACACTTTATGTTGGTTTCTTTTTTCAACAATTTAATGGTTGGCTGATTTAAAAATAGATACCACGCAATTTTATAAAGTAACTGTAAATATTTATAAAGCTAGGAATTTTATGAAAATCTTCGTTTACCATAATGATGAGTAACGTGTGATTTATTTTGAAATCGTTGACTCTTATCCTCTTAGAGGAATTTTCTTTTTAGGAATTATAGGTTCCTAATTCATTATAATATTAAAAAATTTCTTATATTATAATACTAAGCCTGGAAAATTCTCTATTTGCTGCGTTTTTATTATTTTCCAAGCTTGATTATCTGAATTGAATTTTAATGGAGGAAAAATTTCAAATGTAAAATTAAAAACTAAAAAAATTGACGTTTAGAATTTTGAATGAACTTTTATAGACTATAAAAAATTGGTTGAAATCTACAATACTGTACCACTGAGGAAGTCACCAATCTTGCAACCTAAAATATTTCGCCAATTTCTTTAGGGTTACAATACTTAATTAGAGGAATTCGTAATTTCTACTTTTTCCGAACAATATAGTGACTATTTTAATGCTACTTTATTAGTTATTTACCGAATTTTTATTTATAGAAAATATGAACAAAAATATATATTCTTTTAAATAATTATTCTGATAAATTATTGATAATGAGTTTGTTCTTATAACGTATGTCCGCCACTGATACAGAATATAAACTTTTATGAAGTTGCCATTCATGAAAATACGAAGCAAATAACGAAAACGTTTTTTTTTCTTTATAAATAGCTTATGTTTCATTATCAAATAATTATTTTATTTTTAAAGCTGTTTGTATAGTTAAAATTTTGTGACAATTGTTATTTAAATTCGCACGCGAAAAAAAAAAAAAAAAAAAAAAAAGTTACTTTTTATTTTTAGAACTTTAGTTCAAGGCAAAACCGTCTCTCAAACACATTAAATTTTCCTGCGATTTTTAAGTGTCTTTTTAATGCTGTTGAAATAGTTAAGGTTTTGTGGCAACCGTTATTTGAATTCACGCGGATAAATGTAACTTTTAAATTTTAGAACGTTAGTTCACGGAAGAAAAATGCTATTAAAGCATATTAATTTTTTCTGTGAGTTTGTGACGTTGTTCTTGTTTTCTTCATTCATTTAATATGTATGCAAGGATGGGTGTTAAGTGAGGCAATAGAAAGATCAGTTTCACCTCCAACAAAGGATATATCAGAATAAAATGTAAGTTATTCTCTGGTTTCTTCTTTTATATTAATATAGTTTTATCGTTCGTATTCGGCGTCGTAAATAATATGAAATATATATATATATATATATATATATATTAGGTTAAAAAAAAGAAATCCATTATTTTTATATGAACTTCATGACTTTATTTAACATGCTTCGGATTGTCCGATTTGGGTCAAATATGCACCGTTTTGTTGTATGATTTGTTGCCATTTTAAAGGTAACTTCATAATGCCTCTCTCATAGAAGTCCTGGTCTCTATTTGCAAAAACTCTAGTAGTCGATTTTCACAATCTAGATAAACCAATTTTTTATCATTAAAGACATTTTGCAATGCAAGAAAAAGATGATGATCGCTTGGTGCCAAGTCCGGACTGTATGGCGGATGCATTAAAACTTCCCAACCAAGCTCCCGAAGTTTCTGGCGAGTCACTGTAGATGTGTGTGGCCTAGCGTTGTCCTGGTGGAACACGACACCTCTCCTGTTGGCCAATTCTGGCCGTTTCTGGTCAATCGCTATCTTCAAACGGTCCAGTTGTTGACAGTAGAGATCAGAATTTAGCGTTTGGCCATATGGAAGCAACTCATAATAAATGATCCCCTTCAGTCCCACCAAATGCATAACAGAACCTTCCTGGCCGTTAGTCCTGGTTTGGCCACCGTTTTGAGGTGCTTCACCGCTCTTTTGACCACGATCATTTTCGCACAGGGTTATCGTATGTGATCCATTTCTCATCTCCAGTCACCATCCGTTTAAGAAATGGGTCTATAAGAAACTCATTCCATTTGTAGAAAGGCTTCGCAGATGGAAATTCGATCCATCATGTTTTTTTCTGTTAATTGGTGTGGCACCCAAACATCGAGCTTTTTTTTGAATCCAGCTTTGTGTAAATGGTTTAAAACTGTTTTATGGTCGATTTTTAGCTCCTGGGTGATGTTACGACTGCTAACATGCCGGTCAACTTCGATCATTTCTCCGATTTTATCGACATTTTCGACGACCGGCCTACCTGCGAGGTGCATCTTTAACATCAAAAATTCCTGAACGGAATCTACGAAACCAAAATTGCACATAATTGGCTGTTACAGTATCGGAACCATAAACACCACTCACAATTTTAACCGCCTGGCTTGCATTTTCGCCTTTGTCAAAGAAAAACTGTAAAATGTACCGAATTTTCTCTTTGTTCACTTCCATTTTTAACACCCTGTAACTCCCAACTGAATGGACCAAACAAAAAACAGAAAAAGAATTATTTTAGTACGAAGTGCCACCTTTCTAACGAGCATAAATCTGAAATTGTTTAATTGATACTTTACGTGATATCGATCACTACAGCCATCTATAGAAAAAATAATGGATTTCTTTTTCCCCAACCTAATATATATATTTTACATAATAGAAAAAAGAAATTTTGCCTATTAGTGAATAACTTTGGCATAATTTTAACGAAATATCAATTATTCTCTTTCTTAAAATTATACATTTTTTCCATTTCATACATATTCCACATAATAATTTGGAGTTTAAATGATAAAATTTGGCGTAAAAGCAATTTAGGAATAAAATATTGGCAAAATAGTGATATATTTTGGCGTTAAAGCAATAATATTTGACAAAAAAGTATTTTAGGAATAAAATTTCTCGTAGTGATAAAATTTGGCGATAAAGCATTACTTTTGGCGTAAAAGTAATTTAAAAATGAAATTTCGCTTAGTGAAACAATTTGGTGTTAAAGCGATAAATTTTGCCCTAAAAGCATTTCAAATGTATAATTTTGGCAAGATAGTGATAATATTTAGCATTAAAGCGATAAAATTTGGCGTAATAGTTGTTTCACTACTAATGTTGGCGTAATAGCGATTTTTGGCGATAGTTTTTGGCAAATTAGCGTTTCATAAGATTACCGAACTTCGGTGTTCATTATTATGTTTACTTGGCGACATGGCATCCTGGCGATGCATTTGGCATAAATACTACAGGAGTCTAGATTTTTATCAAAAAAATATCATTTGTTTAATCTCGTACAAAGAAGTTATCTTTTTGGAAAATCGCAGAAACTCTTAAAATTTTTTTTTTTCAAAACTGTTTCTTTTTCTGTTTTTTCAATTTCTTGTTGTCTTGCTCATAAATGTATTCGTGATATAAAAAGAATGAAGAGTGTTGACTAGGAAACCGCTGGTATTTCATTATTTTATGCTGTTAGTTATTTTACAGCTGAATAAACATCTAAAGGCATATCTGGTAGCGTCTCATCAAATTATTAAAAGTTTATTATGTATCTGGAGATATTATGAGAATGATTCATCTACAAAATTATTATTATTATTACTTAACCTTCCTTATATTACACTTTATATAGATTTCTCTTTTCACCAATTTAATGGGCGGCTGATTATAAATACTAAACAACTAATATAAAATATTTAAAAAAGACATTTGAATTTAAAACCAACGTTTAAAAAGTTACAGTTTTTTTTTTCAGTTCAATGTTCATGTAATGAAAATAAACTGTAGCGAAAGATTAATATTACAGTTATTAATGTATTTTAACAATGTAATATGGTATGACTATGTGAAACATGGCTAATGTTATTGAACTTTTCCTGAGTTTCAGTAAATATATTATATTGAACTTCGATAATTTTTAATTACATAATACATTGTAAATGCAAAATTCATAAAACATTAAAAATTTACCAAAAAAAAAAAAAAAAAAAAAATTAAGGTTTAAATATTTAAAGGTCCAAAAGTAATTGGAAAACATTAATTCATCATTCGAGGAAGTATATTATTTATAAATAGTTCCTCTATTATCATTTTATGATCTCAGTTTGCCTTTTTTTATTTTATTGTTTAAAATTTATACTCATATACTCACTAATTTCTTTTTTTAAACATATACTGTATTTTGCAGCATTTGAATTAAAATGCATACGAGTAAAAAAAGAAATTTTTTATCTAGCCGCTTAGAATTGATAGTGTTATAAAAATAACTTATAACAAATCATTAATATCGTTCCAAAAACGAATTGTAACAAAACGTTTATAATAAAATTTTTGTTATTGCATTATTAACAATATAATATATTATTATTATACTTTAAAAATCATAATTTGTATCTAGCAAAAAAGTAATTATATTTTTTAGTGAAGTAATTATATTTTCTATTTATAATGGATTCAATATTAAAATATTGGACCTATAGTATTAAAATTAAGCTGACAGGCGCACTACACACACGTCTTTTGTTATATATATATAAAGTTTTGTTTTTGATGCAAGGATATTTTATAATTATATTTGAATTGTTTAACTGTTGTAATACACCAATCAGTAAAATCGCAGAACAGGGGCCGTTAGAATTTTGCGTCAAAAATTCTTTTCGCCTAAGTCCGCCGTTGCGATTGTAAGTGAATTGCAAACAGTACAAGAAACAGTTGGCGACTCATCGCTCATTTGGCGCCACAAAAAAGTCGTCAATTTCGAATGGCTTCTATTTGGCCCAAGTATTCTTAATGCCTCTTTAATTTATTAAGATTTAATTAAATAATTTACGAAAGAATATGCTTCATTGAAGTCATATTGTAATAATTTCATAATTTTAGATCTTAACTTCTTCTAATAAGAAGGGTTTTTTTTTATTTCATCTGAAACCGATAAAAACATATCTATTAAAAATATTCATTCTATTAGAATATTTTATTAAAATATTAATTTAAAAATATATTTAACAGATATTAAGTAGGCTAATTTTCTTTTAATGATTTTTTTTTTCAGTTTGAACTCATTAATAAGAATATTTATTTGTCTAGTTCTCTACGAAGCTTGTTTTGATTAGACTTACAAAATTTTTTATTCTTTTATTAATTATAAATTAATCATAATTTTGGATATTACGGTAATTTATTTATATATGTATATATTTTCATTGCCTTTGGAATAAAGCCAATCTAATAATAAATTATCGTAATTAAGAATTTTTTTATTTCGCTAATTTTAATATTCACGAGTACTTTTCGTTATATCATTTATTAGTAAATTTTTTTGAATAAAGTGCAAAATAATATTCAAAATTCTTTTTAAGTTTCATTCTTCTCCCCTTGAACTAATTGAACTAACAGATAACTAACTTTTGTTTCAGTGCATTAATCGTTTAAAATTCGTATTTCTGATAGTTACTTTTCATAATTTCATTAATAATGTGTAACTAGGTGTTTAGAATTTTTCGCACATTTTCGTGACTTCAATTTCTCTCACGCTATAATTGCAAATATATCGAAGCAAGTAACAGTATTTAAATTTATGCCCAAGAATTCCACTTGTTATCTACGTGAATATTTTTTGAAGTATGTGGAACACTTTCCTGATAGTGGAAGTGACATTTCATATCTTAAAAGTGCTTTGTTTAAAAGAGTTCAAGGATTGGATTTGATTCATTACTTCAAATGTGGAAAAAAAATATTATAAATTGATTCGACTTTGATTTTAGTCACGTATACGTGAGCCATATTCTTGAGAAAATCTCAAAGATTATAAATATTGGGGTTCAGTTTTTACTTTTACTGGGTGGCAAATGGTGCTCGTTATTTAATAAAATGCTGAATAATTATTTTTATATGTGATAAATTATCTCTCAATTTTGGAAAATCTACTGTGTACAGAAAATTATCACATAAGATAAATTTTAAGCCTTTCTAAAAAAATAAGTATTCTTTGATAATATTTCTTTTAGATAAATAATAAAAATATTCATTTAAAACTTGGTTAATTTATTTTTTGAGTTTGATTAGAGTGTGCTTGCAAATTTTAATATTTATTTAAATGTTAATTATTAATTCATTTGTTTAATATTTATTATTCATAATTTACCTGATTTATTTAATAATAATTATTAAGTGTTAATTATTAATTTATTAATAATAAATAATTATTAAATAAGTATTAATTAATATTTATTTATTATAATTATTTATAATTTATTTATTAATAATTATTATGTGTTACTTTATTTTTATTTACATATTAATTATTAATAATTAACAAAAAATATTAAAATTTGCAAGCACACTTCAATCCAATTAAAAAAATTAATTAACCACGTTCTAAATGAATATCTTTATTATTATTTGTGTAAAAGAAAAATTATCAAAGAAAGATTATGTTTAGAAAGACTTAAATCTTATCTTTGAAATTATGTGATAATTTTCTTTAAACGATCCAAATTATATAATTTAGTAAAACTTTTTTTCTCCATGAAAATACTCTAATTAAACTCAAAAACTTCTTTGCTCTAGAAATCGACGTGTAGAATCATATTTTATACAAATCTCAGATATTTTTTTGACAAACTCAAAAAGTTAATAAAAAATTTAAATACAAATTTCCTAATCAAGATCACTTATTAAAATTCAGGATGAGAAATTGTTATGCAATTTGAATATAATATATTAGATAACAGAAATTTTTTAATTAATTAAAATAAATATGTGATACAATTTATAAAAAAAAATATTTTATATGATAAAACTAATTCAGTTATTAAACTTCAAATTATTATTTTTAATGTACTTTTCAATCACATTTAAAATGTTCAAAAGATTGTTGGATACTGCTTGCATTTCTGATGAAGAGATAAATATTTTTAAAAGATATAACAGGATAATTTTTGATGGTTAAAATTATACAAAATTAATTTTTTTAATTTCAGAAAGTCGCCATTATTGTATTTATTTATCTATAAACTTATTTAAGCAAAAGTTTTAACGAATTTGTTAATTTAAATTTTTGGAAAAAGAAACAAAAAGTAATTTAATCGATTTTTTAAATAAACGATAAGCATTGAATAATTATGGGGAATTAAATATTTGGATATATTTCACTCATTTTATGTACTTTTTTTTCTTATATTAAAAAAAAAAAATAAATAAATAAACACATTTTTCATATTTATTTAAAATTTTGTATTTATTTTCTAAAGGAAATCTAAAGAAACTAATATCGCTTTTAATTTTGAATTTCATTTGCCTTAAATTTTAAATGTGATACTTGAATATAAATTATAAATAATCGAAAATAAATTGTGTTGATCAAATTAAATTTGTTTGTAAAGTACTTTAAAAATTTGATAAAATTTTGAATAAAAAATTTGTTTTTAATGAACTGCTTTAATGCTTATATGAACCATACTGTATTCTTAAATAACCATAAAAGATATTATTTAAGTATAAATTTTTTAATTAGTGATTTTTTCATATTGTTTAAAAAAATTATTTAAAATATTCTTTTTCATGTATCTGTTGTTCTAAATTAAAGTTTAAAAAAAAAAATCTTTCCGTTAGAAAAATTCTTTATTTTCATTTAAAATTTTGCGGTAATATATATATCTGAAAAATCTGTTTGCTATTAATTCTGAGGAAACAGCACAATTAACAATTGTTAGTTTTTCTTTTTTTTCAATTTTTGAAAAACTTCGCTTTGTTTTTATTTTATCTTCTTATTTCAAAAAAAATAATAATAATAATAATTCAAATATTACGTTGAATGGTAAATATTAGGGATGGTAAAAAGTCACACTTTTGTTCTTTTAAAACAATAAGGAATTTTTTTTCTATCTCAATAAATTCATTTATTATATCTTTTCATTTTCAGAATCGAAATGAAATACAAATTTACAGTTTAAAATTTTTATTTACATTAGAAATTATTGTAAATACAAAAATATAGTAAAATAATTTTTTAGCACATTAATAAAGTGATATGAGAGAGTGTGATATGAGAGCTGATTTAAACAAATCAGCTTTCTTTTCTCATATTTAAAGTTGAGTTAAAAGCTTCAAGTTTAAATCATTATAACAATCAAATCGATCTTGAAGTATTTCATATTTTTATTAATAGTATGTGACAAACATATGCATTTAACTTCATATAATTTGAATAATAAACATAAATACTAATTTTAATTAATGAATTTGTGGAATAATAAAACCGTTATTGAATGCAATTTAATTCAACAATTTTGGACAATAATTGGAATATAATATGTTTATGCAAATTTTTGTGGTCTTTTTATACCACATTTTTTCCTTTTTAACGATGTTAAAATTGTTTGTGTTAAGCAGTTCCAACTGCAAATACATAATGAAGAATATTTCCCTCAATTCGAAAACAAAAAAAATCATGAAATATTTTCTCTATTTTAAAATATAGCTATATCTGACTGTTTTTGAAATATTTATTCTTTCATATGATAAATTAGTTGTTTTCTTAAATATCTTGTAAACGAATCTTCTGATTAAAGTTAAAACATCATATTAGTTATTTTGAATAAAATTTAAAACAAATCTTTAAAACCAAAAAATGGCTATTTATTGTTTCTGCTGTGTCCATTATTCATTGTTGAAGGTAAGAGATGGCATTAAACTCTACTTTGATGGATTTCTGTTTATAAAAAGTATTTGAATAACAGTACTGAATTGCTCTAAATGTGAGCTAGAGTAGAAAAATATCATTGAACCATATTATCTAGCAATGCGTTACTTTAAAGCAAAACTATCTTTCTGGTCCACAGAACTAAGATTCCTATTTGTGCCTGGTAGTACTAACTAGGTAATTTTTTTTTGTTAATGTTTATGTATTTTATATTATTCACCTGTTTCAAATATATTCTTTCACGTGTAGGAAAGTATGCAAATTTCTGTTGTTAAAGTAAAAAAGGTAATTTTCTGGCTTATAAACTTGAAAAATGGTATGCCGACAGTTTATTGGGATTTCTATTTAGGTGAAGGCTGATAAGTTTCCATCAATTTGTTTGGTAAACTTTTGTGATAGTTTCATATAAAAAATGGTATATAAATATTAAAAGATTTAAACAAAACCCTTACGATTATGTATTAAGCACATTAAACACAACAGATAGCCGTAGAGCACGTTTTATTTTTCAATAATAACTTTTAACTTAAATAAGTTGCAACGATAAGGACAAATTGTTTGCCAGTTTAGAAGTTGTACTTCACATTGAGAGACAGTGAATATAATTTCCTGCATAATTCTAGCAATTTATTTGTTTTAAGAATTCAACATCAATTTAATTTTGTATAAAAGATAAGTTGAAACAGTTTTGTTTGAGCATGCTTCTTTGTGAGATAATAATCTTTTTAAAATTTTAACATTTTCAGTTGTGAATAATTTCACCTTTAGACTATATTTTATTTTATTTATTTATTATTTATTTATTTATTTTTTTTGCAATATTGATTTTAAAAAAAATTTTCAAACGGATTTTTATAAATTTTAAAATGATTAATTTTTATATATCTATCAATTTAAATTGAATTCATTTTTATCAATTGTGCTGTCGAAATTTTAACTATATCTATGTATTCTTTATTTTTAATAAAGAATTAAATTAAAAAAATCCATAATGAAAAAAATATTAAAATTAATATAAAATTAAAGAAAATTTGAATTAATAAACTTTTAATTATCAATGTTCAATGTATCAATGTTTATTAATTTATGTTAAATTATCAATGTTCGGGAAAAAATATTTAAAATAAAATAAAATAATTAATTAAACAATTAACTAAATAAATAAATAATTAGGTAAATAATTATAATTAAATAAATAATTCAAAAATTATTGAATATATTGAATTATAATATATTATTCTTTTAATAAATCGATTCTTTCAGATTAGAAGATGCTTTGAAATGAATTCGTTCTTGAGTAATTAGTTTTGATTTACTTGGATTAGACAAACATTTTATGTGTTTAAATTCCTTATTCAATTAATAGAATTCATAGTTTCATTATATCGATCATTTATTAATAATTTTTCTAACTAAATGTCTGTGAAACCTACGACTAGTTTTTTCAATAAATTCACAATATTAATCACAACTGGTGAAAGCAAATCTAGTGGCAGTGTCATAATTTCTTGAAGAGTTTTCAGAATTCAGAATTTCTTTTTTCAGAATTTTCTTGAAGAGTTAACATTTAATTTTATTTAGAGAGGCACCGTGGCAATTTTTGTAATGTTTTTTCACAAAAGTCCTGGCGAAAAAAAAAAAAAAAAAAAAAAAAATATCATGTTTTTTGAAAATTTTCCCAAAAGCAGAGGAGAATTTGCGAAGTGCATCATTAGCCTGCACGTGTCGAATTTGGACGGTTTGACCCTCTAAAGCTAGTTATTGACCTCGATATGGAAATGCGACAGAAGTATTTAGTCGAAATGACGTCAACTGTCACCTTTTGCTTTTGAGCATAGCTTTATCAAAAACCTTTTTTTAATTTGTCATTAGCCGACTCAGGTATAACTTTTAATTTTTTATTTTTTTTTATTTCCGATATCTAATCTCTCTTATCTGCCCTTCTGCCCACGAACATTTCATTAGGCTACACGTGTTAGACCTGTGAGCCAATTGGCTTTTTAATTAGCATGTTGGTTCAAATAATGTTGGTTAGTAAGGTATTTTAATTTATTACGGGATAAGTTCAGGAGTTTTTTTCCTATGATGACAGAAATGGTGTCCATGCGATAATGAAAATTAAACAAGTGTTTTTTTTTCGAAGTGCGATGTTACAGCTATTTTTAATGACTGCATTCCCTTTAAAAAGGATTGGTGAATTTTCTTGAAGAGTAACATTTAGAGTGTAATTTTTAAAAAGCGAACTAAAATTCCGTTATCTTACAGGAAAAATTTGGCCTCTGTTTAAAATTAAATTTGGTTAATACTATCAACCTTAAACAATTAATTGATGTACAGTTCTTTTGAGAAAACTTAGAAATGATTATAAAGTTCTTCATTGGAAGTAAACTGGGCAAATTTGACATTAAAAGCAATTTTTTTTTTTTTTTTTTTTACATTTGATGCCAATATATTATTTTTTTGACTCCTTATTTAAGAATTTTAACATTGAAAATATAACAAGGGTAAACTCCAAAGATCTTAATATTTTTTAGCTGTTTGCTTGTTTGAAAACTAAAACTTTTTCTTTATTATTAAAGAATCTTTTTTAAAACTTTTAATTTTGCTTGAATTCCCACTATATTCTTGAAATCGAATGCATTCCTGATAATTTTATAATACAAAATAAAAATTGAAAACATTATCTTTAAAACTAAAACTGTCGCTTTTCGTAAGAACTGCAAATGCTGCTTGTTGAAAACTGCTTGGCCCATCCGGCTAAAAGTAACATTCGTACTATGTAGTTAGCATTTATTCGCCACAAAATTTAGATGTTCAGTTACAAATTATTCATTCTTCACAAGAACGGTAGATCTGTAATAGATTCAATCTTATCAAAGTGGCACTTTCGACATTTCACGCACATTTTGAAAGAAATCCCTCAGAGACTTGGGAGTTTGCTCCATCCTGTCCTTTTCATCGAACCCAACGGAACACTGTTCCAGTGTATGGATTTTTTGTGCACAATCCCGATATAGACATGATAATTTTCGGTCAGGCTTCGTTTGTCCGGCTATGGACCCGGCTTTCCTAATTCTGAAACTCAACTCGCTATGTTCTGTATAAAAGTAGAAAACATGCTCGCATTTTTCATGGAAAACGCAAATGCTGTTTGTTGAAAACTATTTGCCCATTACGCTAAAAGTGAGATGTAGTCTATATAGGTAGCTTTAACAATATACTCAACTTTAAAAATTGAAGCAATTTAAATAGATTCTTCTTCTTCATTGCTGCAACAGCTCCCATGGTGGGCCAAGGCCATCTGTCTCTACTACTACTGGCAGATTTCGAGACAGGAGATGTTTTCATTTTACGGGGTAGAGTTGTCAGCCCTATGTTCAAAAGTCATATTAGAAACGTCCATGGCACCGCCACTACAAACATCCACGGCACCGCCCGGAGTCGAATCCGAGCCAAGGCGCCATATAAGTAGATGGTTAATGAAAATAATAGACTTTAAATATCATAAAAATTTTTGCACCTGCCATTGATTCTCCCTTATACAAAAAAAAATCTACATAAAAAAAAATTTAATAATGATAACACAATCTTGAATTAAATTTACTTCTTTGATCAAAATCCTTAAATATTCAATAACCTATTAAGTCCTCAATATATTGGTGAAAAAAAATTCATTGTCCTTTATACTCAGTTTTTCCTCTACGTGTCATTATTTCTAGACAGTTGATAGACTTTCCACCTGACTGTCTTAATTACAGCGCCGGTCATGATGGCGAGAGGGCCTCAATGAACCCGATACGCGGCAACCGGTGTCCAACGAGTATTCCTTTGAGCTTTTTCGACAGAAAGGTGGTTGGGGACGCGAGAGTTGTTTCTCAGTGTGAGAAGAGTTTTGTACCTCTTTAGCAATTTAGATTTCCGCATCATTTGTCACTCCGCAATTCTCGACTTTTGTCGAAACGGTAGAACACTTCTTTCGTGTCTAGTTAAAACTGAAATGAATGGCTACATAAATGCATGTGGATGACTGGTTTCTGTTTTTTTATTATTAATAAAGATGTTTTCAATGTCAAGTTCTTATGGTGGTTTAGCTGCGATAAGGATCTTTTGCATTCTTAATCCAAGACTTATTGAAGAGTGAGAAGTTTTTTAACTGACAGTATACAGTAGATAAGAATTTGTAACTGGGAAAAAGAAGAAAAAAAGTGCCGACTAATTATGAATACTGCATTTGTTTGGCATCCTTCTGGCTGTGAAAAGTGATTTGTTATTTTATAATATAGATGGGCATGAGAAAAAAGTGTGCATAAAAAGTGCATTTTTGCATTAAAATGTAGTATTACTTTATAGAATTAAATTTACAAATTAATGTTAAATTTACAAATTAAGTGAATGTTAATAATTTTACTGGTTGCAGATAATCTTATCAGAAAAAAATATCATTTTATGGTAACAAAATTTTTTTTTAAATAGTTCACCCTTTTTTAATAGTTATAGTTTAATTAAATTTTTTAATTGTTATAGTTAGGTTTTAAAAGATTACACCTTCCCAATAATTAGTGCAAATTCAATGTGGCTTCAAATTCTTTTATAAAAGAACATTTTAAGGAAATCTTTTCTTTTCAAATTAATATCATTAATATTGTAAACGGTGAGCACTTACTTACTTACCCTTATTATAAAAATTTATTACCAAATGTACTAATATACTAACGTAATTTTAGTATCATTGGATAGTTCACTTTTAACGGTTTTTTTGTGCAATAGGTCAGAGCAGAATTGATGTTGAAAACGTTTGCTTAAACCGCATACGGCAGCCTGGCCGTTGGTTCCACAGGCTTTAGGTTCGAATCCTGGCGGTAGCATGGATGTTTGTTAGTATTTCGGAATCCACGTTAAACTGTAGGTCCCGATCTAGTTAGCCCGAAGTGTGCAAAAAATAACAGTAGAGAGACTAACCAAATCATAAACCGCGTATGTTTTTTCTTATGAAACCTTTTATGCCTGTGGAAAAGTAAATAAACATAGAATCAGTACCTGGATATCAGGGAATCCACATGTAGTGAGAGCCAGTCCTAAAAATCCATGTTGGATGCAGCTTCATGCATAACAAGAAGATTATTGGGCTGTTTATCCCCCCCCCCCACAAAAAAAAAAAATAGAAAAATAACCATCACCGCTAACGTTTATTTAAACATTCTTCATTTCACCTCAGTTATGAGATTGTCAACCATGGATTATTCATCAACAAGATGGAACACTTCCTCACTGGGCGACCTTAGTTCGTGAGTTCCGACATGAGAAATTTCCTGGCCCGTGGATTGGAAGTGCTGGACCAAAAACATGGCCTCCTGATAGTGTTCCTTCTTATATTTCCTTTTGGAGATACATCAATGACAGATTTAGCCAGTTGATGACATTGAAGAATTGAAAGCTAAGATAAAAGATGCTATGTGCACCGTTACAGACGACATGTCAAAGAACACTTGGCGATAATTGCTTTGACATTTTTCGAACTACCAAGGAGGGAAGACACACGTTGAAATCCACTGAAGTACGTGGTCTTATTAACAACTTATAACAGTACTTAAAAATGTGTATCCAAACAAATATATGCGTAATTATAATAGTTTTCGCACAACAAGGTTTATAATCAGGACAAGACTTTGTACTCACCCTGTATATGTGATCATGCAATAAATGTATTTACTGACATTTATTTACATTTATTTGAATAATACATTCTTATAAAGTTGTCTGTAAAATATTGGGAAGCTAAATGTCTTTAATAATTTATCATGTCTACAATGGATTGGGCTATTTTATTTAAATATTTTGTAAATGGTGGAATTTTGGAATGTTTTATTTAAAATTAAATGGAATTGGGCTATTTTATTTAAATGTTTTGAAAATTGCGGAATTTTGGAATGTTTTATTTAGAATTTAAAAAAAAAAATAATTTATACATAGCAAATTTATGATCCCAAACTGGTGAATTTGTCGGTATGGTAATTGTTTACATTAAAAGTTTTTGATTTTCAATTTTTAACTGCAGGCATTTAAACTTGTTTAGTTTATTTTCCCCCGGGGTCATTTAAACTGTTCTTTAAATTTTGAAAGGTAATTAATTATACATATTTTAATTTGATGCTTGTTTACCATCGAGACTACATTTTTTTAAACTCCATATCTTAACTGATTCATGTGTACGCTGCCGTCGAAGGAGAATCGTATATTCACAACAACGTTTTCAATCACGTTGTCATTCAAAATAGATGTCATAATTCATGCTTTGATGAAAGTAGGTGGTCTCATGCAGTTTGAAAGAAAGGGCAACGAATTTTGGAAGCCAATTTGTAATGAAGGCCTGTCAGATTATGAAGCATATTAAAATCGAAACAGTGCAATTGAAAAAAAGTCACCCTGTCTCATTTGCAGTTGTCCTTGGCGGACGTGCCATTTACCACATTTGGATCCCTTTGAAAAATCCTTCTGTTATGAGGTGGATGAATGAAATTTTTTTTACGTGCTATCGTGAGGATAGTGCGATTTTATATTTTTTGTCAATAAGAAAATATGATTCAAATTGAAAAAAATATTCAAGCAAGAAGCTAAACACTTTTTAATCTTCATCAACAATACATTTATGCATGGAATGTTACCAACGATGTTAATTTACATTTGCGATGGCTAAAAATATATTATTAAATATAATATTTTTCTATTTAGAAAGTATTTAAAGGGTCTTTGACTTTACAATGATGATAAATAGTTGTTTTCGAATGCCAGTATCTTCCACTTAAGACATTCACCTCTAGAACTACGGATATGTGGCCTATTCAGCGTTACCTTGGATACATCACAGGTAGTGGACAATGGTGGCACAATGTGGATGCAGTACCGTACTACATCCACAATGTGCCAGATCCTTTCCAGATTCATCGTGTTCTATCCGGCATAGCCACCACAGAAGTTTAGGGTTAGGCTAAGCTTGCCAGGTTTCAAACAAAGCTTCCGAATTAGGAAACTCAGCGAGTTATGCACAAGCAAGCCAGTCCATTACAGATTCGATTTAGAAACCAATATTAATTACATAGAATAATGAGTAGATAACAAAAACGAATGATGCATTTTTTGAAAAATATATTAATAACCAAAAATAAACGAGTTATTGGATGGGCAGAGAAAAAATAGACATACTGCAAAAAGATTAGCTGGAGATGTTTTTAATAATTAAAGAACATTTATTATTTGAAATTAGTTTTTAAGCTATTAATTGTTCGTTAGAATTGAAATTGAAATTTAAGAAATAATAATTTGAAATATCGTCCGATATTTCAAAATATTATTTGTTTCCTTGAAAACTTCTATTGTACAGTGTACCACGAACATTCATGGACGGAAAGATAGGGAGAAGAGTTATTGGTTTTCTCGAAGAGTTTCAGGAATAACTGCTCCCTATTTGCGTTTTATATCGGAGATTACGCGAAAAGGTTCCATGTAAATATGCAACTGTTGATTTAAAAGTCTCACATATACTATAAAGGCCATCATCAAGTGATTGTAATGTATACTATCAACAGGGAATAGAATTCTCGTCCTTTCCGACATTTTAAACTTGTTGAAGGACTGTTTGAAAAATGTCCCGTTTCTAAAAGGCCAACGAGATAGAAGAGTCTTATAGGACAGAAAACCACAGTCGAATCTCGCTGACTGTCTTATTGCCCCAACAGCAGTCATTCGGCGGGCTTGGACATAAAAAAAAATACGGGCGAAGGCGCCTAGATTCCGAAAACGAAATAATAGAGAGTTTTTGCATAACGTTTTTTTATCGTCCGATATTTTTTTCTTCCTATCGCGCATGCTCATAGGAATAGTTCAGTAGTGCAATATTACAGATATGCATGCGCTCTAGGTACAATGTATCCTATGAGCATGCGCGCTAGGAAGAAAAAAATATCGGACGATAAAAAAACGTTATGCAATAACTCTCTAATATGTTTTTAGTTCTCCGTCCAAATTGCAGCTAACCGGGTTTTGCATGCATTATATCTTTTGGATTCAAACGTGGACATGGCTTAAGCTGCTTACAGATATGCAAACAACGCGCGTTTGTTCCCGCACGAAAAAAGAAGTCATGATACATACTGTGAGTATGGTTGGGTTTTCGTTTCGTAACACGAAATTCTTTCAAGTTGAAAGAAAAACCGATTTTTCACTTATCCTGAAATTTGGACAGTGAAGGAACTGGTGCCGAAAGTTATATCTAGCCAGACGGATCCGATTTTATTTCGAGTCTCTCAAACCGACGCTGTTATACCTTTTTCACGAGATGGCGAAAAATTGAAATTTTTCTTTAATTTTATGCACATGTTCTTAATTATTAACATTTTGATAAATAACCTATAAATTTGTATGCATACTAAGACATTTAAAATTATTTAAAACTTAATAGGCGTCTTATTTTGTGGGAATGTTAGAAAATAAATCAAATCGACCAAAAATTAAAAAAGCACTTACGATAGAAAGACATTGAAACAGAATCCTACCTGAATAAATAGCATTTTAACCACATTGCTTTGTAATGTTAATTCAGAACCTTGCAAGACTAATAGGAATTGCTTTTATATTCTTTTCTGGGGATCTATTTAAAAAATGTAATGCATGCACGAAATTTCTGATAAGACCTAAATGAATTATTTATTTTACCTGTCCGAAGTTAAACATAAATACGTCCTTGCGTTACATTAATTTATTATTCTGTATTAATAATAGATTATTCATTATTAATTAAAAACATTTTGTATATTTTTCATAAATTTTAGTCATTTTGAAAACATATTTGTTTTAAAAGTCACAATCTTTTTGCTTCTATCTCATAAATTTTAAATTGATATTTTTTGTAATCATGAGGCGAGAGCTCCACACTCAAATTCTAAGCAGCTCTGCTTGCACTAATTGATTGATTGATACAGTTCCATTAAATTTATTTGTTAACTAAAACCTTATTATCGTGTCTTTCCATGTCTGAAACTAGTTATGTTGGTCCTTGAAATTTAAAAATAGTATGTATCGTTAAAATCATTCCATGTGTTTTTTTATCTGCATGCAAATATACTGTGTATTTTTTTTTATGTCTAAATTTTCCTTTCAGTAATTATTCTAAAAAAATTAGTTACCTGTCATTTTGTGATAACTGACTATTAGATTAATTAATCGTATATTTTTACTAGTTTGTTATTCTGTCCATGCATATATCAACCATTTATTATAAATTTAGTTTTTTTTTCTCATTTTATATGAGGGTTGCTCTTTATGTATCTGCAAATGGCGACGCTGGTTTTGTTGTGACAACATCTGACATATCCATCTATGACTTTTTTTTTATTTTTATTTACTCAGAAAGTTTTGTCATACGGACGTATTTTTTGTTGTTTGCAGCAATTTGAATATTTTATGTCAATCAAGAATTGGAATTAATTGGTGAACATCTTTGTACAATGATTTACTACAATTTTCGACTTGATTGATGACTGTTTTTCAGACAACCCAACTCATTTGGCGATGAAGCGCCTTCTAAAATTGTATTTCTGCGAGGTTTGGTGAGTGAACCTCTAATCATACTATGGAAATGATCCTATGAGTTATGATCTAAAATTGTATTATCACTGGTTCAATGAATTTAATCGTGGCCGTCGTTCGATCACAGATAAATTTAAAGAAGGCAGTAAAAGTTAGGCCGGATATGCGTGTGGTCTTGATTCCATGTTGTTTCAGGATAGAACTGAATTATTTCTTTAAATGATTGCGCGATGTTTAGCTGGCATATTTATTAAAATTTGCTAAGATAACACTGCATAACTATAACATATAATCCATGAAACAAAATTATATAACAAGTATTTACAGAATCATCTTAAAAGCCAGTTTTTGAGGGTCTTTGTATTCTCCGTACTGCCAGGAACCATAGATTAAGTGTCATGAAAATTGGTTCAGACGTTTCCAAAAGTGCATTGATCTACACGAAAAATATTTTGAAAAACAATAATGCCATTTTTTAATGAAGAAAAATTTGGTTTTGCTAATTGCTCCGCATATATATATTGCATGCAGCATATATATGTTTCATAAGTCCGGTCTTCCGCCTTATAAAATAATTTCGAAGTTAATTAAATTAACTCTGAAAAAGGAATGAAAAACAATTCTAACCAACTGTTTTCAAAATTAATGCAAAATACTTATTATAAATACAATTATTAGATTATGATTATTTAACTTGATAAATTAATAAAAACTGTTAATGAAATTTTGCAAATATAGATTTAGTGAAATATAAAAGTTTTATTTTGGATAAAGAAAAGAAAAGTTTTAATGTAATATTGTTTACGAAATAATGCCAACCAAAATATATCCAAACGAATTATGCACGTGTTGTAGAAAGCATGAGCAATGGTTATAGAGCTCAAGTTTGGAACTGACACAACTTCTAGCCAACGTGTGGTTCTGGCTTATAATGTGATGCAAATTCTAACCAATAATAATAATAACCCTGGTAATAAAACAAGTAATATAAAGAAAAAAAAATTAAAGTCAATTCCTACTTTTTTTTCACTCTATTGCAGAAAGTACTTTACAAATAATTTTCATTCATTATTTTTAAAGTTTATCTGGCGCCATCTATTGGCAGATATATGCAACTTAAATCTAAAAAAAAAACTAAAATTGATTAATTAAATTTAATGAATGAATTAATATTTGAAAAAACTGTATTAACATCCACTACAAGTTTAAAAAAATGTATTTGAACTTGAGTGGATGAATAGAAAGTATTTTATGAACGATTGAAAGTTTGAACAAGATATATATAGGGAGAGAGTGAGCTAATAGAAGGAATTGAATAACGGTACCCACGAGAAGCAGACTGACGTTGTTAAGGTGTATATGATCAAATCTCCTCATTCGTCAGAGTTCTAACAATGCCGGATAATTTTACATTTTGCCGTAGAATACACAGTCAACATCAAATCTTTATTTATAGATGGTAATTAAAACGGGAGCAGTGGCCCTATTTCCCTGGAGAAAAATATTTTCTAGTATATTAAAATTTTTCTTTCGAAATTGTACTGGTTTATAAGATCTAAAAGTGTCCATTGAAATGTCACAAAATAAAGAACTATCTGTATTTGACGAAATTAACTTCCTTTAACTCCGAACATTGGGCGTTGTTGATCAAATCTATCATACCTGGATCATACTCTTGCAATTTAAAAAATTTCGCAGTAGTCAGTAGGATTTGGTAATATTAGGGCAGCTATAATGGAAAGCATAACGGCTTGATATTACCAGGTTCTTTTACATAAAAGAAGTGCTGAAATAGTTTCCGATGCTTTCTACGGCTTATGAATCACTCTTTTTGGTAATCCAAACGAGTGACCAAAGACTCACTTTACGATTGACTAAAGACGATAGTTTATTGGTAGATTTCCATGTTGAAAACAGAAATAACGTCAAACTGAAAACTACATTATCGAGGTGAACATTTATATCACGATTAGCGTACTCATTGTGGTGGTAGTGTTACTCGCGTGCTTAGCATATCTTCAAGCTACACGTGCCCCCTGGGTAGTGCTAAATGAGTAACAGCTGTGCAGCCCTCGCTTATGGCATAAAGATAACTGTCTCTTATTGCCAGCTGCATTAGAAAAAAAAATTTGTGGCCCAGATAGTTTTGAATGGCTTCCACTATGTCGGGTAGACATTTAGTAGTGAGGATATGAGCTATTACAGGATAAAAATTTCGGTCCCTCCAAAAGTGCATTTCATGATCCGAATATTTAAGCCACTGAATACTTATAAATTTAATGTATTGTCATACATAAATTCTTTATTTATTTTTATTAGAGTCCATTATTTATGTTCCATAAGATTGCTTATATAAATCTATATACTATACATAAACGAAATAAATATTTGGTAGATAACTTTCAATTTGTACATGTGTGGGTGGCCTGCAGTCAAGTTACAATGCGACTATGCGTCCCACGGTCTTCACAAGCTTGCGGGTCCCTAACTTCAGGAATTTCCAAACGAGAATATGAAATTCAAAATTTTACACCTAAGCCCGACAAATGAACCAACAGAGTAGATGAACTGATGGATGTGAATTGAATCCATTTTATAAGTTACGTTCAACAAGATTACGTTTGGAGTGACTTTTGAAAATTAATACATGCGGTGAATATTGTGACAGAAATCTTCCTCGCCCTTCCTGCTAATACAAGCACAATTTCTTCTAAAAGTCCTCGCGGTATGCATTACTTTTCATAGTGTATACTTATAGTGGTATTCCCTTATAAATCTCAGTGGTGTTTCCCCATGAAATTACCTGTATAATAGTCTTACTTTACATATGTACTTTATATTTCCTTACTTACATAATAGTCTCTTTTTACTGCTCTTAATAATACACTGAGTATTTTGTGGACCAAGTGCTGGAAAAAACTAATCTATTGAGTAAATTTTCGGGTATAAATAATTTTTCACATAATCCTTTTTAAACATGTTGTTTTCGAATGCCGAACTGGGATTATTCTCCAATAGAACGGCAGATATGTAACTGATTAGTCAGCAATCTGTTACCCAGGAAGGAGGAGAAGCCTAGTATCCTACACCCATTTTGTGCCACTACAATTTTCAACGAACATTTCCCAGTATTGGAATATTTGTCCCTTCCTTCTACTTGTGGACTTACCATCCAGTAAATTTATAATACTTATTATTGGCTTAGGAGTTTTTAGTTCGATTTCGCGTTTCAAACTTGGCCCCATCTACCAGGCCACTCTTGATGCCAAATACAATTCCTTTATTCTTTTTCTCTTAATTTTCGTCTACCTACTGACGCCTTTCTAGACCAAAGATGCTTTCTTTTTGCGCTTAGGGTTGTCAGCCCTACTCCCTACAGTCATATTAGTTCGAGACCTACGGTTTAAAGTGGATTCCGAACCCCTGCAAACATCCATGGCACCGAACTCCAGGACGCTAGTCATTCGTCCATCATGCCTTATTCTTTCTATTAGGAGGTTAAATATTTTATTCTATGACTATGTAATAAATTATGATTATTTTACTTGATAAATTAAAAAAAAATATATTAATATAGATTTAGTAGAATATAAAAGTATTTTTTAGTTTCTTGTTTCAAAAAGGTTAAAAATCTTCTTTTTTTCAAATTATTTGTTTACGATAAAAAGTATTCCCTTGATTTATCAGTGGATCAAATTCCTAAGTTAGGCATCTATTTTTAATGTATGTGTGGTTTTTTTGTTTTTACCTCTAATATTTGCATATGCTTATTTATTTTGTACAAAATGTTTTTTCTATGCTTTTTAAATGCTGTTGTAATAGAAAACAAATATTTCGTTTTCTGATTTTAAATACCGTGCATTCTCATCACGTCTTAAACTTTTCTATCTTTTTTTTTTTTTTTTTCTGTAATATTTATGATTTTATTATTTAGCTTCGACAGCAGATTTTTATTTTGTCTCGCCATTTCAACTTAATTGCAGTCAGTTTGTCAGAGAAATTGGCGATAGAAGGTCTGTGACCATATTTTCTTTCTCTTATTCTTTGTAAACAAACTGTCTATCAAATCTGTTCCTTTTTTTGGGTATTCAAAAAACTGATAGTACAAGGTACGAATGCTCTTTGTAAGCCATGCCTTTTACCTCTGATACGTTATACACAAGAATGTATAAAGCCTTAGAGGAAATGGCTCATATGGTTGAATATAAAGATTTTGTTTCTTTAGTAGTTTTTGTGTAGTGAATACATAATTCATTTTTTTTTTTTTTGTATTATAGGATGATCTTACATTTTACTAAACTTTACTGTGTTTTGGTGTTATTAACACTTATACCACAATTAAAAAATTTTTAAGAAGAAATAAAGATCGTTTTGTACGTGTGACATTGAAGTACCACAAAAATAAATAAGTAAAATATTTATGCTTGGCTTCTATCATTAAAAAAAGTCTGAGCATATTAACTAGAATCGTCATCCTATTGTAAATATAATTTTTTTTCTTCTCTTCTTTATATATTTTTGCAATTAATTTAAATTAAAATGGGCTTTTTTAATATAATTTAGTATATAAAAAATATGATTATGCAATTCAAATTATTTATTGTTTGTTTATCAGCTTTAACTCTCTTTATTCAGACTAATGGTAATAATAAATAACAAATAATTTATATATTCATACATAAGACTAAGTATAATCAAATGAATTTTCTTAAATAAATATTAAATAAATGAAAATAGAAGAATTGTATAGAAGTTTTTTAGCAAGTTAAGTTAAAAAGAAAATTAATTTTGAAATCTTGCTGTGCAACTTTTCAAATAAACTTCTTTCATAAATATAAATTAATCATTATACTTGAGACATGAATGTGCAAATTACAGAAGTTTATGAAATGCCGTGTAATTGTTTGCGATACTGTTTGGGAGTTTCATGTTCATCGTATGGCAAAAACCAGGCGTTTCAAAAGTCTTCGCTTTTCTGGCAAAGCTAAGATTGCAAATTAAGTTACCAAACTAGCTGATAAACTCCAAAAGTGAAAATTTGCTCATTCAGGTTCTTAGCATGAGGATTACGATATTAATGATCAGCTGTAAAAATATCCATTTTTCAATTTGTAACTGTGAGATAATTTTGCAAATTGTCATTTTCTGTTAAAGCAAGTAGCGAAGTCTTAAAAGATGAATACATCCATTAAAAACAACTTAAAATATTATGTCAATTTATAAATTTATACACTGCTTATATCCTTTTTTTTTTTTTCTTTTAAAATTAACAGGAAACAATTTTTTTTTCAACATTCGAAGCGGAAATGGCAATTAATAAATTGCTTTTTTTGTATTCCTGCTTGCTTTTCAAGATAAAAAGTTGCTTTTTATTAAAATTTCTTAGTTAATTATTGCTGTTAATGAACTAATTGGGCCTGATGGTCGAAGGAATAGAACTCTGGCGCTCGGTGCCACAAGTTTCAGGTTCTAGACCTGGTGAGGCCATGTATATTTGTAGAGCTCGAAATCCACTTTAAACCGTAGATCCCAGTTTAATGTGAGTGTAAAGTGTTGAGCGTAGGGCAGACAACCCTACTCCCTAAAAAGAAAACGTCTCCTGTCTCGAAATCTACCAGTAGGCAGACGACCTTGGCCCACCAAAGGGTATTTCGCTAATAAAGAAGAAAAATAAACGAATTGATGTCAAATAATTTGAACTTGAAGTAAAAGCACGCATCTTGTATATAAATAAACCAAATTATGTTTATTATGGCTAATGCATTATAAAAGTTATAAAGTTTTTGAAAAAACGTTTTTTAATAGAATTGTTTGTGTAAAATGCTTTAAAAAAAGCTATTTTTGATTTATCTGTTTTTTAGTGTTGCTATTGCTAAACCTTCTTGGATCAAATACATGAAATTTCAAACATTCAGAAAGGGATGTGAATTAATTGAGTAAATTTATGTAAGTTTATGCAATAGTGGACTGTTCGAACTACAAATGCAAAAAAAATTTCAGACTCAGTCCATATTTTTGAGATATCGTTTAACCAATGTGACAAAAAATTTACTTTGTTATCCCTCTTTAAAACACCTTAGTTGTCACTATAGTTTCATGAACTGCTACAAAATTGCTAGATCTGAAATGGCAAATTAATATTCAAAAGTGTCTTTTTTTCCCCACTGCATTATCCAATATACGTATTTGATTTTATAATAAATGATATAAAATATAATTAGTGCAAGAAATAATGAATCATTCGCGTCTATCAATGCTGTTCATGTAAAAAAAGAAATTTTTTGAGACACTTTTCTGTAGGACAAATAGTTAATCAATTTCATTTTCTTTTATAATTACCTTTTATCTCAATGCCTGGCTGGCCATCGAAAATTTGAACCTTATTTGATTTCATCTTCGTGACCATTAATTACATAATTGTTCAATTTGGGGTATTCCAGATTCCCGACGATTTTCATTTTTCAAATTAGAATGATAGGAGAAATGTCTTTTGCGAAAACTTTTGATAACTTCGAAAGACATTTTCCATAGAATCTTAAGAAACTTATGAATTATAAATTCAATAGAACTGATTTGGTAATACACTCATGTCCAAAATTATCTTTACATGCATAAATCCACGGATTTCTCAGAACTGTAAACTATAATTTTATGAATTTCTCTGGAATGATTCATAATATTACGACACATAAATGCAAAGGGGAAATTTTAGGAGCACTGCATGCGATATATAATTGTTGCATGAAACAATATGTAAATTATCTTCACATGATAAATTGACAAATTTCATAGAAACTATAAACTATAATTTATTTTGTCTGGAGTGATACATAACATTATGACACATCAATACAAAGGAAAAAATTGAAGAGCACTGCATATGATATATAATTGTAGCATGAAACAATAAAAAGGGTAACAGAATGTGACAAAGAGAATTCAGAAAAAAATGAACTCCGTAAAAAAAAGAAAGCCTAACAGATTTAATATAAAATGTAATCTCCCATGACTTGTACACATAAATCACAGATTTAATTGTTTTCATGCTAACAATAACGTTGTTAACCACAGATTGGGGAATTAAGCTTCATTCTTCCAGCAATGCCGACTTCGCAGCATTTAAATCTCTAGAAGTAGAATGTCTAATTGCAATTACAATTGCTTGCGTGCAATTGCTCTTCCGAGATAGTCCCATAAGTTTTCTATTGAATTGAGTTCAGGAGACTTTGCTGACCATGGTATTCATTGAACGTCTTCACTTTTAGGAATTGGTCAACGAGGTTTGCTCAATGTGGACGAGCATCATCGTCCGTAAATAAAAAGTAGTATCCTTATCACCTCTCAAGAGTCTTATGTAAGGCTCTAAGACCTCATCCCGATATCTCTGGACGGTCACAGATCCGCTGTTGGAAACGTGTAGGGGCTTCCATTCATCGATCATTGTTCCCTCCCCATCCCATCACACCTCCACTACCAAAACGGTCACGTTCCATAATGTTCGAGGGATAATTTCGTGTACCTAACTCCCTCCGGATGTAAACACGCTTAGAATCACTTGTGAAACTAAATCTCGACTCGTCAGTAAAGAGAACATATGTAAATTATCTTTACATGATATAAAAGATGATTATGTGATATAAAAAGATATCTTTATATAATACATAGAACCAATGATGTTCACTCCAGTTCTGATGATCTTTGCACCAATTAAAGCTATACTTCTTTTGTTGTGATGACAGTAAAACACATACCGTTGGATTTCTGGCATAAAGGTCATTTTCATTAAACCTTCTGTGTACCGTTTATAGTGATACAGTAGTTCTAGTGGCGGCTGCAATTCTGAACTTAACTGGCAAGCAGTAGACTTCCTGTGACGATGGGTAGTTATTACCAGATATTGATCTTCAGGAGTCGTTGCCATTCGTTTATGACTTTGTCCAAAATTCGTTGTGACTTTGTCCTTTGTTTGTTTTTTCAGTAAAGAAATTTTAGGAAACTGGTTACTGTAGCGGACAGGCATTGAAGTGGAAGGTCTAAAAGTGAAGAAGGATTGTAGAAAATTTTAAGGAATCTTAATTCGAATTTTCCAGAAAATCACCGGAAAAATAATTCGACCAGCTGGAGTTTCTTACGATACATTTTAACGTCTTATGAAGATGGTTGAAATTTTCTGGGTACTATGTCAATATTGAGAAGACATAAAAATAAAAGCTGATATTACTGAGAAGTACCAGAATATATCGCCGTTTTAGTTTATGCAGGCAGGAAAACAGCTCCCAATTTAAATATTTACTGTGTTACCATTTGTAGGACGGGAATTGAACTACACGCATCCGTAATTACAAGTATTGTGCTTTCATTTATATGAAAGTGTTAAATAAATTCATGAATATAGTTACTTTTGAGTTGACTTTTTTGACGTTGTATAAATTTTGTTCTTTTTTGTTTTCAATTTTTATTTTTTCATATATTTTTAGATACCATACATTTGTCCTAATAAGTTTTGTTTACCACATACATTTGTGTGCTTATCGTTATTATTTTATGGTGCACAGAGGTATTGATTGATATTAAAAAATAATAAAATGAGATCAGTTCTCATTTTATTGTTTGCAATTGTGTAAATGGTAAATAATAAAATGAGTGTAATGTAATATGATATTTAATGTGTGATAAGTATAATGATGATATGATAATAATATAATGAGGTCCTTTACACATAGGTGGGTGTGCCATACGGCACTATCTGTAGAATAAGAATTGAACAATACGTTCATCTGTAATACAAATATGTGTTTCATTTCGTTAAAAAATTATTATGAGATCCATTCATATAACACGTTTGGATCATACAACAATATTGTTTATCGTTATATCTTTGTCATTGTTAAATGATAAACAATATTATTAGTATGATGAGTATAATGATGATATAATAGTATGATAAGTATAATGTATGACTATAACCAATGTGTAAAGAATCTCGAAAAAATTCCTTTACAAATAGGTATAGTCATACTGGCCATGCATATTTGCTATTTTGCTCACTTTGTCTAAATAATCAAACATTACAAAATGCTGGGTCTTAAATGTTTGGAATTTTAATTTTATAAACAATTTCGTCTTAATGTCAAAATATTGCTATTTTAAAAAATAAGATAATAAATATAGTTATTATTACTATTAGATATATTATAAGAGATCATTAAAGTTGAAATATTAATTATAAGTTAAAATTAATTTTCGTGGGTTTTTCTTCTTCTTCTTCTTCTTAAACCCATTAAATTAGTAAACGTTGATTAACCTTTTATAATTAAAAGCAATCTTTCTTTTTAAGCGATTCCCGTCTGGATTTGTTTGCTGAATATTTGCAACGGATCACATTTCATGTTGGACACTCCATGAATGTAATTTGAAAAGTTTTTTTTTTATCGAGTGTCTCGTATTCATTAATTAATTTTCATGATTAAGTAATGAATCACCAGTCATTTGTTTATAATTAATTAAATGATAAGCTTTCTGTGATTCGAAGCTATTAATCAACATTTAACTCAGTTTATCATTGGCCTCATGTTGAGTTCCGCACTCCGATTCATCTCTCTCAAAGATTTAGACGAGAAGCGTGGTAAATAATAATAATATTGTTGTCTGTTTATCTTAGGGTCATCATATCTCTTCATACATCACAATACCTTTTTCTGACCTAGTTTCTGTACATGATAATTAAGTGTTCGTAAGTTCGCGTCTAAAACGGCGATGATTCTCGATTTGGGAGAGAGGCATTTATCGTGACTCCATGTAATTTTCTCCGCTTCTTGTGTCTTGGCCATTCGCGCGAACGTAATGATTCTGTGCTTGTTTTGAATACATTACCATCCCGAAAAATGAAATTTTGGGCGTTAGTTCCCGTCTTGATTGTTAAGGTCATGAGAAAGTTGTAAAGAATTATTACAGGAGTTAAAGGGATTGCGTCATGCGAAATCGAAATTTTCTTGTTCCTTTTGGCAAATGATCTTGGGTTAAGCTCTTTGAACCCGCAGCTTTTGCTCAACAAGAGTTGAGATCAAAATTTAGAGCTCACACCTATTTAAAATGAGTTTTAAATTTATTTTTTAAATTCACGCAACAAGTGTTATTTTTTTATATCTTATATCTTGTTACGTATGAACTTTTCCAATTCCAACATTATGCATAGAATCAAAATTTGCGATATATTTTTTTGTATTTTATTTTTCTTCTAATTATCAGCACATATACCATATAATTTCAAATATAAGCTGATACGGGTATAAACTGAGCATGCGTTTTTTCTTCAAATCCCGTATATAAGCCAAAATAATAATATAAAAAAAAGAATTTCATGTATGGAAAGAATATAACTTCAAAAAAACATTAAAAGAGATAATGATACGTATTCAGATATCCCAATGATGGAAAGTGGATTTGACTAATTATTTTGAAACTCGTATTCTAAAGGATTTAGATGACACTTTTTTTTTCTTAATTGCATTCAAAACAATAATTAAGTTAAAATGTTAAAGTAATTTTCCTTTTTCATTGTTATTTTTATGTACTAATTATTTACGGTGTTCTATATACGTTTTAGTACTTATCCGTTCTGTCCGTTGGCACCACGGGCTTCAGGTTCGAATTCTGGCGGTGGCATGGATGTTTGTAGAGCACAAACCGTAGAGTGACAAACCATTAGGTTTTCGTCGCCATCAGATTTTTTCGATTTGGCGACGACGCATTAAACCAGGAATATAGACAATTTCAAAAATAAGGCAAATTTCTCATAAAACGAATAACTCATTCTTAACTAAAATATTTTTTTTTCATAAACTTAAGAAATATAAACTACAAAAATAAAAACGTGCAATATTTAGCGATTTATCACTTGAGCCAGGCTAACAGAAAAGTACCTATGTTTTTTGCGAAATGAGCGAATCCGTTTATAAGCGGACCCCCGTAGTTTAGCTTTAGAAAAAGTTAAAAAATCGGCTTATACACGAAAAATATACTGTTATTCGTTTTTCAATTTAAAATATGTACCTATTTTTGTTTTGTCAAATTAAAAAGTCATAAAGGAATATATACATAATTAGATTTTCAAGTATTCATGAAATTTAATTATTAAACTAGTGATCTAATTGCAATGATTTAGTATCAGTAATTTAAAGTAAATAAGGAATATGCATTAAATAAGAATAATTTAAAGAATATGAGTTAAAAATGAAATTTCTTTTTTATGTTTTTCAATTGCCTTAATAATTATTTAAAGAACATTGAATTATTTAGTATTGTTAAGGTATGATTTTTCTTCTTATTTCTTATGATTTCCCAATCTTACATTTCATGGATAAAATTTTAAATTTAAAGTAATTTCTTTCTCAAAAAGGATATTGAGTGTTATAGTTATTAAAAAGCTAATAAAAAGTTACAATTCATTTATTTAAATATCCATGTTATAAATTTTAACTGTTTTATTTGATTAGAAAAACGACTCCAGACAAAAAGTGTAACTTTAATATATTCATTCATATTAAATTCCATTTACTTAATTCTCCATCTAAATGGATTTAATTATTTCTGTTTAGACACATAAATTTATTTAAAACAATTCCAAAGAATGATGAATCTTTAATTAGTATAAACTATAATTTTAATATAAAATATTCGATTTATTAAAGTGGAAGCATCTTGTACAGCACAAATTCATTGTAAGAAATCCTAAAGGAACTTGAGAAATTTATTCATAATTCTTTCAGTTTGGACTGCAATATAAAATAATTCATTCGGTTTGAACTGCAATATCTTTCTAAAATAAGTAAATCAGCTATGAACTTACATTTAAGTGAATGAGCTTTGTTGAAGTGTAACATTTTTTAAATTCTTCTAATTTTTGTTAATTTTGTTTTTGATAAGAAATTTTAATTCATGAAATGATGGGATTAATGACGGGGAAAAATAAATGCCAATTTTTTTAAAGAATTGTTTTTGTTTGTACTAAATTCTACAGAGTGATTTAAAATTTGATTATTTCAAATTATGAATAATATTCCAAGTACTCGTATATATATTTTAAGTTTAGAACTGAGAGCTAAATGTATTTGTATTTTAATTTATTTTATTTATTTATTTATTTTTTTTTTTTTTGCTTACTTTGCTATAATTAAAAAAAATAGCAGCTTTATACGTACCAAATTTATTTCTTAGCTGTTTAAAATTTCTTTTTTAAATATTTACTGTCTTTTCAACTGTACATAAATGGTAAAATATGTTATACAGTTATTAAAATAATTTCGATTAAAAATTTCATTTAAAATTATTAAGGATATTTGACTATTATATTCTAAAATAATGTCCGCATGGTTGGATTTATAGCAATATTTATTTATTTCTAAAAAAATTAAACATAATTTTACAGATACCGGGCATTGCCATCAATTGAAGCATATAAATGCCTTATTTTATTTATATGGGCCATTTTTTTATTATTATTATATATTTTCAAGTATTCATTAAAATTAAAAATTATTAAATTATTAAGATTTTAAGACTTGCAAAGTTGTCCAAGATCGAATAAGTTTGGAAAATGCTTCTTTAATATTTTATTAATTGAACTAATATTTTTTTTGTATTAAACGATTTAAAAAGTAAATTAAAAATCTGCAGTCTATAAAAGATGATGAAACATAAAAAAAAAAAAAAAAAGAAACGGGTTAATAGTCGCTCATTTTGAATAAGTTTATTGAAAGTTCTTATCGAAATATCCAAGTTCTAAATCAAGACCTCACTTCCATTACTTGCTCATATCTATCACAAGTGTTCTTTTATTTTTGGGATGGGTATGTAAATATTCAACCTTTCCTTTTTTTTTTTTTTTTTTTTTTTCTGATGTGTGCTGATAAACTGAGAAATTTAAGGGGTGCGGCAATTTTTAATTTCAAAAGCTGGGTGTGGTTAATATATTTTTTCTCTGCCAGGTGGATTTGATATGTGTGATTTGCTCATCCTTGTTTTTTGAAATTATTTAGAACAAAGTTTGATGGCATTATTCTCAAACAAAAGCTAGCAGTTCAATCGAAGAAAATATTAGGCCGCTATCACGTTAAATATTTTCATCAATACTTTATTGTTATCTGCATTGTAACTTGCAATCATTTACAAAGAGCTGTATTTCTTTACATCAGACCGCGACTTTTCTGATGCTTTTCTTCCGCTCCGCCTTGTCGTATGTCCATTTCTTTTAATATATATATATATATATGTGTGTGTGTGTGTAATTTTTTTTTGCTGCAGGGTTTGATAAAAGATTCACAGATATGATCTAGCTTTAGTTGAAAAAAATAAAAATTTAAATGTCAGAAATACATTATATATATATATATGTTTTTCTTTCTGCAGACTAGAAAATTAGATCATTTGCCAATAACATGATGACATTAATATAGGATACCTATGTACCAGTATGGGTTTTTTTTTTTCTGTCGCTCTGCGTAGTAGCCATGACTAAATAATTGTGCAAGTCTGTTTTAATCTGCGCATATTTGTGAACAAACATTTTTAGGCGTGAATGTCAAAATAATCAACGAATAAAAAATATTGAACCAACTTTTATACTTAATTACTACAAGAATCGAACCAAATACTAAAAAACATAATGAATTAATATAATATCAAGTTTTTACTATACTACATTGTATATTTTATATTATAATAAAGAAATGAAAATACAGAATGTCAACATGAAATCTCCCTGATTTTAAATATCAATTGTACGGTCGCTATGAGTCCTAGAGATTTTATGTTTCATGAATAATAACACAACAAGTTGATTTTTGTCTATGTATGCACTTCGATGTAGACTCCGTTCGTAGCTCTCAGAATGTCCAGTCGATATTCAATTTTAGTCCCTGTGTTGTGCAACATGTCAGGTGTGACTGAATGGATGGCTTCCGTAATTTTGTGGCCAAGATCACAGACATCACGTACAGGTGTAGCTTAGACCAAGCCCCACGGGACGAAATCCAAAAGAGTTATGTCTGATGATCGCGGTGGCCAAACAGTGTCTCCGTCTCATCCGTCTACTGAACGACGAACATCTGAACTCCAGTGTGGTGGGATACCATCCTGCTGGAATATCACATTTGGATGCAAAGAGAGTAGCTGCAGAGAGCATGCCAAGATAAATGGGGCCAATTACGGTTCTTTCCACGAAAAAAAATGGTCTGAGGATTCTGTCACACCACAAATTTACTTTGCCACTTTTCCTGACATGTTTCCCCACAACCCTAGTGTGTTCTGAACTCAAGATACGAACGTTGTGACGATTAACCGTTTCAGATGTGTGAAATGTTGATTCATCACTGAATTCTCTGGGTAATTGTGAGCATTGTCGATCCGTCCAGGATCTCAATATCGAAGTTTTTTCGTTTGATCATATCAAAAATGCATACAACAAATTTTCCGCAAAAAAATTGCAGGAAAATAAACTTGTTGTATACTTCATGATACCGCAAACAGCAAATCTCTTGGACTCATAGTTTCTTTACGATTAACGTTTTAAATCAAAGAGGTTTCATGTGGGCATCCTGTATTATAAAATACGTGTATCAGATAATTTTCAAAGATTTCAGTTGTTTATTCGTGCTACAAAGGGTACATGAGCCATTGGTCTTCACAAATCTATACATTGCTGCTTTACATGATGTTCAATTTTTTTTGTTAATCTTTGTTAATAACATTCTTTTCATTCTTTTAAAATTTGTTATTTATATTTAGCTTCTCTTCTGTAATGCATTTATTTTTTTTTCGTATTTTTAATCGTATTTTTTTCATTATTGTATTTTAAAATAATTTTTGCGTTTTTTTTTTAACGACACTGCATTTCAATTTTGAATTATATATGTACTTAGTTATTTTTATTTTGCTATCATTACATGGTATCTTATATTTTATTAATCATAAAGTTTTTCCAATTTTTTTTATTTCTCTGGCCATATTTCTGGATTAGTAGAATCCAAGAAGAAATCTTTAATTATTATTGTTATCATTCAGTATTAATGACATTCTCTTTTTTTTTTTTTTTTTTGAAGTTTAATCGTTTACTTATTTTAAAGCATCTTTTCTTTTATTTGAAATAATTTATAGTTATACTTTATGGTAATAGCATATAATTATTTCTTTATTATTCTGTAGATCAATTCTGCTGTAGTTATAACTATATTGCTTTGCTGTCTTTGTTTTCTATTCACCATGCGCAGTTACTTGAAGCGTCATTAAATATTTTATGCTATGCTATAATTTTGATTATATAATGTTTAATAATTATAATCATTAGTTTTGTTTATTTGAGATATAGAATTTAACTACTTTAATATTTTCAGTTTAGTATATACATTGTATTCTAACTAATTTTTTTTTTTCTTTTTAGGTGAGTGTTTATATTTTCTTAAGAAAATACGCCCATGCCATTTTTTTTTGTGTTCTCACTGTAAAGTGGTTAACCAGGTAATTTCGCATTAAAAATATCTTAATGGATTTCTTAGAAGAATAAAATGAACATTTATAGCGATAAAAATTTTATTTTATGTCGTGTAGGATTCTCTTTTGTTGTTGTTATTGTTGCTGAATTCAGTACTTTTTTATATACAATAATATTTCTAATGTCATTTAAAAAAATAATGTTATGTAGAAATAAAATCTCTTAAAATGAAAATAATTAAAGTGAGTAAAAATATTTATAAAAAAAAGTTTTGTTTTAAGTTGTGTATATATCCAATTTTTGCAGTCAAATATTATATATATGCAGCCATACTTTTCCATCCTTTGAAGTCATAAATTTCAGATTTGCCAGTTAAAAATTTATGTAAGAATTTTTATCAAATTATCTCAAGTTGTTCATTATCATGAAATATTTTGTTTGCCCTTACCAAATATGTTATACCATTCTTAATATTAGAGTGATACTTATTATTTTAAATTTATAATTTTATATTAGATAAGCTATGCAAATTATTTGAATTCCGAATTCATAACTAGCTCATTGTTTTTATTTGACATATCAGCGGTCCTGTCATTATACTGTTGCAATTCTCTAAATGAAAGATATTGATTGGTTTCACCTTCATGTAAAAAAATTTCATGACTAACAAAAAGCTATACATTTTTCTAACAGTTATTAGTATTCCGCATACAACGCTGATTAATAATGACATTTCCATAGCCTTTTTTCATTCCTCCTCACATATGTTTATCTTGAGATCTGTGACATTCGATAGCATTTATTGAAACTCGCAACGATTATTCGTGCTTTTTAATTAAGTGTTATCTGGGTAGTTAGTTTCCTCGTAGTAGTAGTTTTTTTTTCTTTTGTTTTCCTTTTGAATTTTTAATTGTCATCCGATATTTTAAACGATCCAATGGCGTTGTGTTAATAAACCTCGGAACTACGCCAACTTGATCGCTCTTTAGGGAAAATTAGACTTGCTCAAATTTGTTTTTATTTTCTAAAAGTTATTGTATGTTATTTGAAAAAAGAATGATAAATAATTGCTAAAAATAAATCACTGCTTAGAAATGTGTTTGGAAAAATAAATCTATATTTTTGATTGGATTTTTTAAGAGTATATTATTTACAAAGAAATTAAAACGCATTCGTAGACTGGCTTTAAAACAGAAATGTGCGCAAGATCTTTTTTTTTTCAACATTCATTTTTCTAAGATTTATATGTTCCAGAAAATTCAATTTGTTGTCTCACGTTATACCAAGATATTTGGTGTTATCACTCCTTTGTATTATCCAAATATAGTTCAAATTCAGGTGCAACATGTCTTAAAGTAAAAGACTGGAACAGTGTTTTAGATTTGCGTACAAACATTTGATTATCTATTGCTGAAGGCCGGAGAACTTCATAGCGCCTTCAAGCTCACTTTGTTGTAAGTAATTCCACTTGTTATCTGCCTGTGTCCATATTACAAGGGCATCTGCAAACATGCAAACCTGGAAATTTCCAGTTAATAAGATCGTTAACAAATATGTTAAAACGTGAGGGACTACTAACAGAATCCTGTGGTAATCCCACCTTAGACTGTCTATATGTAGATTCTACATTCTTCTTGCAGACCCTAACCCACCTATGAGCCAGAAATCTCTATATCCAATTTAACATTTTATCTTTGTTACCAATCTTCTTCAACTTGTCTTTTAATGAGATCATTAACTTATAAATTAAAAAGTGAGGGACTACTAACAGAACCCTGTGGTTATCGCACCTTAGACTGTCTATATCTAGAATTCTACATTATTTCGGCTAACCCTAACCCATCTCTGAACCAGAAATATCTTTATCCAATTTAACCTTTTATCTTTAACACCAATCTTCTTCAACTTATTTAGCAGTCTCTGTCTACATATAGTATCGTACTCTCCTTGAAAGTCAACAAAAACAGTAAAGTGTTTTTTAAACGGTAAAGTACAGCCTGCTGCTCTTCCAGGATGTTATAAATTTCCAGGAAATAATTCAGCCTAGTGGTTAACATCCGTTCAAAGATCTTTACTAGTTGAGAAGTCAACGAGATATGTCTGTAGGACGCAAAATCTGAGGCTGTTTTATCTTTTTTGTAAATGGGTATGACAATAGCCTTTTACCCAATCTGAAGGGAGATTTATATTTTGTTTCTGAACTTATTATATTTATTATGACGTACAGTAGAGCCACCAGAAAAAAATCATAGAATTTATTGATTTGTTTGCAAAAATTAACTCCTAGTGCCATCGAATCACCACAAGGCACACGAATCGTAGCTTTTAAAAGATACGAATGGCAAGTTGTATTTGCAAGTTTATCTATTTAACGTCTTCAAAATGAATACATTCGTTTTGTTTATGCGAATCAACTGTCAAAGAATGAGGGATTTAAAGTAAGCATTATGTCTTGTCAAAAAACGTGTTGATGTCTTTGAAACCAATTTTTGTATTTTTAAATTATAGTTTTCTAACAGGTGTCTGTAGATATGTGATTAAAAGAAAAATTGATGGTGAAGGAGTTAGGCTGCAATATATCATCATTTTATTGTTTTGCATTTAAATTATGTCAAATTGTTAACAATGTTGATAAATCAAAATTTGAAGGATTGACAGAAAATAATAAGAAGAAACTGAAACACATTTTATTTATTTTAAGAATCACTTTCTTATAGAAAAAAAAAAAAAAATTTTTTTTCACTTATACAAATATTTTTAAAAGTTGATATTTAATTAAAATGTTAATTAATTGTAGCTGTTATAAAATTGTTACTTTTCAAGATATTTTTAAATATTTTTTTCTTATATACAAGTATAGTTGATATTTTTATATACTTGTTCAAAAAAAATTATCGGTGTTTTATCTTTTTGTGAATTTTTTTTTTCTGAAAGTTGCTTTACTCAAAAATTCTACATTGAATGTTACCTAAAAAAAAAATGTTAAATGTCATGTCATTATTGCGAATCTAGACACTGAAATTTTTTTTTTTAGTTTTTGAAGTTTACTATTTACTTGTATAAACCTATATTTGATTAATTCATATCCTTCTCAAAAAAGGAATTAATAAAACACTCGTTAGTCACGAAATGATCGTTATTTCAAAACTTGTTTCATATAATAGCTAATTATTGGTAATTTAGATTATAGCCATTCAATATTTATCACGGGTAATTAAAGAAAAAAGAAGTAACATAATGCGAGAACATGATATTTAAGTGAACACAACTAAAGCACAAAGAATTAAAGAAAGACTATGAAAACATTTTTGCTATAAAATTATTGACTTGTGAAATAAATAGACTATTTATTTCAATTCTATATTTTGCACAATATAGAATTATGTGGAATTAATTTAAAATATTTATTCAGGCTTTATTTATTTTTTCCTATTAAAATTAGTATAAAAAATAGCGTAAAATGTCACTTTAAAGGATATATATATATATATATTCAATTGTAGCTTTTATGCTTTAATATTCATTAGTGAATCAAAGATATGCGACTTCGTTTAAAAAATACTTTTTCACGAAATTTTGTAATTTTTTATTGTTTTAAATTAAAACCCAGTTATTCTGCTTTTAATAATTATATTTGTTTTTATCCTGCCTTGTTATTGGGATTTTAATACTGACTTGTAACACTTTCTTCAAAGTGAAAATGCTGACGAATGAGCGAACCAGAAGGTAGATTGTTTAGGTTTTTTTTTATTATTATTTATTATCTACATACTAAATTAAATATTTAATTGTAATTTGCTCATTGTGCAAATTACTATTTTAGTGTATTCTTTTAAAAGTTTTTGGCAACAGCAATTTCCTTTTAAACTGATTTTTACATTTTGCTTTGTGTGCTGTTTCAATGTTCCTGTTTTTGATTTGCTGTTATTTTCTTGCATATTTTTCTGTTCTATTTTTAGGGTTTTTTTTTTTTTTTTTTTTTCTTATTGTGTTTAAATGGGGTAAATTTTTTTTAAATTACTTATAAGAGAAAATTTAAAGGTAATCGCTTTAACAAGAAAGTTGTACTTTGAGGAATCAAAAATTATCAGTGTATCAAAGCTGCAAAACTCTGAACTTATTCTGACAAGTCATGGTGCTTTTGAAACTGAAAGAATTACTGGTTTTAGATTAATTGATATGGAAATACTAGTAAAGATTTTTATAATGTTTTTTGCTCATCTTGTCAGAATACAACTTTATATCTAGCGTAAGTTCACGATATTTTTAATTACGTTTCTTTGCAAGAATTGTTCATTTTTACAGAAATTCTCCGATGTTTGATGCCCCTCATTTTCGCGGCTAGTTAACAATTGCCAAATTAAGTTTTCCTACTGCCAGATCGCAAAATAGTGGGCCGTTGGGATTTGGCAACTTTTTTGTGGTGCTAAATAAGCGATAAGTTGCCAAATATGGTAACCCGAATTTCCATTGTTTGCAATTCACTTCACACAATCGTAGCCCTTTTCTAGGCGCCAAATCCCAGCGGGCCCTATTCTGCGATTTTGACTTTTGTACATCTAACAAGAAAACAAGTAATATAAAAAAAAAAAAAAATTTAAGTCAATTCCTACTTTTTTTCACTAAATTACAGAAAGTCCTTTATAAATAATTTTCATTCATTTTTTTAAAATTATCTGGCGCCATCTATTGAACTTAAATCTAAAAAAAATAAAATTAATGAATTAAATTTAATTACTGAATTAATATTTGAAAAAACTGTATTAACATCCAGTGTCATCCCCTACAAGTTCAAAAAAAATGTATTTGAACTTGAATGGATGAATAAAAAGTATTATATTAAAATTTGAACAAGATATATATAGGCAGAGTGTGAGCTAATAGAAGGAATTAAAAAATTAATATTGAAGTAAATACAAGTTACGTATTTGTTGTCAGAGTGAAACAATTGCAGTTTTTGTTCATTATTGTTTCATCAACATTAATCCAACGTATGAACAAATATTTATAGATTACTACAGCTGTTGTAAATAATAGTAAGTTCTGGCTGAGGGTAAAGAAATAAACACTGGTATCCTTCAAAAGATTACTGATTTTTTAAAACCTATTTATATGAAGTTGTGTAACCAAATGTTATTAAATAAATGTCTTCATGGTAGGACACAAAGTACTAATGAATGTTTCAGTAGTGTGTTATTTTGTACAAATGCAAATATTTAAGTTCATATTTATTGTTAAAGAATAATGACGGGATTTTATGCCTTTTCGAAGATATTAAATGAATTACAAATTATAACTAGTACTTCCACTTCTAAAATATATGTTGCCTTCCGTAAAGATTGTATTGATTCTGCAAAACAACAGTTTCCAGAAAGCTAGAAGAGAAAAAAAATTATGAGCATTCAGCAAACAAAAAGGGGCTCTTAATTTTGAAAAATAGAGGATGTGAGCTATTTTTCTTGTGTTTTTTAACAATATTAAATTGTAAATTCTTTTATAAAAATATAAATGAATTCTTTAAATTTATTTTTTGAAAAATTGAATTTTTGCCATATATTGTATATGTAAAACACTATTTAAAAAAAAATATATATATATATATATATATATTTTGAAATTTTAAAGGAAACATATTTTGTATTGTTTTAAAGGCTAGATACAACAGATTTAGCAATAATATAAATGCTTTTTAATTTATAACCATTTTCATACAAAATTCTACGTGAAAAATTATTCGATAAGCTGTATTTGTTTAAAAAATTTTTTTATAAAATTCATTTAGCCTGCTGTAAGTTGCCTTTTTTGTCTTAAATGTATTCCATAAAAAAGACAGTTGAATCCTTACAATAGAATTTAATTTTTGCGTTTTACTGTTATTTTCATTAAGTTTCACCATAAATTGACTATTATATGAAATTGATATATATATATACTATTTTATTATATTGTTTTTTGTTTCTTTCATAATTTTCAGTTGTGCAATGTGAACATATTTTTGATAATACAATTACAACATTCTTTTTTCAAAGGCACGTAGTCATATACCTTAAGAGATAGAAATACACTCGTAACTGTTTTACTCTACAAAAAAAAATTCTTTGAAAATAGAATCTCTAAACCCCTTAAACTCTCCTCCTTCTTTAAACTGATTTGTACGTTTGTCGAAAAGCTGAAACCAAATAGCAGCCAAAACCCATCAAACATATATTTTGCGTAATCACCATCGAATTTTACTTCTTTAGCAACAGGTTTTAAACAAGTAATAATTGAATAGCATTTTGGTAGACAAATAAATAAGTAATAAATGTAGAAATTTCGAATTTCATATTTAGGAAAATCTGAATAATAAAAACATATAAACCAAAATAAAAGTAATGCGTGGTATATTTATTCTCGATTAGCCTTATGATATCATTCACTTTCGTGCTTTTCAGCTTGTGAGCAGTTTTTAGTTTACCTTGATCCGGAAAGGAGACATTAGGCTCTAAGAAAATGAGGTTTTCATAATGTAAAAATTGAAATTGAAGCAATATTTCGAGATCATATTCATTTTTCTTATTTTTTTGAAACGCTGATTCTTATCTTATATTTAGATCATGGATTCATCGACTTCTGCAGACCACGGACCTCGCCTAAGATAGTTTATAATTGCATATTACAGTTTTTATTTCATTCATATATATATGAATATGAATATATATATTATATTATAAAAAATAAATAAAATATTTCATGCGTGACGTTATATTGATTCTTAAAATTTAGTGAAGTATGTGTTGCAATAACAATGTTGCAACAAATGTAATGGAATATGCATTGCATATTCTTTATGCTGTGAATAATTATTAAATTATTTTGATAATAAAAAATTTTCTTAATAACGGTTATTAAGAAATTTTCCTACTTTTTAAATTTATTATTGTAACGCAAAGGTAATAATTGGGGTCTGATGACCGATTGACTAGTACTGTGGCTCTCGGTACCACAAGTTTCTAGTTTGAGTCCTGGCAATGTCATGAATGTTTGTAGTGGCTCGAAATTCAATTCAAACCGTAGGTCCCGGTTTAATGTGACCGTAGAAAGTTGGGCGTAAAGCTGACAACCCTACTCCGTAAAAAGAAAAACGACGTCTCATGTTTTGGAATATGCCAGTAGGCAGAAGTTCTTGGCCCTCCATAGGGGTTTAGAGCCATTAAAAAAGAATAAATGTAATAATTTTATAATTAAAAAAAAATTTCCTTCGGAAATAAATTTAAACATTCAACAAAATAACCGGAAAAATTGTTGCGCAATTCATTTTAAAGCCAATTTTAATATACAGGGCAAGTCAAAATAACTGGCCTGATTACAAATTAAATTAATGTCGTTTTAAATAACGATAAGGGACAAAAAAAAATTGAACATGAAACGGAATGAATGAGTATCAACGCTTTGCGGCTCTCCTTAGTCACACGGACAGCATCCAATCTGCGATTCATTCACCGTGATATTGTCCATTGTGATATCTTTTTATGGAGATATGTCCTCTGCCTTCATTAGCCTACATGAGGATATATTGCTCATTTTTATGGGATTTGTTCTTATACCTTCTTTGTCCATGGTTGTAAATACTTGGGTTCATGTCCCCATCCAAGACCTTGAATTTTCACTCGAAGTCTTGGATTCTTTTGAAAATTATAGAAAACTTTGGGTGATCAGTCTTATTAAGGATTAGATGCATAAAGTAGTTATGTTAAAGTTATATATATATATATAGGCTATGTTTATAGTTTTGTTAGAACAAGATTACAATAAAGAACTGCATTTTTTTCTATGATGTTATTTCAATTTTTGCTTTAAATAAAAATATTAATCTGTCCCCCTAAATGCTGCCTATTGAATCTATCTAATTTAACTATCACTTACTTTTTATGTTTCCTGTTGCCTTAAATCATGCTGATAAATTTTACATCAGCTATTATTGGTGTAAACATTTAAATTTAAGATGAGTAGTCAAAATACACCGATAAAGAAACCTACAATATGTACTCAGCATTTCAAAGTAAAATACCTTACTGAAACAGAATTAAAAAATTGGCTAGAATAGCACAAAAAACGGAGAACTCCAGTTATTGTAGGGGGCATTGATGTTCGTTCGTGATTTGGAATTCACTTAAATTGTGGGTCCCGGTTCTAATTAGCCTAAAGTGTGCACAAAATGACCGTGAGTGACAAACCAAACCAGTTACTGTAAGTGTCGTAAAATGACTCTCAAAAATGCAAGTAAGTGCATTCTATCAGAAGATAATGATTCTATAAAACATAAAAGAAATTTTGAAGCTGCTTAAATAAGAAGAACTATTAGAGTAATATTTATTAAAAATAAGTAACTGTTCTTGTATAAATAATATTGGTATAATAATATAAATAATATTGGCTATGTTGATTGCCAGCTCGGAGTATAAATCCTCTTCCGAGGGATGGTCCAGACAATGCTGCAATAACTGGCCATTCAAAGACATGATGAGAAGTAAGCTCAACATCAAGGCAATTGCCACATTTTTTGGTATTTTTTAAAACCATCAGCAGAAATGTTCTTATTTTTGTGGTGCTTCATCCTTAATCTTGTGAGAGTAGTATCTGTTCTTCTATTGACATTTAGTTTTGTATTTTGTTATTTAGCTTGATCTTAGAATGAATTATAAATTTAGATTTTGCCAAGGCATTTGCATCTGCAAGGAAGTAGGAATGTCAGTCTGATCCGGACTTTTGGCATTCTTCGTCAAAGAAAGTGCAATTTCATTAAATTCCAAATCCACATGATCAGGGATCCATTACAAGATACGCATTCTGTGCAAGCAGTGGATTTGTTCTAAAAGAGATATAACGTTCAAGATCCTACTTGAGAAACATTTATTGTAAGGCAGATCTTGAGTCAGTGAAGATAGTAACTCCATTCATTTGTTATGATGGAGGTAGACTCAGATAGGCCACAAGTGTCTTTTGAATGGCCGGCAATTGTGCTGTGAATTTTGATGCAACTTTTCCAGCACCAATTTCAATTCTTTGCCCAGTGAGTAATTATTTAATTTAATAATTTTAAAATGCTTTTTTTTCGATCTTTGTTTTCTTTTTCCCTTAGATATTGGAAACTTAATAGCCCAATCTTGAGTTTGTGGCTGCTTTTTCTCATTGATTGCTTTGCCTTTGTCTACTGCAGTTACCGAACAAAAAAGTCTACTAGAGAAGACTGTGACTGTGAACATCAGAAGAACTTTAGAACATCAGTGACTGTGAACATGTTTCGCAATTTCAATAGGAAAAATTATTGCTAATTTGTCTGTATGGTCAGATGAGTCGCATAAAGCAAATGTATGTAGTAGGTAAACAAAATTTTGCTTATGCGTTGCGTTTAGGTTTTTTTCCTACCGTTGTTTACGTTGAAGTTATTATCATTTGTAATTGAGGAAATCATTTTAAATTACCTTGTATTTTTTTTATTGCTTCATGGTGTAAATATTAGATGCCTTTATAAATTCAAAATGCTGTTCAGTATCTTGAAGAAAACTAGAAATAGAAAAGCGTGCAGTCATTCTTCAGGAATTCGAATTTATAACCACCCTGTAGTTAATTTCGAGTAATTATCACCCAACGATAAAAACATTAAAAACAGTAGAAGCGTCTTAAATTACAGACTTAATTAGAAAGTTTTGATAATTTCTTTTTCTCTCAAGTACATTAACTGTTAGTTATTGGTCTCTGTTCTTTTATTTTAATTGCCAGAACTATCATACTGGCGCTTTATCTGTGAATATAGGTTGTTGCATCGAAGTATTTTCAATTAAACGAATAAAACTCGGTCATGCGTCATTATCTTTAAAAATATACGGCAATAAATATTAAACCTAAATGTGTTCCTTTGACATTAAACCTTGGTATCAAAGCAAAGAGATGAACGAGTTGTGTTATTGCGTTTAATATATATGTATTTCTTATCATGGCTACCTCACGACTAATCTCTGTTAGGTGGAATAAAAATGGCTGTGGCTCTTTACCCTCCGTTCGATAAACCAATAAAGCGGAGAATGATCATCTCAGGAAGTAGGGGGAGACGTAATTGTATCAGCTTCCATATTTCCAAGTCGTGCATCTTAAAGAAAATATTCATAATAATTCACGATTTACCAATTTCGTGAGCTGTAATCACTTTGTAAAATATTCGTGCCCAGTTTCAAAGGTCACAATTTTTGTTGGGAGGAGAGAGAAGCAAGATGTTTTGCTTTTTTTTGCTTCTTAGCTCCGTAATTATATGTGAAAAGTGTGATATTGTTTCTTACAAATTTGTTGTGATTTAATTTTATTAGCTGGATAAATATGTTTACTGGTAGTTTATAATTTGATAGCCGCCGAATTTTTATTTTTTGTTTAACCACTTCGTTTTTATTGATACTGAAAGCTGTGTTATTTAAACATTATATAAATATCCTTGAAATTAACTTTACGTGATATTTATCTTGTTATCTTGTTCTTAAAAATGTTTATCACTCTCTGAAAAAAAAATTAAATTGGAATTGCTCTCTATACTTTTTTTTTTTTTAAGTTATACTTTTTAAAATGCATTCATTTAATATCTATTTGAACTGAGTTTTTATTAGGATTATATTTTATGAACTGAAAATATTTTCTTAATATTAAAAACATCTGACTGGTTTTTTTTTTTTTTTTTTTTTTTTCCCAGATCTGCAATAAAGAATTTATTATATGCAACTTAAAAATGAAATTCTTTAATATTTAAAAGAAAAATAGGATCTAGAATTTTAATAATTTTACTTCAGGGCATCTTAACCTTTTGATATTGGGCAAATATTTAATAAAAGAGTATTGCTTTTACCATTATATTCTTGCTTACATGGACCACTTTTATATTTAAAGTTCATTAGGATTAGTTACTGCATATTCTAGTGGGCTAGTACCGATTCCTTTAACTATTTAGCTAAATTGTACGTCATTTTCTTATTAATTGAAAAAAGTTGTTATTGAACCGAGGTAATTTTATGCTATAATTATAATTTTAAATAGCTTATAATGCAGTGATAACTTTAATTTTAATGTCTTTTTTAAATGATTTACCTTTCTATTTTAATAGCTTGTTTTATACACAAAAAATACATAAAGATATTTTTTGCACTATAAACATTAATATTGATTTATTTCTAAAACCCAGCAGTACGAAAAATAATTAAAAAAAACTGTTTTTAATGAATTTAATAAGATATTTCAAAATATCATCTTAATACATGAATTAAGACGATATTTTTTATATGTATTTAAAATGTATTGTTAAGCTGAATTATTTCTTGACTTTAATTCCGTTTTCCAATTAGGTCTTAAAATTGGTTTGTACGATCTTTCCGTAAACAGATTTATTTCATTCAAAACATTAATTAATACATCAATCGAAGTATTGTCCATTATTAACTCTTTATGGGAAGAGAGGAGGAAAAAACCCACGAATTTCATGTCGGAAGAACGACGCATGTTATGAGGCTATTCGCGAATCAAGACAATTTTAGCCTTCGTCAAAAACATGACAATACTGCTTAAACGACCCATGCGTTGTTGATCGAAACAATTCTAAATTAGAAGGAGCAATGTCTGGAGAATACGGCAGGTTGGGTAGGAATCGATATTTGCAATCGATAACGTTACCAGTAATGTTTTTGTCAGCTTTAGTGGATGATGTTTTTTCGGCTGACCATGATACATTTGGTTTTCCGTATCAAAATCACCGTCTTTGAGTTGTTGCAAACATTTTTTCACAAGTTCTTTCAACCGACACATATTCCCCATAAACTTCCACTAGAATTTAAGAACTGCACTTTTCTAACGATTAAAACAAAAAAGTAAAACTTCCCACTGGTGTTATTATTATTTTTTTAATTAATTAATTTATTTATTTTTTCGTTATGACATTTGACATGCTTAAAGCTTTAAAAAAAATTATACTGTTTGCACTTCAAGGAAATGACACATACTAAAAATCAAAGTTTAACGACAGTTGTTTGACATGAATTAGTTGTCGGTCTAGTTCGTTTGGTTATAATAAATAGTTACTCTTCATTTCCTTAGAATTTTAAATTCATTCTGGACTGGATTGGTTTTCTGTACAATTCATTGGACTTTAAAAATAAGGGAGCCGGTTTGAATCCCGACAAGTAATGCCGAATCCGTTTGTCTACCGAGAATAGGGGCCATAAATCCATAATTCGGGGGGGATCCGTTAAGTTCGAAAGGAGGGTGTGAACACCTGATGCGTTCTTTTCTAAACTATGATGGCAGCGCTGTTACAATGTATCACATCATTGGTATTCTCTGGGAACATTGAATTTGCTACCGATTTGCCGTTCTTGTGATTAATGACGTAAATCAAGATGTTTGACATTCAAAACCAACAATATATTATATTAAATTTTAATTGCTATTTCTTCTCTGGACACGTTGAATCTCCTACAGATTTGCCATTCTTGTGGCGTCACATAGATCCAGATGTTCGGCATTCGAAACCAACAACATATTAAGTTGGCTCACTCATCGAATTAAATTAAAATTTTCTACTTACAATTCTCTTGTGCAGTGAATTTAATGAATTGTTCATATTTAATTTAGAAAATATGTTTTAATACATAAAATTGCATATAATTGCTCTTAAATTCATACTTATTGAATTTTTTTCCCTTTCTATTATAAATTATTCAGTCATTCTCGGTTTTGAAAAAATGAGGACTAAGCTGTACTTTTCTATCTCAGTGACTATCTGACTTTTCTAGTCAGTATTCTTCCTATAATACCTTCCTATTGCAGATAACACCCTTAAATAAAGATAAAAGGCATTGTGATAAATTAAAAGATGTATATACATTTTTAAAATTTATCTTATCAAATTTCTCATTATAGCATTTTTCACACATGTGTAGAATATATTAAGCTGATCTACATACGATATTATATGTGTTAATGTTTTAGTTTTAAACTCAGTTGTTTTATAGGTCAATTTAAATTGATAATATACAATTTTTATCATATTGTAGTAAATTTTTTTTTCTTTGTATGATATGAAACACTTTGAACGAAGTACTATCTGCATAGACACCATTCAGAAAGAGAAAATTAAAAAATAGGACTGGATACAGTAAAGAACCAGTTGTTTAAAAAATAAAAAAGAAGCATTTTTGGGGCAGCTCAAACAATGGAAAGGTGACGATCGACAAGCATGAATCTGCAGATTAACAGACATATCATTTTGATGCACCTGTAGATTTGAGGGCGTATTTAAATGACATTCGGAGCTTTATTTATATTTTGTGACTTTTTTCAACGTGTAACACTATGGTATTTATAACATATATACATTTTTTTTCTACCTTTCCTTTTTCTCTGGATCTGGATGTAGAACACGTTATTCTAATTTGCTGTTCGTATTTAATGGACCAGACGAAGATAATTTAATTTTTTTTCTTATTGTGGATAGTTTTTTTCCTACCTCTCTTCTTATTCCTTCTCCTTGAAGAAGCGAATGTCCTTCAATTTCTTCTTGAATGCCTCCAGGACTCTATACTTAAATCGTGAATCAGAGCTGCAAATTCGCCACATTTTCCTACCTTTCCTTATCATCCCAGAGGACAATTTTTTTTCTTTCTTTCTTTCTCAAACTGCAACATTCCTATGCATCTGCATTATTTCGACTAGTGATACGATGCTTTTTAACAATTTTTTTTTTCCTTCTCAATAGCTTTGGCTATGTAGGCCAAAAACCAGTAAACCAACAATTTAACCTAATCGGTTGTTTCCAATTTTTCTTATACTTTAAAAAACTTTTTCTAAACTTTTCGTATGTATTTATCATTGTTATTCATAAACTATTTCTTGCTTTGTTTGTTATATTCTAAGGGAAAATGTAAAGTATTTTATAACATGAAACGCAGATTATTTGGCTAATGATAATTATGTATTAAATTAAATGGTTGAGCATAACTACTTATCTCTAACCTTGTGCTGCTAGCTAGTTATGTTAATTTGTTCTGTATTGTTATTTATTCCTGATTTGGAAATCAATTTTACTTCTCGGATCACAAAATAATTGGAGTTATCTGTCTTATCAAGGTTTTGTGTTGTACTTTACGTGCAGCTTTTTTTTTTTTTTTTTTTATACTGATGCTACTTACCTGCATCAAATGTTTTTCATAAGGGTTAAAATTGCTTTTTTTTTTTTTTAAATTTGCTAACAATTTTTTCGTTCCTGTACATATTGATATATTTAAAATAATAAAATATTACTTGTTCCAGAAAGAACTTATAAATTTTAAAAAAATTATATCGGGTATTTTCGAAAAGATTGGCTAGAAGATAAATAACAAGTTATTTATAAAAAAAAAAAAGACAATTTTCATAAAAGAGGGAATTTAATTAGATGTATTATAGTAGTGTTGTCTTTATTTTGGAGTCCGATGGCCGAGTGACTAGCACTCTAGATCTCATTGCCACAGGTTTTGTGTTCGAATGCTGGCTGTGCTATGGGTGTCTGTAGTTGTTCCGAATCCACTTTAAACCGCAGGTCAGGTCTAATATGATTGTTGATGTTGATCACAGGACTGAAAATCTTACCCAATAAAAAGAAAAACATCTCCTCTCTCTGAATCTGCCAGTGGGCAGACTGCCTTGGTCCACCTTAGGACTGTTGAGGCAATGATGATGATGATGACGATGACGATGATGTGTCTTTATTTTGGAACCTGATGGCTAAGTGACTAGCGCTCTGGATCTAGATGCCACAGGTTTTGGGCTCGAATGATGGCGGTGCATATACATATTTCGTATATCTTTACTTGAATGGGTGTGGAAAACTAGTTGACATTCTCAAGCCCATTTTAAAGCACAAACCACGGTAATTGTCAATATATGATGATCCGTGATTGTGTAGAAGAAAAAGACATCAAAACTCATTTAAAAGGTTTGTTAGTTAGTACCTTCCTTTTAAGGAATAGGAATGTTGTGAATTAGGGGTAGCATTATTTTTAATGGGGCTATGTGGCCGAGTGACTATCGCTCTGGTTTCGGATTTGAGTCTCGGCGGTGCTATGGGTGTCTATAGTGGCTCGGAATCCACTTTAAACCATAGGTCCTGATCTAATATAACTGTTGGGCGTAGGGGTGACAATCTTATCCCTTAAAAAACAAACATCTCCTCTTTCGAAATCAGCCAATAGGCAAAAGGCCTTGGCCCTCCATGGGGCTATTGCGCCTATGAAGAAGTCTTTATTTTATTTAAAATATTTTTAAAAATTTGTGGGAAAAGGTATAAGTCGAATATATTTATAATGTAATTTTCATTAATGGTTCATTAATGTTTCGTAAAAAAATTATAAAATGTTTTAAAAAGTATATTTGAATTATATTAACTTTAATAAAAGTTTTTAAGATATCGTAGTTTATCGCTTTTTTTCCCCCAAATTATGATACATTTTAGAAACTAAGTCGAAAAAGTCGATGTATAATTTTATTTACATAAATTTAACGAACATTTAAAAAAAGTTTGTTTTTTTATATGATTAATTTCTTTTCTATGTTAATAAATAGTTAGAGATAGATTGCAGATAGAGTAATTAAAGAAAGAAAATTCAAAAGTCATTTCTATTCATTAAAACAAAGAAAATTTATAAAAAAAATTGTTATAGGGAAAATTATTATTTACGAGGTTGACCATGAATTGTCACTGCTATTGTCAACCTTCATATGGCGGAAAGATTAATTCTATTTTTCATTGTTCTAATGGCGCTAACAGAACCTAAACTAGTTTCTAACTGCCTGTATTCATCTTCCTTTGATCTTCTGGTGATATTTATCTTCTTTTAAACTACTTGTTCTTTCAGAGTGTGTAGCGTTTACTCATTTTTTCCCCCTCATTTAAATGAAACATTTTGAATAGAATTTTGCAGTTCCGGGTAGACAAATAAAATGAAAAAGAACGGTGCAGCGTTTAGAGCTGGCAGAACTCCAAAAATGTGACAGATTTTTTTTTCTTCATTCCTTTTTCCCTTCCTATCATTCAAGTAACATCTTCAAATCATTGCACGTATGACTTAATTGTTAGTCAACTATAATTTAATTTAATGGTTTTGTGATGTAGAAAGGTGTTACGACTTAATATTTTTGCTTGGGAAAACGTTTTATTTGCTGTCGGTAGCAGTAACTAGGGTTTTTAATGTAATTCAGAATTAGTTTTTTTTTTGTTTTGTTTTAGTTTGAGTGTTTCGACTGTTAATTTAAGGATAATCAGAGTGGTTTTGATCACTGAGACTTGTTAGAATGCTAATGAATTTATGTCTAGTGTTTTTCTACACGGTGAAAAAAAAATATCCATTATAAATAAGAAAAATTGTGAGGTGCTACTGAATTTTCAAACCAAATTTGACCTTGACAGGATAACCAATTAAATTAGACTGTACTGTAACATTCAGGGACTGATGGCCGAGTGACTATCTCTCTGACGGTTGGTGCCACAGGTTTGAGTCACGGCAGTGCCATGGATATTTGTAGTGGTTCGGAAGTTGGTTTGTAGTTATTTCGTGTTTATATTTTATTTTTCGTATTTCTTCTAAATTCTTCATTTAATTGAAATTATTATTAGTCTAGTTGCAATTTGTATCGAATTAATTTTTTTTTTTTTTTTTTATTTAGTAGATTATCTACTGTTAGCTATAACACGAATACGGAAGAATCATATCCTGCTAAAAAACAAAACTTAGAAACAATAGATTTAACTAACTTGCTTAGAAAAGGGATAAAAATAAATTAGTTATGAGTTGGGATAAAATTGATAAATTGAAATCGAAAATTAATGAGTTGTGAGACAATTGCAAGACATTACGATGCGAATAAACACAAAGATCTAAATAAAGACACTAGCAATTTATGTTTAAAGAGAATTAAATGTTTAACGTAATGTTAAACATTGAGAAACATGTTAAACATTGAGGATATCGACTGTCATATAGTACAGCTGATTTAACTAGTATAAAAATCGCTTCGGAACGTTTTAAACTTAAAAGAAATTCACATTAAGGTATAAATGCTATGGAACAATGTTTTTGGACCTGAACGGCCGAGTGTCGAGCGCTCTGTACCACGGGTTTCAGATTCGTGTCCCGGCGGTGACATGAATGTTTGTAGTGGTTCGGAATCCACTTTAAACCTTAGATCTCGGTCTCATATGACTGTAGAGTGTCACGGAGCCAAGTCAGACTTCTACCTACGGGTGCTCCATCACAACAGAAGCTGCCCCCCTCCTTCCCTCCTACTATGAGGGGTACGACAGCAACGACAACTGTAATCTTCGTTCTTTAGCTGGTTTTAGTTTTAAAAATAAAAAATATTTATATATTTTATTGATTTATGCGTAATGTTTATATCTCATATTTTAGAGACTGTCAGATACAAAACAGTTATTCAAAGCGATCAAAATGAGTGTTGAGCCTTGTAAGCAAAAAAAAAAAAAAAAAAAAATGGCCCGTAACCAGAATTACAGAGTTGGGAAGAAAGCAATCTTGGTCCGCTTTTAAAATGTTATGATTTAATTAATATAGTCGTAAATAAAAAAAAAATTAATAAATGATTGGTAATTAAATAAACTTATACTATTAATAAAGTTAATAATTAAATTATTATTACTATTAAGCTAGTGAAAGGCTTTAAATAAAAAAATATATAAAATATGAAATGTCTCAGAAATTAAAAATATGAAATGTTGACTGGTATTTAAATATAATAAGAATATTTTTATCATCATTATTTTAATATACTTTTATGAAATAAGATTTGCGAAAAGTAAACATTTATAAAGTAAATGCATAAGAATCCCTGTAATTAATAAAATAACTTCATATTAATTCTTTTTCAAATCAACGTTTTGTATGTGTAGGAATTCGATAAAAATATGCGGCACTTTTCTTCTTTAGGTTTCAATCATTAAAATATTTATTCATCAGTGATGATACTATTAAACTGCTACGCATACTTTTAAGTTTTTTATTGATTGATAATCAACGGCAAAAAATAATTTTTAAAAACATTCTTAAGGCACATATATTTCGTAAGTATTTATCTATAATGGATCAAGCCTTTGTAATGAAGCTTTTTTTCAAAAGCTCACAATTTGATTCGTTCCCTTGAATCGAAAACTGCATATTCGATATTTTTTCATTATTGGCTATTAACTATTATTATTATTTATTATTTATTAACTGTCATTATTAACTATTATTATTATTTATATTAAGATGAATATTTCATTGAATTCAAGTAAAGATTTCAAGTATTTATGACAGGTAAAAATTTAATATATTTTTTAGCTTATTCATATTTATAAATAAAGAAAAAACAATAATGCATGATTTTAAGAAATACCTTGGACAGTATTTAGAATTCGGTAAAAAGTTCAATAACTTTTCTTTAGGTTTTATTTTAAAATTTTATTTTAATTAGTATTCATTAATTTAAGAATTTCTTTTTCAATTTATTTTTTAACATATTTATTCGACGTACTTACATTTTATCTTTATTTAATATTTTTACAATTAATTAATATTATTCAATACAGAAGAAATCAGTAATGCAATGCTGAAATAAATAGCTTCATAATCGCTATGTGACTTTATGTTCGTGTTTTTTTTTCCAATTTGATTCTATTGTATTTCTTAGGAAATTATATATATTCAAAAACAGTGGAGCACATCCTATTCCATTGTAAACTATAAAAATAAAACAAATTTCCACGTCAATTTTGACTTTAATGTACTATTTTCCTTATATTATTCTTCTGCATATCAATTTTTATATTTTATTCTTTATTTCTAACTCTCTCCTTCCCTGTATATATATTGTCATTATTGAATCATTTGAATGGCCGTGCTTTTTTTGAACAATTTAATTTTTGGTAGTGAACATATGCTTATATGTGATTTATAGGCTTTGCAAGAATGAAAAATATTTATAAGAAAAACCTAAAATCTGTAACCACAGGAGTTTTGTTTAATTACTTGACTTTAAGATTTTTGTTCATCAATTCTCTGCTTCATCTTTGAATTATTTAATTGCGGTTTGGTTAATAATAATAATAATAAAAACTTACTATCTCGTAAGTCGCAAATAAATCATAAACTATGTTCTAAGAACAAAGCACTTTTTGTCTTTCAACAAGGGAAAATATCTGGAGAAACTCCCAAACAAAAAAGACCACCCAGAAATCATTTACAACTGCTTATTTGAAAGATTGTAAGTTGTAAGAAAAGAGCAAAGAAAAACTATATGTGGCGTGATCACCTTGTTTACAATGATCTTACGATCTTCATAAATAATAATTTCTTTTCCATAGTAAGAACAGAAAGCTACCAAAGATTACACGAGTATCTTAAAAAGTGTGAATATATTAAATAAAGTGTAATAGAAAGAATCTAACTTATTGAACATATTGCAATATTGTTTTATTTTATAGTGTTCTTTGTCAGTTAGATAAAAAATCGAGGGGAAAAATAGTACATTAAAGTCATATTGATCTGGAGTTTGTATCTTTGTTCTTTACATAGCTTACGCTGGAATAAGATGTTCTCTACTGTGTCTGAATCACTGTAATTGAACATAATGGATAAGTAATTAAACCAAATCTTTAGAGGGACAAGATTTTGTGCTAAAAGGGATAGAAAACATCCGCCGTTTCATTCTTTCCCAATGGATAAATAAAACCATGTAATGCATATTGCTTCCTTTCTCTGGAATTACGGCACTAAATGCTCCTTTCCTTTCTCGCAACAATACCGGCACCACTTCTACCTCCGCTTCCTGCCTGCGCGAAATTAAAAAGTCACCTTTTGTTGTGAACCACGTGTGTCTTGCGCAAGTTATTAAGTTTTGCAAAAGAAAGAAACAAACAAAACAATGAGAGTTATCGAGCTTGTTTTATCTTTTGGGCAGGGTCAATCCAGGAGTTTTCGCTTTATCATTGGCCAACACTTCCTCTAAAACCTAACGGTAGGTCCACCCCTCCTTCCCTTCGACGGTCAGCTGATTTACCTTCGTTTATTCCGCCGCTTTTCGATGGAATTAGGGCAGGTCTGAGGAAGGATTGAGAAGGCGAGGAGAAAAGTGGAAGAAAAAAAATAAAATAAAATAAAAGATCTCTTGTGGTCGTGAAGAAAATCAACTTTCCAATAGGCATGGGTCAGTGTTAGAGATCTCGCTTGAGTACCCGGCAAGGCAGTTGAGGCGCCTTTTCTCCTCTTAAATCTCATTCATTAACATTTTTTTTCTGTTCCTGTCTCGATACAGGTTCAACTCAACAGAATTCGAACAAAATAATCCGATTACTTTGTGTAGGTCTTTCTCGACTCAACGATCTTGTTTCTTATTCGGTCTTTATGTTTTTCGTTGTGGCAGTGGTCAAAGATGCGTTGCGATTCAGAGATTGTGATATGGCATTTTTCTTCCTATTAAGTGATATGTTTTGAATGATTAAATACCATCTTTTTTTTTTATCTAGAATTTCATTCTTATTGGGAGAACTTCGATTCTTTTTATTGCTATCGATTAGCCTCTATTAAGGACAAAAATGTGTTTGCATAGTGAAGTACTATTGGACTGGTGTACTATTGGACTTGGTATAAACCCTCGAGTGCCTTAAGTCTTCGTATGTGACATTTGAAAATATTTGTGACTATTTACAGTGCTTGTCAACATAAAAAAAAACTGCTTTCATAATAGGAAAAAAAAAAACTATATTAACGGATTTCTTTTTTTAAAATTGATTTGAATGCTTGCTACAAAATTTTGTGTTGTGATTTGTTATTAAAAATAAAGCCATTATCACGAGGACTAATCAAACTTTTTTGGACTATCAAGACATTCAAAAGTTACTCCAAGAACTTTTTGTTTTTCTCTCATCGACGTATTAAAAAGACATTATCTTTCTTCTTGGCAATATTCTGGAGGAGGCTTCATTTGTAAAAAGGCGTACTATCCATTTAAAAAAGAACTTCTTGAAAGACCTATGAATTATGCAGGTAAGTTTAACTCTCATCTTTAACATTGTAAGAAGACTATAATGAATCCGGTAATGACTTTTTGGGTTCTATTAAAACAATTTCTTTAAGAAAAGATACACTGAATCGATTTTTAATGATGCATTTTCCCCTCTTGTATAACATTATTATCTAGTCTTAATAACGAAAGAAAATCCTTCCTTTTTTCCAACCAAGTGTAGCCCCAATTTTTTGTATGTAATTTAAACATTAACTATTATTAAGTTACTTGTTAAAAATGTAATAAGTAAATTTGTAAAGAAATAAATTGCAATTACAATGTTAAAAAATTTCATAAATAAAATAATAAAGTGATTATCTAATCGGTTTATTATTTAAATGTGTTTGTTTACTGCAAATTAAAAGTTGTATATTTTATTAAATTATAATGTTTTTAACATAGACTTCCCTAAAAATTATTCATTTGGCCGTATGGTTTAAAACTATATAGAAAATATCTTGCTACATTTAATTTTCATTATGATGTATATCCGGTAAATTAAATCCTTTCAATATAGTTAAAATATTATAGTTTTAGTTATAGTTAAATTTATGATATGCATCACGATATTATAGTTACCCTAAATTATAGTTCTAGGTAAGAGTTTACAGTTAAGTGAAACTTGTTATATGATTGATTGTTTTACTGTTTTATGTAAATATACATAATTCTATATGTTTAAAAATACTCTTGTAGTAATTATATATATTAGAACTATGTATTTAAATTTTATGATTTGTTTAATCGTTTCACTTTTTATAAATTCTTAAATTTACATTTAAAGAAATCTTGCTTTTTTAAAAATAAAACTCAGCTTCAAAACTGGTATTTATTTATTTTTATTATGTTTATATTTTAATAAAAAAACGGGAGATTTTTTTTTAAATGTTAGTTAAAAATAATAATAAACGAATCCCATTTCTTTTTTTTCCCCCAAAAATTGTAGAATTAACTTTTTAAATCGAAATTTCAAAAGGTTGATATTATCTCCAGTAATACGACGACTTATACGAACTCAGTTTTAGGTGTTTTTTTGATTTTTTTCTTTTGGCAACACCGTTATTTTCAGTATTTCTCTATTCTCAGTATTCAGCTATGATAAACGTGTTTCCCGTGAATCCCTCGTGATTCTACGATCTAGAAAAGTTAAGATTATTTGTTATGAGTTTTCTAAATCCTTAAAAAAAATAATAAATAATAAAACTGTAAACCGAATCATTAAAAGGAAATTTTAATTCATACTTAATGTTCATGTTTTCGTAATTCTCAGCCATTGCTTTATCTATTTCTTTTTTATCAATAATTTTTTTAATTGTATCTGATAAATTTCATCTATTCTGTACTGATTGCAGAAAATCTTTAAAGCAATTAATATGCAAAACTTTTTCGAAGTTTTTTTTTTTTTTTTTTCAACTGTAAACTTTTTCGTGAAGGTAAAAGTGGAACATTTTAGAATTTTGCTGGAAAAGTGGCGTGTCTACAAATTATTGTGGAATGTTTTGAAGGGTGGGAAATTTTAGAAGTGAAAAATCATAAAAAGTTGACAGTATGCAGAACTCGAATTTTAGTACATATTTTTCTTCTAATATTAATTTTTTTCCAATTAAATAAAATTTTCATGCATTTCTATTCAAAGTTCTATTCCGTTTACGCAAATTTGACTTGTGCCATTTTCGTTAGCCCATCTTCGAAACCAGGTATTACTTGCATTAAAAAAAAATGTACATGTACAATTAAAACAATAAAATTTCAAAAAATTAGTATAAAATCTCATTTAAAACAATTTTCCTTATAAAATAAAACATCATAATTGAATATAAATCTATAAAATAGTCGAAAGTTTTTTGTACTCATATTATGACTGACGATTTCATTATATTTAATACAGCATCACTTTTTATCGTTATTTTTATTGTAAAGAATGAAGAAATTTACGAAAAGGAATAATATCTTACGTGACCTATATACTTGATGTAAATTTATCTGTCTAAAAAAAAGTTAATCAAGCAGTCACTTATGTGATTTATAAAAAAAAATTATGATAATTCTCAGAGGTCATAGTTTCAGTAGTTGGTGATGATTTTTCTGCTCATATAGCTAATTTTTCTGTTTTTATGCTAATTTCTAGCAAAATCTGCTACAACTTTTCATAGTTTCAGTAGTTTGTGATAGTTTTTTTTATTATCATGACATTATTTTATAATATTCAAAATATATTTGACTTTTTAAAGTAATAAGCTTTTTAATTGTGTTTTTTATGTGATTGCAATTTTACTTATGCTTTTGTTATATTTTTAATAAGTTTAATGTTATATATTAGTATCATTTAGTTTTCTAATTAATCAAACATCGCGCGTTAATTTTAAATCTGATATTGCATCATCATCCTGTAATATAATCGAATTAAAAAATGTTTGGGGTAAAAAATGGGTAAATGTTTTCATTATAACAAAGATAGGGAAAAAAAGGTATAATTACAAAAAAAAATTCATAAGAAATTCATTTTAAATTTATTTAAAAATGATCATGTCCTCTGAATTTTGAGAAACAATATTTAATTCCAGTAATTTGTCTGGGATTTAAAAAAAATTATGTCGATATAAATTTTCTGAATCCGTCAACATTTTAAAAAGCGTTAAAAAAGATTAAGTGGGAGGTCAAACCATAAAACCAATTTTTATAATCTTGTAAATAATTAAATATAAATAATTTTATTTTATGAATTTTTCGACGTATAAGATTTATTAGAATATTGTTGTGTGTAAAATGTATGAAAACACGAATTTTTATAATCAATATGTATTGAAAAAAATTATCTTTCCAGTTTAAAAAGTAATATGAGACAAGTATTTCTCTTTTATTGAATATATGTAACATTAATCTATAAAATATGAACTATTAGTGTATAAAATTATAAAGCTTAAATTAAATTTAATAAATTTTTAATAAGCTTGAATATTATTTAGATCATATTTATTTAAAAAGATTTTAAGATATTGAAATCAATTTCATCCCCATTGGCTTTTTATCGAAAACAATTTAAATCTTGCATCAAATGAAATAAAATTGATAATTAACGTACAGCACTCACAAGTTACTCTAAAAAACACTTATCGGAAATATTCAATATGTCGCAGGAATTAGCCAGTTTAATATTTTAAAAAAATTATTATTATTGGACTGCCTTAATATCCTGAACTATCAGCCACACACACACACACACACACACAAAACCTGTGTATATACAATTAAATGAAATAAGGACCAATTCAAATCTTCTGTAAGGTGACTAGCTACTGGGTGGGAAAGAAAAAAAAATATTTTTAAATAAAAAATGCATTTTTTTTTTTTTTTAATTTACGTGCAAACTCATACGCAAAATTGTGCAACAATATATTTTTTAAATTGATTATTCCCATTTTTTAAAAAAAAATTTACTGTTGTGTTTTGTCGTAGAAAACATGATATTTTTAAAAGTTATTATTCATAATGGTTTCAAATTTGTTTGTGTAAAGCTGTATGAAGAACTAGATGAGCTTTAAAAAATTAATTTATTGTGAATAAAATGTTTGTATTATATGCACAAAATTTTGATTTTTAATAATTTAACATGGCTGCCCAATAAGAGCAGACATAAATCCAAACTTTTTGGAATAAACCATTCAAGAGAAAATATGCTATTCATGTTCAAAAGATTTAGTATACCTTTTCAAACTTCGTTTCGGATAACCAATAGTTTTTTTTTATTTCTTATAACCTAATTATTGATTTAAGGGGCCTGAATGGCCCAGTGGCTAGCGCTCTGGCGCTCGGTACCACAGGTTTCGGGTTCGAGTCCCGGCGGTTCCATGGATGTTTGTAGTGGTTCGAAATCCACTTTAAACCGTAGGTTCCGGTCTAATAGGATCGTAGAGCGTTGCGGGGGCATTGTTACTCCGCGTCCGTGGCTTATCTTCAAGTCACACGCGCCCCCTGGCGCAAAGTGAGTACGTCTGTGCAGCGCTTGCCTTAAGGCATACAAGACCAAGCTGTCTAAATGTTTGCCAGTTGCATTAGGAAAAAAAAATTATTGATTTAAAACCAAAAAGTAACTGAATTAAAAAAAAAAAAAAAAAAAAAAAAAAAAAAAAAGAATTGATCTTAATGTTGCCAACCACCTTAAAGCAGATATATAATCTTCAGAATATTTCGAGGCATCCTATGCCGCCTTGGACTCATGCCATCCTTCAATATTATTTGCAAATACTGTTTTTATTTGGCAATGATGGAACGATACTCTGAATGACATGGGTGCAGTAGATTGCAAACTGTCCAACGAAGTTGCAATCAGTGCGTACAATTTTTTCTCCTCCACCTCATTATCTTTTCTTAGACATTTTTAAGGCTGCCTTTAATGACTAAGTCAAGGTCACTCAATCGTATGGGTTTTTTTTTTCTTCGAACTAATATACAGAGATTAATTTTTTGAGAACTGTTAAAATAGGCTGTCGATGCTCTTCTTGCGACCCGCATATTATTTTACTTAAGTTAATTCTTTTATTTTTCTCCCTCAAGGATTTTCAAATTTTTAATGAATGATTTAAATAGGAAACATGATTTATATAATAAAAAAAGTAAACTTTTAAGTATTCACTTAAATTTTTATTAAATGTGTTCCTTTTTTTTTATTGCAAACTTATAGATCAGTGAATAACATACTAGCCTAGATGCAGTATTCCTATCTAAATATTTTAGTCTATCACGTTTATTTCCAAAACATATATCCATTCTAAAAGTGTACTTAACATTGTTGATCGTGGTTGTTATCAAATAATATATTAAAATGTGCAAGACCGTTTTAAAGTAAACATATTTGTGATGAATAGCCATTAGTGCCAATAAATTCAACAAATAAAAAAAACCTTTTACTAATTATTTTTGTGCTTGGTATAATTTATGATGTAAATAATTTGTGTGGTTTTTTTTTTTTTTGTATGTGTGTTATTATGTGGGGCCCCAATGTTTAGTCATCTCTAATAATTAGAGGGTATAATTAATCAAATTAAGTTATATTTCATTACTTAAATATTTCATATAGTGTTTTTTTATATCCATTTATGCTGGAGGTTATTGAAATTTTCTTAATTAAAAAGGAGATGTCATGCAGAAAAGTTTAAGAAGCACTGTTGTTCAGAATGCCGACCATCATTTGAGCTGTCCTGGTTGATCCAGAATTTGTGTGTTTGTGTGTGCAAACGTTATTTTAGAGCATAATTAAATATGTTTATGTTCATGGGGGACACATTAAAAATAATAACTACTAAAAATGTGTCTGGCCTTCTTGTATTTCATAGCATTGCTTTTTAAGGAAATAAAGCAGTTTAATTAATAAGCAGATATATTTTTTGTCACAAATGCCTCTGTCCCATGACTCACTAATTACTTAATGTGTGTCACATGGGTCCCGGACCACGGAATGATTACATTTCTCTTAATGATACTTACTAATGTAAAATTGCTAGTTAGTGTATCGTAAAAATGTGTATAAAAAAGCAACCATGTGCTACTTTTGATATTTCATTTAAATATTTAATTCAGAATGTTTTTGAATATTTTGTCCTTTAACTTTGCTGTGCTTAATCTAGTTTACATTGTTATAAGTTTTTTATATCTACAATATATATCAATATATTAGAAAAATGAATAACTGTAAACAATTATTATTAATTTCTTATTTTTATATGATGTTATTAAAAAGTTCAATTTATAGCCATTAAACTATACGCATTTCATTAATTTTTTAATTCTTTATTTTGAAAATCTAATTTTAACTAAAGTACAAATACATTCCAATGTATTTGTTAAATGATTGTAATTTAACAATTTTTATTTATTTTATTATTGTATGCTTTAAAAATAATTTTAAAATATAACTAATAGGTGTTTGAATATTATTAGCCTGCTGAACAAAATACCATTTGATCCCCTCTTAAAATATTCTAATGTTATAATGATTTCATATTTTATGTTCTATATTTATTGAGGAAATTATTTATCTAAATATTAATTATTAATTAAGTTTTTTTTTTTTTTTCTTTCGTCTGCATTGTAAACAATAATCCTATGACAAGAAATTTTCCTTTCTTAAATAGGTCTTTAGTTAGAACATACTTTAAAATAATTTTTTTGATTTTGTCATAAAATAAGCGAAGTAAGAATTAAAACTATTAATGAAAAGTACAAATGTTTTTTAACTTGAAAACAAAGTATTTTTCTACATATTTTTCTTGGGTATTTTCCTATATATTTTTCGGAGTTAAAATGTGTTTTTTGAATATAATGAGTACTTTCATTGAATAAAAAGTATCTTGTACCAGAACATTATTTCGAGGGCTTAGAAAATAGATAATACCTAAATGGGGGAGGGGTAATGTTACTCGCATCCGTAGTGTACTTTAAGCTATACGCTCCCCCTGGATAATGTTAAATGAGTAACAGTTTTTGAACAAGATTGGAGCTACGTTTGCAACTGTGGCAGTTATGAGGACATAGATATATAATATGTCTATATCCCCATAGTCATATTATTATTAGGCTTCAAATTATTCGAAGAAACTAGAAAAAAAAAAAAAAAATGAAGTGGAAGGAGTCGATTGGTAAAATCCCAGACTCCCCTAGATCCATCGCAGTAGCGGCCTTTCGCCTGTAGACTGGACATGATTGTCTTGCTAAGCATCTGGATAGCATTGGTATATATAGTAGTCATTTATGCCCTTTGTGCAATCAAAACTTTGCGATGGACAAAGATCATTTGCTAAGTTGTTCTTCATTGAATGAAGAAAACAGAAGATATTGGAGAGCTAGAGAGTGGCATCCAGCGACTCATTTTCTTTTATCTTTATGTAGTCACAATTTGTATGTAATTATTCTTATTGTTATGAGTTACTGTTTAGTTCTCCATCTATATGCTCCAATCTCATGTATCTGTGATGCATGGAAGCCAATGATGTAAAATCAAACACTTTTGCAATCAAAAAAGTACTTAAAGGAATTCTATTTTTTTTTTTTTTTTTTAAATGAACAAAGATTTGTATATCAGTATTGTATCTCATATCATTATCATTATTGTTATTTAACCTTGAAGAAATGCAATCCGAGATTGTTCACTTTCAGAAAGACTAAAAATTTATATTTAAAATTGCGTAATAATTTTCTATCTATAGAGCTTATGTCATTGTCCATAAGATTAAAGATAAGAATAAATTGATCATTCACTGCATTTGCTTACAGTTATATAACTTACAAGACTGCAGTTAAATAAACCGAAATAAATATTGTTAAATAAATTAAGAGTGATTTGCTATGTAATATATACATCATCCCTTTACTGTTATCTGTTGAAATTATCGAGGAAACTTTTTTTTTCTTCTTCCAAGTTCTGCGATCCCGTCCGACTCCAGAGAACGTGATAAAAACTTCATGCTGTCTTCTCATTTTACCTGTTCCTGTTCTTCCCTCTTCTTCTGAAGTTTTGTTTATGTCTGTCTGTCTTTCTAAAAAGGTGTGCGATTCGATTCGATCCGAAACCAGTAGCTTGTGGACATGCTACCTCCGTTCCTTCGGCTTGCTGATCGTTAATCTTGTAGGTTTTATTTACTTTTTTTTTTCTCCAACGCCGACAAGATCATGTGTGGTGGTGTCACTTATCTGCGGTTTTTCTTCTTCATTTGTTATTTGCTTCTTTATTTTTGAGTTTAATTATTCATTCGTTATTTTTAAATGTCATATGATGTCAGGAAAGTGAGTGGTGTTTAAATTTCACACGTTTATTGTTCTATTACATAACAGATGGAGAAATGAATTATACATTTTGAGTATGATGATTATGAATAATGTTTTGAGCTCATCTTCATATTTTAATTTAAAATGTGTCTGAGTGTCTGATGGCTGAAGGACTAGCACTCTGGCGCACGGTGCCACAGGTTTCGGTTCGAGCTCCGGCGTGCCATGGAAGTTTGTAGTGGTTCAGAATCCACTTTAAGCCGTAGGTTCCGGTCTAATATGACTGCGGAGCATTGGTCGTAGGGCTGATAACCCTACCCCATAAAAAGTCAACGTCGCGGAGCCAAGTCAAACTTCTACCTACGGGTTCTCCATCACAACAGAAGCTGCTTCCTCCTTCCGTGAGACTACACGGGTTCTTGGACTTGGTCTGAATGTCTCTGTCTACCAAGTGGTATTAAAAAAAAAAAAAAAAAAAAAAAAAAATGTCCAACCTTTTAGTTTCCTTGGTCCGTATTGCAAAAAGAAAAAAAATATATTGAGTTGATCAAAAAAATATACTAATTTGAAGGCAGTTAATAAGCTTAAATGTACAGTAATCTGCTACCGGAGGGCCAATTGGCTAGAGCTCTGGCCTTTGGGATCACAGACTTCAGGTTCGAATCATGGCGGTGTTGATTGTACGGAATCCACTTTAAACTGTTGTTCCCTGTCTAATTAGCCTAAATTGTGCACAAAATGACAGTATAGCGAGAAACCAAACCAAGCTGCCGGATGTAGCCTGCGGGTCCTTTTTAAATTGAAAAGGAAGAACAATTGAATATTTTTGATTTTTCAGTCACGTGATGTTTTTTCCGCTGGGAAGGCATTGATTTCTTAGGTTAATTGAAACACATCATTTGTTTTGAGCTTGTTAAAAATTTTTATTCTGCTAGGATATCTTCAGAAACTTAAAAAAAAAAAAATTTTAACAAAGAAATGTTCTTTCTCAGTATCCCATTTCTTATCTCCCATTTTTTTCAATGAACGAGGTACTTAAGACTTTCAATTCTAACTTTTAAAAACATTTTTGACTCTTTGTAAAAAGGCACCTTCTGTAGCCTATAATTTGAGCTAACATTTACTGTAGAATCAGATGTAAAAGAAACCTTCTGTTACTTTTTTCTCCACGAGTCCCGAATGGCATTGCCCTCGTCCTTCATTTCAGGTTTCTTTCATTTTTGCATCAACGTATCATTAAAAAAAGGCTCTTCCACCGAAATGACGCACGCGATTGAAAGATATACGGTTTTCTTGGAGACTTACACAATCCATGGACTGAATACCAATACCCATTCCTAGTGTTACTTTTAGGAGGAAAAAAGCCATTTCCTATAAATAATTTTTCCGCACTTATGAATAAATTAGATCGATTTCCTCTTGATTGATTGGTTTCTGATGTTAAAAGTAGAGTGCCATTTATTCTCGCTAATGGATCTGTTTGGCGATTCTTGATGTCTCCTCCGGAAAGTTTGTATAAATCAAAGATAATATTCGTCGCCCATTACTATATTTAATGTGTGAAACACTTCATTTCATATTCCTCGTCAAATTAAATTAAGTATGATTTGATTTGAAGACAGCATAATTTTCTCGTTTTGTTCATTTGAAGGTGTTGTGAATAAGTGCATGTAGTATCATCAGCATCAGTGGCGCAACAGCCCCATTGTGGGCCAAGGCCATCTGCCTAATGGCAGATTTCGAGACAGGTGATGTTTTCTTTTTACGGGGTACTTGTCAGTCTTACGTCCTACGCTCACATTAGACTGGGACCTACAGTTTAAAGTGGATTCCAAACCACTACAAACATCCATGGCACCACCGGGACTCGAAGTGAACTCGAACTAGATAGTGAATGTAGTAACTCACTTAAAAAATTCTTGCACTCAGTTGAGGAATCCCGATTCTTGGCAAAGTGGCAACATGTGCTAAAGGAATTCAGGTTTTTACGGGGTATGCTTGTCAATCCTACGCCCAACGCTGTACAATCATATTAGACTGGGGCCTACAGTTTAAAATGGATTGCGAACCACTGCAAACATCCATGGCACACGTTGCTATCACTGCTTTCAGAAACGAAAGGGTTCCATTACGATTGTGACAGCTTGAATAAACTTATCATGTCAACATTCAGGTATAAGCTGCTAGGTTTTATTTCATGCAAATGTGGGACGATTATCCTTAAAAGTACTCCTCGGAAAGCAATGTCATGTGTATAATGTATAAAAATTATATATATATATAATGTTGATGATTGTAATGTAATATTCGTTATTAGTCGCATATAATTAAATTACACCATAAAGTTTACATTAACGCTGGAGTAAAAGAGATTTCGTACGTATATTTATATATTTAAATTGTTTCACACTTAAGCAGAAAATATGAGTATGTGCAAATATTTCATGCAAATCAATAATTCAGTGAATTTTTAACATTCATGGAAAAATTTAGTACGTGTGTGTATATATTTAACTTTTTTAACATTTAAGCAGAAAATATGAGTATTTGCGAGTAATTTATGCCAATCAATAATTTATTGAATTTTAACATCCATTGTGACATTTCATATATATATATATATAATATATTTAGATCGTTTCAAATTTAAGCAGAAAATATGGGTGTTTGTAAGTAATTCATGCGAATCAATAATTTGTTGAATTTTAATATTCATGGAGAAATTTCGTACATGTGTGCGTATTTAAAATCGTTTCACGTTTAAGCAGAAAATATGATTATTTGTAAATAATTCATGCGAATAGGTAATTTATTGAATTTTAACGTTCATCTCTTCCCAAAACAAGAAATAATTCTCTATAATTTCCAATTTTAATCTATGACTACATTATTAAATCTCTCCTTTCCAAAACTGCGTCGACTATTACTCTACTAAAACTATCAAAATAATCTTCTTTTTTTTTTTTTTCTTTTCTTTCCAAGTAAAACAAATCCTTTTTCACTTTGATTTTGTGCGCTAATAATATTATCTATAATTATGTATTTTTAATATTTTACATTTATTGATATTAAAGAAGAATTAAATCTACTTTATTGGTAACTAAACTCATATGCATGTAAAATCATCACATAAGCATAAGCATTAGAATCGCTTCTTAAGATCATTATTCAAAAACATTTGAATAGTAATTATGGAAATTATATCGTTATAATAATTTAAATGTTTACCAAGCATTTGTTTGTTGAACAGAATGCAGAAATACAAAATAAATTGAATAAACGAAATCCAAAACTATATTGAATATTATTATAAGCAATTGATTTATGATTTCTAAAGTATAAATAATACTACAGCAGAAAATTGCTTTTTAATCTTCAATTTCATCTTGGATTTTGCAAACAAATCATTTGTTTCAAAAGCATGCCATCGATCTTTTACCGCCTCAGTGATTTTGCATCAACCAGCTTTTGAACAACAACAACAACAACAGCAGCAAGAAAAAAAAATTCTCTACAGTGGGCTAGGAATAGAATTAAGCTTATTTTTCCAACCATGGTGGCCTAAATTTAGAAGTGGGTTGAAGTTGATTTCTTTTGTAACGATTCATTTGTATCTTTTCTTTGTAGTATTTCCCTCGATGCAATTTGTATATTAGGTGTGAAATCATTAAGCTTGATTCTCCCTTGCTGAGGCAATGTGAAGAAATGCTGAAGTGTCCTTAGTGTACCTCGTTGTAACGTCATTTTACTTACGAATAGATAAAAGTAATTTCTCTCAAAACCCATTGTCTTTCTTATATTGATATTTTGTTTCGACTCGCATCAATTGTGATGTCTCATTTTGACGAAAATTGTTAGATGAATTTTCGCTGTCATAAATTGGAAAGGCGTGAGATTCTTTTATTTATTTTTTTATATATGCCTTTTGTAAAACAAAAGTAGGTTTTTCGTTTTGTTGCCTCTGTGCCTTAAGGGAATAACATTGATTATGGTTAAAATTGAGCTGAAAGAGAACTAATATATTTCTGTAATCAAAAAAAAAAAAAAAAAAAAATGTAGGTAAATATTACTTAGAAACTCCTGAAACTGGTATTTTTTCTGTTTTTCTTGTAATATTAATAGTGACTGATATTAAAGTCAAAGACATTAGATACGCTTCGTTTCCTTTTGGAGTTCTATATTCCAACATTGGGTTTCAGGGCTATTTTGTGCTTTCTTATTTTTTATATTGACAGCACAAAAGCAGGAAACAGCACTTTTTTTTTTCCTTTCAAGTTAGAAATGTATCAATTTTGCGTCTTCTTTCTCCATTTCATTTCAATATCTTTATTGCGCATTTCAGCTAACTGGGATGGTTCAATGCTATTATTATTATTTCTACCGATATACTTTATTAATTCCCCATATGATAAGAAGTTGCTTTACTTTTTATAAATATACGTTAGTTTCAATTAGATGTATCAATTTAGCTCTTATATTCATTGTTAAAAGATTATTTTTAGAAAATTAAATTTACTAAACCTCTATTAAAGGGAGTCATTGATACTAGTAAATGAAATAGGATAAAAAGTTGTGATAATTTTAATTTATATAGCACAATTTCTTAATATGTGTGCTTTTTCATTTTTTCTCTTGATCCAACCAAGTGGTGTATACGTAACATCTGAAGTATAATATATTATTTAATATTTAGAATCTTTTATTTAAATTTTTGGGCTCATTTCTTTAACTACAGTGAATTACAACACTTTCTACACAACAGATTGGTGCTTTAAATGCTCTTTTTATTCAATTGGTGCTTAAAGATATGTTTGTTTTTTTCCAATGGCAAGAGAAAATGACAAACGCTTATGAGATCAAAACAGTGTAAAACACACACAAGAAAAAAGAAAACAATAAGAAAAAAAGTCAATGTTTCATCAGCAAAGTTCTAGTGCTCCAATATCTTGTCACCTCGGACCACGCAAGCCCGAGCACCTTCCTATAGGGTGCCTGTCCATATTCTCGTCTTTCCTACAGCGTGGGCAATTTGGGCTATCAAAAATGCCAATGCTGTGCAGATGGCTCACCAAACAGTAATGGCGCCACGAGTCTAATTTCCGTGACAACTTTTTCACGAGGTTTGTCTGAAACACCCTGTTCCAAAATATTCCCCAAACTCCTCGAGATACGAATAGTGAGCAATGACTTCCTTTTAAGTCTTATTTGATATTTAGTATAAAGTTTCATGGAATGAAAAGAGTTGCAAGTATTTGGCTGTTGGACTATCTGTTTGCTCTTCTTAGCCAGCAGTTTCTTAGCTTTGTTTTTGTTACGTTGCAAATGTTATTTTTTTTTAATTTTAAATGTGGATAACGTATATTTAATCGAATAATTGTGGATAACGATAATTTAATGGAGTAGTTTTAATCGAAAACAAAATATATTTTACAAAAATATTTTACGTATCAAGATTTTTAAGGCAGTACTAAAGATATCCTATTGTGAAAGTACTTATAATGCGTTTCGCATCAACACTGAACAGTCTTTCTCATATTATTTCTTAAATGAAAAATGATTTTAGTTCACGTGATCAATTTATTACGTAATTCCAGTTTTATCATACTCAAAGTTTATTATTTTATTGTGCATTTTTATTGTTCGCGAATGAAGGAAAATGAATGTAATGAAACTTTACTGTTTGAACACTTTTTCACAATCTGCGTATAAAACAAAAACAATGATATCCACAACTTTTCAATCAGCAAACTAAGTTTATTATTTTATTTTCCCATTAAACATGAGCAAAAGGGTTATGAAACAATACTTAAACCACCCATTATTACTGTTCCAAATGACATGTGTAGGTGTTTTTGCCACTTCGACCTTCAAGCTGTGCTTTTGCCTATATTCTAAACCCATTAAAAAATACTTAAACCTCCCCTTTTGCGATATAGTATTTCCGGATGTTCACATTTTGCAAATCAGATCGTTTCTTTGGGCATTAGTGTCTCTTAAAATGCTGTTGCATTTGAATTGCTTTATTTCGCCGGAAGAAAACATTATTTATTTATTTATTATACTAGCGTTGAAAGCAGCCGAAATGATTTTGAAAGAAATTGCCTTAAGTATGTTTGGATTTAACTTTTTTTGTTGTCATTTTATCTTTCTTATTTAATTATATTGATGTTTTTCCAAGCCCATATAATTCCATATTATTAATTTTTCGTTTGAATCAAAATTTTTAAAGCAACATGAACATGTTTTGGGTCAGGTTTTGTTTGTAAGCATTTAGTCCTAAATACATAGTCAGCCATGGTCATGGTGGATTTTATTAGTAGTGTGTTAATAAGATTGATCTTATTATTTCAAAGCGAAAAACAAAATATTAAAAATGAATTTAATGTGGGAGATGCTATAAAAAAATCATTCGAATTTTCTGTACATCTTTCATGGTGAATAGAAAAGATGAACAAGGTTATGACATCTTTTTTTCCCCCTTTATTATTCTGGAGTCTTATTTTTCTATTACATCTGTTTAAATCCATAAGAAGCATCGTTTATTTCTGCAATTCTCATCAAATATTCTGAAACTACACATTTTTTTTCCGTATTTCGATGTGCTTTGTGTAAGTTTGTACATGGCACAAACATCCCACGGACGAGTAGTTAAGAGAGGAATTTTTAGGGGTAACTGTCTCGTATTTGCTTTTTATATAGAGGAAAGTCTCACTGGGCAGCCTTACTTTAAATTCGAGACACTTATTTGTGAAAATCTTCATTGAGTGCTCTTTGATTCTGAAAGCAATGACTGGAACGAACGCCTTAATACATAGTCATTCGAACCTGAATCAACCAGCCCATTCGAACCTAAATCAACCAACGCATTCGAATCTGAATCTCCCTACATGCTAGTTGCGCATTTTATCATTTCTCTGGTAAAATTAATTCGATGCGAAAATAATGACTTTAATTATATTTTCTATGTTTATTTAAAACGAAATTTAATTTTAAAGAGTTAACTTTACTCCAGATTTAAAATGTAGTTTTCCTATTTGTAATGGACTGTGTATAACTAAAAATTAATTGCATGTAGGACAAACATATTTGTTGAAACGTTTTCGTAGAAGGCATGCACAACAATCAGATTTCGCAAACTTCACATTCGTGTTTTACAGTATTCAAAAATTAAAAGAATTTATTTGTGGTATATATTTGGATACCATTAATCTCTTTTATTTTTGTACAACTAGCGCCAATTTTTAATGCTTTTTTTTAAAGGTTTATTAATTAGCAAACCTTCTAAAGAAATTTTGATGTATTTTTATTCCTCTACACAATCACATGTGACAGTCACTGATCACCAGTTATTGGCAATTACCGTGGTTTGTGCATTAATATGGGCTTGCGAATGTCAACTAAGATTTCAACACCAGTAAAGGTATACGAGATATATGCGTTTGAGAAGTCTGGCAACCTTCATTTATGCAAAAGTTGAAAAAAATCTTCAAATAATTAATTAATCAAAACATAAAATGTCTTAAGGCTGATCAATGCTTCTAACTGTGCGTCTGCTAGTGATTATATCCAGAGGCAAAATTCATAATTTTCTTTTTTAACATACTCAGTTTTTTCGTGTGTGCAACAAAATTGAAGGCCTTAATTACAGATTTGACATTTGATCTGAATATAGGTTGTATTGAATAGGTCACTTCTATCTGCTCTCCCTGCTATTCCTATCTTAGAAATAAAAAAACTCAACTCAAACTCAGTCCGAACAAGGCTTTACGAAAACTCCGCTTTTTTTCTGCTGGCTGAAACGCACATGCAAATTGAAACACCCTATTTTGCACACCAATAAAAAAAGAAATGAAAATTTCGGCTATTCAATATGCTTTCTTTCACACCTTACCCAAATCGCCCGAGGTTTTCTGGCCCACTCCGGACAATTATGTTAATTTTTTTGAAATACGAGCGATCGTGTTTCGCTATAATTATACTTCTCTTCATGAAGTCCAAAAGGTATAACGAAATTGGACTGATGGTGAAGTAAAAAATAAAAAATAAAAATATTCATCAACAAATCCGGTGGTGATTGTGACGTCAATGGCTTTAATTAATATGTGAAGGGTCTGGTTAATTTTGCGAAATGAGATCTGGAGTACCTTCTAGCTTTTAACGGTAACAAAAAACGAGGACTCTTGGAACGGTTCACTAATTGGGGAAAGGGAAATTAGTCGTGAGTAATGATGTTTTAAAAACCCGACGATGCAAATTTCTGTATTGTTTTAAAATATGTGGAAATATGTAAACACCATACTGGTGATTAGGCAGATTTATAACAATGTTATGTTTTGCATTTTTTCTTCTTACGATAGTTTTGCAAATTTATTTAAATTGAATGAAAATTTCAAAACATTTAATTCGCGATAAATTTTTAAAATAAATATATTTCTGTTTTGACTGCTTTTGTAATTTTAAATATAGTCGTTGAAAAATAATAAATTATTCGTGCCTTGGCCCATTTATAATTTTTCAAAAGAATGTTCATGTTTTATGAAAAAGAATATAATGCATTATACTTTAACTACACATACAATCTAGAGTTAAATTTTCTTAAAATAACTATACAAAGGATAATAAAAAAAAAAAAAAAAAATTTTTTTTTCATGACTTTAAAAAAATATAATCATTATCATCGGCACAACAGGCCTATGGGTGGGTCAAGGCCGTCTGCCTACTGGCAGATTTCTAGACAGCAGATGTTTCTTTTTTTTAAGGGGTAGGTTATCAGTCGTACGCCTAATGGTCATATTAGACCGGGACCTATAGTTTAAAGGGGATTCCGAACCACTATATACATCCGCGGCATCCAGGCCCCTAATATATATATATATATTACCATAATGCTGAGAATATAAAATAACATTAATTGTTAATTATTTTTTGATGATGGAAACTTTATTTGATAAAGAACACAAGCATAAAGACTTCCGATTCAGGCCAAAAGGAAATGAGTTGAAGAGAATCTCTTTTAAAAGTAGACCACGTGCTGCTGTGCCTTTAGACCACATGCTGTTTCAGCTTTTTGGCTTTAGGCAGGGAATGATTGCCTTGCGGAATATTTATTTTGATTTAACATCTTTACGCCCCCTAATTCTGTATTATGCGGGAGAGACACTGTTACGAATGCATCGCGCCTTAAAGAATACCCTGAGGGGTCTGGACATTTATATGATAGATACTGGCAAGCAAGAGAGAAACATCAAGATCTCCGGACTGGCTGGCTTGTCTTGACTTTTGATATAATTTTTTTTAGTTTTTCATTCTGATCTTATATGCTGTTTTTGATTAGCTTCATGTGTATGTAATGTGTGTGCTTGTCACCTACTAGTCAATGAATTTGTATGTTTTAAGTGCTTGATAAAAATTAGTAAAAAAAAAACCTTATTTGATATTAAAAATAATTAAAATCGAATAAAAGACAAATGACGTGAACGTAATACCAATTAATTGTAAATTTTTTTTAAATTCAAACATTGACTAACTACACTCAAGAGCCAAAACATTATGACCACCCCTACATTTTGCAATGAACTCGCCTGGAGGACGTGGAAGGCACGTGATCAGGTGGAAGTGGTATTTAACTGGTATTAAGTGGTGGTATTAATCCATGCCAAGACGGGTTGAAGCTGTGTTGCACGCCAAAGGTAGGCCAACTCGTTATTGACAGGTGGTCATAATGTTTTGGTTCTTGAGTGTATATTGATTGAACTATTACTATTGAAATTTCAGTTAAACGAAAACGTTTTGGTGTTTAGGATTTTTTAATGCAATTCAAATAAATAAATGATCTATTTATATAGTTACTACGACATAAAAAATTAATATAAAAGTTTAAATATTAATTTAAAAATTATAATTAATTTCGAGAATTTTCAAATTATTCTATAATATAAAAGTCAATGGAAATTGCTTTAATTTAAACTATCTCTTTATTGCATAAAAATGTGGGTTTTTTTAATCAGGTATTTCATTTGAAACCTGATGTCCTTCGTTCTTGCAATTTTGTGTAGGGAGTGTTCAAACAAATATTTCGACTCATTTTCAGACAAACAGTCCAGTGACTTGAATGTCAGTCCATGGTTTCTTTTTATTTATATTGAAACAAAAAAAAAGTTGTAAAAAAACCCACTAAAAATAGTTTGTAACTCATTTTAAATTAAAAGTAGTATCTTAATTTTTTTTATTTGATAATTTATATTATTTTTATGATGCATATATTTTTATACACTTATCTTATGCCAATATATCTGAAAACATAGAAGCACTTTTAAAATGAATTTAAACCTAGATTATAATTAATTGGACGGGAGTGAAGGTGATAGTTTTTAAGAAGTTTTTTACAATGTCATCCAGATGTGCAGAAAATTTGTTAATTTTAATAAAAATGTTTGTTGTTGTTGTTTCTTATCCTACTTGGTAGACGTTGCTGTCTACCAAGTAGGATAAGAAACAGCAACAACAAAGTGACTTCTAATGAAAGGAGAGAAAGGGAGGACAGCTTCTGTTGTGAAGTGTGGTCTGGCTTCTTGTTGCTGACTTTTTACGGGCTAGGGTTGTCAGCCCTACGTTCAACTCTCTGCAGTCATATTAGACCGGGATCTATAGCTTAAAGGGGATTCCAAACCACTGCAAACATCCATGGCACCGTCGGGACTCGAACCCGAAACCTGTGGCACCGAGCGCCAGTGTGCTAGTCAGTCAGCCTTCGGGTCCCAATAAAAATGTTCAACAAATATTGATGATTTCCCCTTCTTTTTTTTTTAATAAAAAAATGTTTAATATTATTATATAAAATATTTTGATTGCTTTTAATTCTATGCATTTATCAAATATTTAACTGTTGAATATAAAATTCTCATCTTTATAACATCATTTTACTTCGGAAGTATGCTAAAACATGCTTCTTTAAAAGATCAGTCTCTGTCCTATTAAGTGACTAGTGGTACCACGGGCTTCAGGTTAGAATGGATGGATGCTATGGCATGGATGCTTGTTCGAAATACGATTAGTAGATCCTGGTCTATTTAACCTCAGTGTGCAAAAAATGATCGTAGAGCGACAAACAAAAACCAAACTGTCAAGTTTCCAACTCATCAACGATTTCCGCTAGGAAATAAATCACAGACAAGCGGAAAAAAGGAAAGATTCTTGTTTAAAATAATTGATCCATTGTTGTGTATGTTTTTTTTTTGTTTTTTTTAAAAAATTTTCTGTCTGTATGGCATTTTTCATTGCTGGAATTACATGTTACAAGACAGGATATATTGTACGTTTCTATATTTTAGAAATTGGCTCATGTGCATCGAATTGTATCTTTTCCATATAGCCTGGTGTTTTTATGGAACCTTATGTATCAGCTTTTTTGTGGTGTACGTTTCCTTGTCAGAGCCACCTACTGTTAAAAACGTAATTAAAAAGAAAACAAAATGATATATACCAGCTGTTTTTGTACTTTCTGAACAATAATCATGGTACTTAGTATGTTTCCTCATTCAAAATATTTTATTACCTTTCTAGTTTTTGAAATATATATTTGTGTATTAGGACTAAAGAATTTTGCTATTGTTGGTGAAAATTTTATCTTTTTGTTAATCTTGTTGACTTGACTTGACTTGACGCTTTGAGATGTATGCTCGTTGACGCTGCTTTATCTCAATTTATCCAAATGTTTTTCTTCCCAACCAATTTGCAAAAGTGGAAATGAGACCTCTTCAAAATACACTCCAAAATTTAAACTTCCTAAGTCCAAAAATTCGAAAAAAAAATCCAAAAGTATTAAAATTCCAAAATATAATCTTGTTTTAATGGCATGTAAATTTAATACCGCAGTTATTTCATGATTTTGAAAAATTGAAGACATTAAAGAGCATCAAATAGTATTATCAAAATTTTGTGATGTGAAAGTGTTATTAGTTTTTTAATCGAATCATCGCAATTGTTGAAGGAAAGCATTTTTATTTTCTTTGCAAATTTTAAGACTAAATCATTTGATTATTTAAAAAAAATTTTTTGTTGTATATTTTTTTAATAATCACAGATTCCTCGAGGCTTATAAGAGTATGTAATATTCATAAAATCATTACATATAACAAAACACAAGGTATCAGAAAAATAGATATGCAAACTGTAATAAAAGAATAAACATTTATAACCAATAAAAGAAAGTTATATTAAAAGTTGTACATAAAAAATATAAACATATAGACACATAAATCTCAAATAAAGAAAAAGAAAGAGAACATATAGAAGTATGTATTCATATTGGCAAGAATTCACGAATTCAACAAAAATTAAAAGGGAGGATATCGTTTCTACATATGTTATAAATCCCATGAAATTTAAGGATTTTTTTATTGAGGAATTCATGTAATGTTTCCGATTTTTGCAATAGATTTTATAAAAAATATTCGCCAAAGATTATGTCATTGTCGCCAAAATTGCTATATCCTGATAAATAAAAATTGCTTTAGAATACCAAAAGAAATCACAAAAAGTATACACTTTTATACTTGATGAATTTTGTATATCGCCTCAAATGGTAAAAACAATTCATATCACTGTTGTTAACCGTTGTTGTTCCCATTCTTTTCCCATATTAGATTCTTCTGTCTTTAAAAATATTAAAATTTTTCGTTTTTGTGCAATCTTTTATTTAGAACAGATTCTCTCTATAAAACACAATTCATCTATAATTTGCTTCCAAATGCTTACGCAAATATCCCAAGCTATAATTTTCAATACGATTGATTATATTCTCAGAACTTCCAAGAAAAAGAATCACCCCGGAGTAATTATTAGATTATGTCATTGAGAAATTACGTGGAGTACGTGGTTTGCATCTTCTATTTGGTAAATCGCTCGTAATTTAGTGGAGAATAATGTGTAGTTGGTTACAGAGAAAATTCTGTTGGTTTCAAGCGACATTACCCAGCCTGTCATTTAATATCGCATTAAGTCAGGGATTGCAATCACTCTTTGGGGAAAATAATTTTGTTAATTATTTGTCAACTTATCACAATTATTTGTAATGAGTGGGAGATACCATTTTTTTCCGGTTTGATTATATATTTTTTTCGGATGAGTTTGATTGTCTCTTGCCATATAATTATAAAAAGGCTCTAATATTAAACGTATACTGAAGTCTCTTTAAATATCCTACTTATATATATCTTATCATAGAATGATTAGAATCGACAATGCTACACGTTTTTTATCAGTTTCATGCCCGATTAGCTCCCAATTATTGTTTTTATATACACCATCAGAATTACCGTTGGTAATAATCACCACCACCACCTCAACATTAAAATAAGCATCAAGATAAATGCCGATTTCTTTTATTTTAAGTTATTATTATTTTATTCTTCGCGAGTAGGACTTATTTAAACATAGATGGAGTATTGTTTAGTATTTATACTTAAAAACTGCTTTGAGAAATTTAGGTCAGTTGAAAATTCCCAGTTATTAAATACTTTTTTAATTTAACAAATGGACTAAGTAAAACATAGATTTAAATATGATAACACGTACTTAAAAAAATCCATGCATATCAAAGTTAAATAAAACACAAATATTCTTTAAATCTTATTGATGGACGACATGAAAAAAAGTACAATTTTCTAATCCAACACCATAAAACAAAAACGATTTAGGTGCAAAGATTCAACTAAGTTAGAAATAGCCTAATAGTAAATAATACGTTTTAATCTAACTTAGAAATCATGAAAAATTAATAGATTCTTATATTACGCAAGCAATTATTAGCTGAATAACTAAGACTCCAGAAGACATGCTAAGCCAAACGAAAAGGTACTAAAAGAAATCGGGAAGTATTAGAAATCTCTTCTAAAGTATTTATATGATGATGATGTTGAAAATTATTGGATCAGTGGTTCCTTTAAGCGACAAACATAACAGAATGAACTCATTGGCAATGCCCAGAAGTTAAAAGGGAGTCAATGAGAATTAAGAAGGTATAATAATTCAAAAATTTAATTTAGGTAGGAGATTAGAGTAAAGTATTCCTAGGTCTTTCAAAATTAGAGTGCTGTTCATATTGTTCGATCTCTTGAATGGCCAGATTATGGTGGTCATTGACCAGACATTGTCTGGCCATTCCAGATAATGTTTGGATATTGTTGGGATGTTACTTCCCTGCAAAGTGTTTCATGCATCCAAATCCAAAGTTGTTCCTGCATAATATTCCAAATGTCTGTATTAGATAGATCAAACAAAATTTTTGCCTTTCGAAACAGACAGGCATTGAGATACCTTCTACTTCTTCATTGGCGCAACAGCCCCATGGTGGGCCAAGGCCGTCTGCCCATTGGCAGATTTCGGTTGTTAACAGGCAGATTTCGGTTGTTTATAGATGTTAAGTTGTAAGTCCTACATCCAACTCTCTACAGTTATATTAGACCGCGACCTACAGTTTAAAGGGGATTCCGAACCACTACAAACATCCATGGTACCAACGGGACACATTGAAATACCACTGTGCTATTAAAAAAAAAAAAATAGAATAGGAGGGAAGAGTAGCGTCGCAAGCTATCAGTGTGCTTTAAACTGCTACCCCATTTTACAATAAAAGATGGCAAATAATAAAATACTATTTGCTAAGTCTTTTGCTAACAAAAGTTGGTGGAGATTTTCTTTTTTTACTGACTTTATCACCACTATATGATCATCACCTGTCCCTTCATAATGTTTGCTTTTTATATCACGGTTGTCGTTCATCACATCTATTGTCCAATAAACTGGATAAAAATCACATTTTCAAAATATTTTATCGCGTTGTAAAAAAGAAATGACAGTTAAAAGAAATGTTTGAACTTCTGATTTCTGCCTTGAAAATGGTACTATTTTTTTACATAACATAGCCGATATTACCAAAATCTTTACGATACCATTTTGATAATTTGCTTAAATGTAATTTTACAAACAGGAATTTTGACATTTTGTGTGTATATTTCTGTGTTTATTTTATTATTATTTAAATTATTAATTTTGTTAAGATTTTGTTTGAATAGACTTAATTAATTTTTTTTAAATTCATTTTTTTTTTTTTTTTTTTTTTTAATATAAGTTTCGAAAAAAAAACTATCATGAAATTAGATTCTTGCAATGGCAATTTTGTAACGTAATTCCATTCGTTGCAGCTTATTATTTCTTTATCTTAAGTAAGGTTGTATCAAATTAGAGAAATAAATGTTAGTTGCAGACTGATTATTTACATTGCTGATATTAAACGATATTAAATATCTCATAAAGATACACACCCATTTTCAATGTCAATTATTTGTATAGGAAAAAATATCTTAGTAACTAAGTACTAAATAAGTCATTTATAAAATGAAGAAAAAAAATTCCTATAAAGTAGCCTAAGGAAATACTATTCGAAAACAAGTATTGACTAATTGTGAGTTTAAAGAAACCGCATAGAAATAATGAATTATTTCTTGCTACTGGATATTCATATGATCAATGGTCAATATTTCAATTCATAATTCGATAAGCTCCGGTAATTCTGCCTAATTTAGCTGATATCTTCACGCGATATGCTTTCCTTCTATTAGCTCAGACTCTCCCTATATATATTTATATATATTGTTCAAATTTTCAATCGTTCATAAAATACTTTTTATTTATCCACTGAAGTCAAATACATTTTTTGAAACTTATAGTGGATAACATTGATGTTAATACAGTTTTTTTAATTATTAATTCATTAATTAAATTTCTCTTGTATAAGATATTTAGCAGGATATAAATTTAGGAATAAATACCGTCTGTGGCGAAGCATGTAGATCGCTGGAAAAAAAAAAAAAAAAACTTCTTTTTCAGATTCTTTTTTCATTCTGGGTTCTAGTCTGACTCAAAGAGGGAACAAAATGGAAAAATTTGTATTAATTGTAATTATTTAATAAAAAGTAACTAAAATAAAAAATTTCTTTTTTGACCTAAGTAGGAATTGACTTTATTTTTTTTTTTTTTATATTACTTGTTAACTATTGTTATCGGAAATGAAACTTAAACACTTTGTCTAACAACATTTTATTATTTGGATTAAATTTTAACAAAAACGGTATTACTATTTTATATATGAATTTTAAATTTATTTTTATATGTGTTTAATGGTTTTCGAATAAAAAAAATCAATTTAAATATTCTTGCCAATTTCTGAAACATTTGAGATTTCTTTGTCTGTCTCTCTGTAAATGATTATCGTGAGAAAACTCCTTGGTCTAATTCGATACCAATTTTTTCAAAAATTTTTGATTTATAAACTGTTTTTTCTCCTTGATAGATGAATAAAAAGAAAACCTTGAATAAATAACTAGATGCATTCGACTTTTTTTAAACTGTGAACTCTTTGCGCATTTTTCTTTTAATCAATGGGATATCTCATTTGCATTTTGTAAAAAAAAAAAAATCTGTTCCCTGGCATGAGAATTTCTTGAATGCGTGCGCGTTTTCACTGCAAGAAAAATGAACGTCTTGTGTAAAATATTCATGCGTTTGTCCTGGAGCGAATATTTGATTGGCCCTTTTCAATTGCTGCGATCTTTCTTACAACAATAGAGCCTCGTTATGTAAATCTAAATGGAACGCTTGCAAAAGAAATGTTCCGCTTTTTGAAGTAAGCCTCTGATGTTGTTGTTGTTGTTGTTGTTTTTCCTTCTGTTTGTGACAGAATTAATGATTATTAAATGTATCCGATTTTGAATTCTCGTCTAATATGCCTGCTATATCCATAAAAATTGTTTCATCTTTTAATTTCATAAAAATTCCCACTTTTCAATATTTGATTGTCCAATTTGTTTCTATCTATCATTGAACTGTGCCTTTATAGATTTTATATCCATTTTTTATAAATATACATATAACAGTTGGAAAATGCTAATAAATTTATAAGGTAACGAAGTTAGATGCAAGTAAGTTAAAAGATAACAATATTATTGTTTGTCACATAATTGTCGTTCAGTTGTATCCTTTTATTTATTAATTTAATAAATCATTTTATAAAATCTGAATTGCTAAAAGCATCAATATTTTTAGAAAATCCTGACTAATAATCTTTCTGTAATCAATGTGGCATCTTAATAGATGGTAGATTGTAGTATGGAATGACTGATGGAAAAACTGACATAGTATGGAAAAACTGACATCAACAGGATGGATGATAATACTGGAGAAAAAGAGGAACTTCTTCAACTAGTTTCTAATAATACAATATTTTTTAGCTGATAGAAACGTATATATAGAAACAATTGGGCAAAAACAGTAAATTTTGATTGTATCTGTCAAGTCTTATGCATTTAAAAAATCTCTTACTTCTGTTTCATTATTATTAAAAATTAAATAATTGAATTTCAGTTACACTAAATCATTTTCAGATTTTTTGCTTGGTATTCTGAGCTTTTTAAAATTTTCCACAGCCTATATATACAATATGACCCAAATAAAAAAAAGTTTCTGATTAGTAGTCAAGTCAGAGATATGGTCCTCTCCTTTCCTACCCCTTATGATATTAATTTAGAATTTAAATTTCATGAGTAGATTTTCTATGCATTTCTTTTTTAATACTTATACGCTCGCTGATAACAGGACAATTTCAATATTGAAAAATTTTAAATCTCAATATTTTTCAATACTTAAGTCTAAGCACATGTCATCACCTCTTAAAATTAGTGCATTCGCTTTGATTTCAGGCAAAATAAAGCTGAAAAGTTGTCATATGTGGATTTTCAAAATAATATGTTTAGCCATTGGGACTTATTACTATTTTAATTTTGAACTTTGATTTATGAAAATTTATGTTTAATTGAATGCTGTCCCGCTAATATATTTAAAAGAAACAAGATTGACATTCCTGTTGTACAGTCGCAATGAAATAATCATTGTATTTTTAATAATTTTAAACCATTTTTTTTTCTGTGTTTATCTTCGAAATAATTTGTTATGGACCAAAATGGTATGAAAAGAGACTGATCTTTTCTGATAATTCATTCTCATTTACTTTTAAGGATATGCAGGTTATTTTAATTAAAATTGCTTTTGGGTGCTCGCCAATAAAACTTCAAATGATTCATTTGCGGGGACCACATTAACGTTATCACAAACGATTCATTAATCAGCGCTGTTTATTCTTCCGTTTATTATGTCAGGGTACATGAGTTCGCCAATCCCACCAGATTCAATCGCCGACTTAATCGCATTCTTCTGAGTGCGTGTGTACAATTGCCTATTTAGCAGGAAAAATTTGCTGCTGTCTGAATTATTATTTTTTTATTTCTTTTGTCGTAATTCGTCTCCAGCACTTGTCCTGAAAATGTTTCACTTAACCGTGCGCTTGAATCAATCAATATTCTGGGCGTGGAGGCTGGCTGCTCGCCCCTGGGGAAAAAGAGGGGCGGATCCACCTGGCAGGTAAAAGTGGCGGCTTCAGATTTCGGCACCGTCTAATTCTTCCACCGGCCCAAGATAAATAACGAAAGTAGATAATGATAACACTCGCTGTCCTTTTCTTTTTTTTTTCTAACCCTTGCCTTTCTTTTTTTCCGCCTTCGGTTTCATATTTGCATTTAACCATCATTGGTATTATTATGGTTTTCTTTTTTCTACTCGCGTGATTTTTGAAATTGTTTTACTCCAGAAAGACCCATCTGCTCTAATGGTTCTTACTTTTGCAGCATGGTGAAGTAAGTGAGAACAGAACTACGTATTTTCTGGATCTGGAACGGTTCTTGATCAGATTATGCTTCATTGTAATTCATTGTGGCTGCGAGGTGTTTCCTGATCTGAAGATTTCCTCGCTTCAATGGATTACGTACCTCTTAGCTTCTGCCATTCATTCCATTTTCTGTCGAAATGGGCATGATTTTTTTTCTTTTGGTTTCAATAGCTGTGATTTTAACTGTTTGTTGTCAGTTCTGACATCCATCATAATTTCGTTGTGTATAAGTTATTTTTTTTCTTCCCTTGAGTTTAAATGTTTATATAAACGTTATGTTTACTTAAGTTATGTATACAAAAGCTACTTAAATAAATATTTAATGGGTTGATTTATTATGCTGAGATTGCGTTATAAAATGAAAGTGCAAATGTTTAGAAGTTAGGTGAAATGCATAGCATTGCTTTCTAAGACAACCGAATGAACTTCATTCACGATGAAAGTAGAAAAAAAATCAAACAAACATTGAACTTCTAAGTACCTTTCATTGACCTTTAAGAAATAAATTTATGGGATTGATTGGATTATGACTAACGGTGCAATTCAGTGCCATGCCCAAGAAGACTGAACGCAGCTGTCATTAAATAAATAAGCAGTATTATCGTTGAGGAAGAAATCTCATTGAGTGAGGAGAAAGATGTCTACAACTAAATATGTGATGCATCAATAAACATCTTGGTGAACTGCAAACAAGAAGTGGTTTGTTTGATTACAGAAAACAATTTCAGCATTTCTCAAAAGATTTTACATGTTTTTTACATTATTATTATTATTATTATTTTTTTTTTTTTTTTTTTATGAATAAAAAAAATATAAAATGCAAAATTTATTAACAACATTGATAATTAGTTCTTAATAAATATTGTAATATTTAATTTTTTAATATAGCTTATTGTAATCGTTTTTACAAAAATTGAGTAAATATTTTAATAAGCAAATATTTTCAATGTGTATTTGGTAATATTTTTCTATTGTAATATCTCTTCCCAGAGATAACGAAGATATTTTGCGTACATTTAGATCAGTCTAGTATTATAGTATTTATATCTCAGAATATAAAAGTGCCTGATCAATTTTCTAAGAATTCGAGAACATAATCGAAGATAACTGCAATTTTTATTGAAACATTTCGATTGAAACAATAATTTTCATTGAAGCATTTTGATTAAAACAATAATTTTCATTGAAGTATTTTGTTTAAAACAATGATTTTCATTGAAACAAAAATATTGTCATCAAAAGTCAGACTTTTAATCATTTTTATTTATTTGGTTAGTTATCAAGTTTCTAGTCCATCGAAAGATTTGTGTCTTTTACGAAAGCCAACTTTTGACTGCTTTTTCCGTAAAACGTAATCTATATTTAAATCCCATTTTAGATTGCTTATCAACCATTTATGTTTCTTATAATTTCAGAAGTTAGAATCTGAAGACATTTCTTCCAAATTTTCAAGAAACAAAATGCATTTTTTGTACATATGCGTTGCAAACATACTGCTTTTTGTAATTAGAATCTTCTGAAAAATTATATGAAATCATTATTGTAGATAGATTTGAATGATAACTATACAGATTTATAAATTATTTATGTCCCTTTGTAGAACTTTGCGTGTTTCTCTAAATATCAAACTTAACAGTCCTTTTTGAGGTTTTAGCAGCAAAATAAACGATCCGTCGATCATTCTGCTGTGGTGAATAGACTATTGAAAGTATTTGATCGATCCCATTGACCACCATATAATGGATAAACGATCCTTTCTATGGAGTCTGTTTAACTGAAAGGGGTTGTTTTGCATCTACACGGCACGCCATTTAATGAGGTATTCACAAAGAAACGGTGGAATTTAGTTTAGGATATACGAGAATTTAATTATGCCTCTTTTAATTGAATCAATTCATCTTAAAAGAAACGTTTTGTTCCATTCTCAAGCGTGGATGTTTTTTACCCTTGGCTCCTCCATTGTATTCATTAGTATCTGTGTTACACACAATATTTGAAATGAGCCCGCGCGTACCGTGGCAATTGAAGCGGAAACGCTTTGTATCTTTAACAGTAAATATTTGTTTGTTGATTGTTATCACTACTATTTATTTTCAATGAAAGTGCCAAATTTTTTTTTTTTTTTTTTATTATTATTATTATTTTTTTTTTATTTATTTATTTATTTTTTTTTTGTCTTTCATAACTTCTTTTATTTTTCATTGGTTTTTCACTTATATGATGGTGAAAGAAGACGTTATAGTTTTGTGTGTGTGTATGTGTGAAGTTTGCACTAAAAATTAAGAAAACTGCAGATTAAGAAAAACTACTAATAAGATTTTGAATTTATAAATCTGTTCATAAAACGATAATCAGTAACTAATAATAATATTTTCTGATTAATCATAATCTTTAAATGATTTTTTGTACGACTTTTCAAATACAATAATAATACCTTCTTAGTTATTTATTTCGTCATACAATGTTCACTTAAAATAATTATAGAAATATTTTAAGTTTGATAAATAATTTTTTTTAAATTTTCTTTTTAAAAAATTCATATTCTTGATTTCACATTACATGTAGAATTTTTTTATATATTTATTTTTTATTTTTTTTTATTGATGCTTGGTCTTTAAATTTTGATATTAAAAAATTATCATAATGCAGTAAATCTAAAATATTTTGTTTCTGCAAAGAAATATGTTTTTATTAAAAAAAAAATGAAAGGCTGGTGAAATATTATTTATGTATCTTTTGTAAAATTGAATTTAAATTATTACAATCATGATTTTAGTTTGCCAAGTTAAAAATTTTTTACTTTAAAATTTCTAAATATCCCGTGGTGAAGCTAGAAATTATTCATGACAAACTAGACACCCCTTGTGCTTACTTTTAAAAACCCCTGTTTTAAAAAAATGCAAGTAACAAAAACTTTTTTTGCCGTGCGATAAATATATTTCCTTTATTTAATCTTTGATCTTTAAAATTTGTTTAAATGCATTGGGCATTGTGCAATATAAAATTGCTATTACCTTTGAACTTATCAGTTTTTTTATCCTAGCCGCAACAACAAAAAGGCAGGGATTTAAATTGAGTTTAAAGAGATTGATGCTCCAAGTTCGTGTTTTCTTTAATATTTGGGCGTTGATGAGTTTTTGATTGATCGCTTTTTTGCTTGACAGATGAGTCGACGCCCACGTTCTGCGTTTCGGTATTGTTTCGATTGACAATTCTTATGTCATCTGTTTTATTTCTTTTGCCACTTTGTTTTAAAAGAATTTTTATTTGTAAACAAATTTTTGTTTGTTTGTTTTCGTAAGAACTGTGATTTTTGCTTCTGCTACCGTACATTTTAAAACTTTCTTTGGAATTTTAAAGGAATTCTTAGACAGCGAAAAGCTTTTCAATTGCTACACGTGCTACTGTATACAAAAAGTAACACAAAAGTTTAAATTTCCCGGGCATATGGTATTTTAATTTTTTTTTCTTTTCTTTTTTAGGTTGCTAGCACTGTTTTTGGCATCTGTGTGAAATTTCACGTCAAAATATTCATTAGTGCTTGAGTTGTTATGTTTGGTTTTGTGAGATGCTAAAACTGATTCCGGCGATTTTTGAAATGTCTCTTCAATCGACTTAAAACTGAGTCCCCGTAGTGATCTTTTGAGTTTGAGGAATAGCCAGAACTAGCACGATGCTAATTTAGGTGAATATGGTGGTTGTGGAACAATATGGGTTTCTTTTTTGGCGAAAAAGTCACGAAGGAGTCAATGCGGTATGAACTGGCGCATTCAGTGTTTTCGGTACCAATCAAGATTTGTCGTGTTTGAAGCCCAAAACATCTTTTAAAATAGAATTTTGAAATTCCAACATCATCAGCAAGGTCTGTAATTGTAAATCGACGGTTTGCAAGCACCAAATCTTTTGGACGTGAGCTTCATCGGTTGAGGTTGGTGGTCGGCCAAAGGCTCTTCGTCTTCAATGCGTTCTCTGCCTTCTTTGAACTGTTTATACCACTTCTAAGCATTTCCTTCCGATATAGGAATGCTCACCGAATGCATTCTGCAACATTCTATACGTTTCCGTAAACAAAATGTAATGCAAGTTTTTTGCTCACTTAATTCAGACATTTCAAAAATCGCCGGAATCAGTTTTAGCATCTAACAAAACCAAGCGTAACTCAAACATTAATGAATATTTTGACATAAAATTTCACACAGATGTCAAGGACAATGCAACAACCTAAAAAAGAAAAAAACTGAAATACCATGTGCCCGGGAAATTTAAATTATATATATATAATATATGCCATTTTCCTTTTTTAATGATGACTACTTCTGTTTAGTTAAAGGATTCTTTTTAAAATTTGATGGTAGCGTTTATTAAAATTTGTGCTGTTTATCTCTTTGGAATGATGGAGGAGAGCCTCTCGTCATAAATCTACTTTAAATTCACGAAGATAATATTTTGACAGACGTAAGCTGATAAAAAGATTTCACAAACCAGTTATGAATATCATTAAGAGCTGTTTATTCTCGGCATTAGCGGCTGTGAACCTTTATTTTAAGAGAGTCTAAATATATTTAGTGTTTGAAAATGAGCGTTCACTCTTCCCATGAATTTATGGTTTAATAATATACAATTATTTAAAATACACGGAAACACTTAAACAACCATTTGTAGGCCTGGCATGTATGAAAAGTTCTTCAAACCAATGTAAGGCATTGCATATGGTCCGTTTTAGTATTACCATAAAGTTAACTACTGAAATATTCTTTTTTATGTAGAAATATTTCATTTTAAAGTAAATTTCGCTCTTTTTTTTTTTTTTTTTTTTTTTTTTTTTTTCAGTACTGACGGTATAGAGCAGTGGTTTTAAACTACACTCATGTCCAAAATTATTTGATGCATAAAATGACGGATTTCTCAGAAACTGTGAACTATAATTTTATGCATTTTTCTGAAATAATACATTCAACATTCTGACACATAAATACAAAGGAAAAAAATGCACTTTATATGATGTAGAATTATATAATTAAAAAGAAAGCACTGCATATGATATATAATTATAGCATGAAACAATAAAAATAGTAATAGAATATGACAAAGAGTTCAGAAAAAAAAATTAAACTTTGCGAATTTAATATGGAATGTGACCTCCCCTGACTTGTGCACACATATCACAACGTGTTTTCATGTTGGCAATAACGTTGTTAATCACAGTTTAGCGAATTAACTCCATTCTTCCAGCAATTTGGTCTTCAGAGCATTTACAACTCTAGGAGGCGGATCTCTATATGCAATTACTTTTCCAAGGTAGTCCCATGTGTTCTCTATAGGATTGAGATCAGGAGAGTTTGTGGGTCTCGATATTCGCTGAATGTCTTTATTTTGATGGAATTCCTCAACGAGTTTTGCTCGTTGTGGAAGAGCATTATCGCTCATAAATAAAAAGTCAGTTCCTTAAGCACCTCTCAAAAAATCTTAAATAAGTCTCTAAGACTTCATCTCGATATCTTTGATAGTTCATAGCTCCGCTATTGAAAACGTGTAGGGGCGTTCGTCCATCGATCATTATTCTTCCTCATAACATTACACCGAAACTGTCACGTTCCATAATGTTCGAGGGATAATCTCGTATTTCTGACTCCCTCCAGATGTAAACACGTATAGAATTACCTGTAAAACTAAACCTCGACTCTTCAGTAAAGAGAACATGGGACCAATGGTGCTCACTCCAGCCAATATATACTCTTAGCTTTATGGCATAAAAGTCTTTTTCATTAAGACTTCTCTATACCGTTTGCCGTGATTCAGTAGTTTATTGGCGGATGCAAGCTCTGAACTTAATTGACGAGCATGCAAACTCTGAACTTAATTGACGAGCAGTAGACTTCCTGTTATGAAGGGTAGTTATTACCTGATATCGATCTTTAGAAGCAAATGTCATGTCTGTTTCACGTTTATGCCATGACGTTCACGACCTTGTCCAGGACTTCTTGCAACAGTTCCATCGTTTTGAAATTGTTTCCATAACGTAGAGGCTGTCTGTCTTTAAATATTCAAACATCTGGCTACTTCCGTGATTGGCTGTCTTGTTTCTAAACGGCCTACAACTCGCTACTTCATAGATTTTTCCCAATCATACTTCGAAGATATAACAAATCCATTTGAGTCCTAACACACTAAAATCGAACGCTATGTTGCAGATATTCATTTTGCTCAAAGCGTTTGATTCAACATCGGATGATGTAAGCCTAGATTTACATATGTGAACCTGTTTGATTACTTTTGATTGGATCATGGTAATTAAGTCTGCTTTTCGCACATTCCTTGGATCATGGATCACATTGGTTAGATATTTCATTGAAAAATAATGTCATTATTTTTGGGTATGTAAAGATAAATTTGGACAGTGTATTTTGGTTCGCGAACCCTTTCAAGTGTTCCATCATCAATGTACAAAAAATAGATAAATAAATAATTAAAAATTGATAAAAGTTATAATCGCAATATTTTAGATATTGCAAAAAAAAAAAAAAAAAAAAGAAAAAATTGAGGAAAAAGTAAACACTATTAACAGCAAAAAGTTAGAAACAAATAATAATAAATAAATAAAAATGATAATTTTTCAATCTTCTTCGTGACCCCTCCCTAGGGGGTCGGAACCCTTACTTTAAAACCATTGTATAAAAGCAGAACTCGGTTGGAGCCGTGTCCTGACAAGAGAGCAAATGGTGATTGTTTGTCTGTTCACATGTTTTCTATTTTCCTCTCGAAAGAAGGCACAATTATCTCACGCTGCGAGTAAATAATCAATCGCCGTATGGTAAATCTGCTGAAGCTGTATTCCAAACCAACCCCTAGGTAATTAGATCTTTAGTCTACTCCGAATTTTTTTTTTTTTTTTTTCCAAGGAGTCGCTATCTATACGCGATTTAACGTACGTGTGTGTATTAGAGTTCGATTTCTGTTGGTGGGATATATTGCAGATATTACTATGAATCTATTCATTACTACAACTTTGAAAAGTAATAGTAATAAATAAATTCTCGGGAAATTCTGACGCCACGCTAAAGCAAGATAGCTGCACCTCAAACCTTGACCGAATGCATTAATCCCTTTCCCCTTGTTTCCTAGTCCTTACAGGGAAAAAACGTCGATGTCCCGTAATAAAGTTATCAACAGATTGGCGAGTGAATGAACCAAATGCTTATTGTTGAAAATAATAGATTGTTGTTGTTCCTTTTTTGTTAATTTATTTACACTTGCGTCTGGATTGTATTTTGAAGCGTTTAATCAAAGTAATGATAAAAAAAAAAAAGTCTTTAAAATGTTAATTTCGATTGTTGTGCAATATATACATTTCACCTGTGCCTGCGTCGATGGTTAATTTTTCTTTTCCGCAACGAATTAATGTGACCGATTTTCCCACGCACCGCCACACATCATCCGAGTGGCTCCTCCCTTGTGGGAAAACACCGTGTCCTCGTTCTTTCCTTTGCTTGTCTTCTTCCGCGAGACACACTCGCCTCATCAGATTACTAATGAGAACTTTCGCGCTACGCTGCTCGCTGATGGACTCGTAATGCAATTATGCCATTCTGACTCGTTCACGGTTCACGAGTGATGATCCGAACTCATCAATTACACCCTTGTTTCAGAACCTGCGTAAGGAACTCGATATTTTCTCGAATCTAAAAAAAAAAAAAAAAAAAAAAAAAAAAAAAAAAAAAAAAAAAAAAATTAGGCTGCATTTTAGACTATGGACCCTTATATTTCTTCTAGTTTGATTAATTTAAAAGCGCATCAGAATGAAAAGAAATTGAATCAGCATTTTTTGTCATCAAAATTGATTTCACTTTGCTTGTATTTAAAATGACTGCCTTTCACAAATCAGTTGTTTTAATTTATTGCACATTATTAAAGTGCGAATATTTGTTGTTGAAATTATTTGAAAAGATATTTTCCATAAGTGTTTCATTTAAAGTTTTTTTTTTTTCCTCAAAATACTGTGGTACGTCAATGTATGTCTTCATTGGAATAAGTCCAAATTGATCGTAAGTGTAAACAAAAAATTTTGTTTGTCTGGAATATCCAGACAATGTCGCATTTCTGAAGCATCTTTAAAAGAAAAAAGGCAAGTTTTTTAGTAAACATCAAATCTGGCGGTAGTCAATTAGATGAAAGAAAGGAAAATAGAAAATAAAATTTTGTTAATTTTCTTTCTTTTCTGTATAAGTTCAAGGATCTACAACGGATTAATGATGCGTACTGGGATACCTGCCATCAAGGTATAACAAGCTCGTATATGGGAAAATCCACTAAAATTAAGATATTCAATAATAGTAGCTAAAGTAACGCTGGAATTCAATTGAGTCCTGGTCTTTGAGACTCTGAAGTTGCAATTGACGACCCTCCAGTTAATGAAATATATCCGGACGCGGAGAAACCGAGGATGTCACTTATTCTACAATCTACAAATCTATTTAGTTTTGTTTTATATGACATTCTATGGTAATTTTTTTTTTTTTTTTTTTGCACACTTTAGGCTAATTAGACCGGGACGTACAATTTAACATGGATTCCGAACCACTAACAAACATCAATAACCTGAAGTTTGTGGTACCAAACGGATAGTGCTACTATTAGAATGCGTCCATATAATACTTTAATTATGTATCGAAGAACACTATCCAATTGGCCATCAGGCTACGTAAAAATCTATTTTTAAGCTCTTACAGTATAAATAGTAGTTCCTAGCAGGAGGAAAGATGGAGGGTGTTTTCATGAAATTTTAACACATTTTATAATTTGATTTTTAAAAGAGCGTATATTTATCGTATTTCATGATTCGCTTAAACTCCCCCCCCACGTTTTTTATTATCTTTGCTTCTGTAAAAGTCACAAATTTTATCTGTTACTACACTCTATGATCGTTTCAATTTATTTCACTATATATATGTATGCCTAAATATCTTTCCAATATAAATTTATAACAACTTGCAGTTGATTTCTAATAAAAAAGAAGAACATTTGGAAAGTTAAAATTATTATTAAGTTATATTTAACATAGGGTTTTGTTCATTCTGGACACGTATTTTGATGTTTAAAAAAGAATTTAATTTATTCTTAAATTTGATCTCGATTTCGTCAAGAATTCTTGACATGGAACGGTGTTGAAATCATTGTAAAATAATCATTGATGGCTGCAAGAAATGATACGCCGTGTGTGGTATCAATGACTGCCTTGCAAATTTATTCAGGAACCTTAGCATGTCAATATCGCTGTGAAGGTTTCAACCATCAAAAATAAAAGTATGGAGTCATTTCATTCATTATTGTTAAGTACCAAAACTTTATTTTATTCCTTCACCTAATTTGTCGCCTATATCCTGTTTTTTGTCCTGGAATTTATTGATGTCTAAAACATCATTCACTGGCATGTTTGAATATTTAACATTTGCATATTATTTCCATGATATTTCAGCTCAGTCTTTCAATTGGCATAGCTCGTTATCAAATATAAATCTGAATTTTCATTCTATGTTCGCGCGTGGTTTAATAAATTTTAAATATTTTAACTTAACATTTAATTTTATTGGACATGTAAATAATAAAATTAAATGTCCTGTATTGACAATGATGAACCATGTATCCAAGAATTACTAGAGGGTCTGCAAAATTATGTAAGAAGAAACCTAGAAGAGATAGAAATGAAATTATTTTTACTTAATATTATTATAATTAAAAAACATAATCTAACTTGATGTGAGATCGCTTGCTTGCTCTTAATACGTACACGCTGCATTTGATTTTATAAAATGAAGCATTTGACATTTTGGGTTTGATTTGTCGCTCTACGATCATTTTTATGCACACTTTGGGCTAATTAGACCGGGACCTACATTATAAAGTGGATTCCCAACTACTGGCAAACATCCATTCCACCGCCGGGATTCGATAGCCAGCTCTGTTCCAGCTGTAGCCGAACTGCTGGCCTTTGGTACCACAGGCCATAAACAGCCAGCCTGTGGTACCAAAGGCCAGAGATCTGACCAATTGGCCATTAGCCCGCAACATTTGAAGAGTTATGGAATTATAAATGGACACTCTCCAGATTTAACACCATTGGATATATTCCTGTGGTGTTCCTACAGGAGTGTCTGCCTACCAGGTGTCTTTTATTTATTTCTTGGAACAGAAGCAGCTTATCACAGTTGTTATAAATTATTATTATATCTTCTGATTTCTGAAATCGTGTATTACTTGGACGTAATGATATAAAGGCAACCAAAAAGATCAAAATAAAGGCAACCAAGAGATCTAGCATTGAAAACTATTGAATTGTGTAAGTTATTGCAATGTAAGAATGTACTGTATTTAATGTACTATTATAAGTTATTAAAAAAATTTATTTTTTATCTTATAATTTTTTTCCGATACTTTTCGGAATTTTTCCGATACTCTATTTTTAATATTTACCAATTTTATTTTATTTGTTTTAAATCTTCATTGGCACATTTTTTACCTATTTTTCAACGAAAATAATCATGAAGGAAAATTATTTTTTTTTATATAAAATACTTTTTATTTATATTTTATCGTTGATATTTTTAAAGTTAAGTTCCCACATCCCTTAAAATAAAAGGCCTTTTTATTTCATTTTGAATCTATAAGGTTTATTATTCGTATATTTGTAACATTATATAATTGAAAAAAAAAAAACTTTTTGGGATTAAAATTTAAAGGGCATTTTTCTCTTTGGTTTGCTTGGAAAAGTTGCCGAACAAAAACCCATCTATAATTTTAGTTGTTTTTCCCTTTGTTATTACAAAGAGACCATTGTAGACTGTTTTGATATACAAAATGTACCTAGCATATGGATTTTGTAAGAAAAAAAAGGCTTCAGTTGAAAAGGCAGGCTTCAAGACAGGCTTCAATTGAGAAGTTCTTACATTTTGTGCGTTGATTTACAATTTTTCCAAATCATTACTATTTTTATTGAATAGGATTTAAAATCGCTTATGTTTTTATAAACAAATTTTCTAAAGCTGGAATGTAAATTGTAATCGCAATGTAATTCATCAAAACAGTCTCCTTGAATCTTGAAGCAATACTGCTATTTATTATTACTTTTTTTTATGTTTCTTTAACAAAACATGCACAAATAATATTAAATGCTTTTTCCATTGCTTTTACCATCACCTGGGGCATGAAAACAGAAGCTTTCTATGTAAATATTAGTTGCGCATATCAACCTGTCATTGTCATCTTTTAATGACAGGATTTCATTAAATTTGGGCTTGTATAGTTTCTTGTCTGATTGCTTTTAATCCTTTTATGCTGTGCATTTCGAGTAAACTCCCCTTGTCGGATGTTTGCCAGAGATTGATCACCTTGTTTTGAAATCACCCTTCAGTAATTAAATGCGCCTCACCTGTAAATATGCCCTCTGGGTGTTTGTCTCCTTTCAAGACAGCACGACAAACAAAATGAATTTCACTGCATGTTAAAGAGCATATGAACTTTAATTATTCACAGAGAAATGGCGTGTGGGAGGTCCCGGATTATGCTTGAATGGACATGAGTTGGTGGAGATTTCTTGGTTGCTTTTCAGTATTAAATTTAATTATTTATAGCACATTTTCGTGTTGTTGATTATTTTAGAACGCAAAGAAAATCATTTATATTAATACAAAAAGATATTTAATTTAAATTCCTTGCTATACCACATGAATATTTTCGTATTCACTTCAAAAAATCAAAATTTCTTGTCTATACAAAGAATCGGACATTGTTTTATTTTTGATATTCTCTGCATAAAGATTTGTTTTAACTAAACTACATGGATGAGCTGTTTTAGTGATTCCGTTTCCTCATAGGAAATTTTTGTTTGTTGCAATTTAAATATTGAAATACTTTTACATTATTTAGTACATTTACAATGGTGCATATCTGTATACGTTCCTAATCCGTTCCAAATTAATTTGTCCGATATAAAAGAAGGGAAAATCATTAATTCGTTCCCATAAAAAAAACCTATTGTTAATAACCTGTTATATATTAATTGATGAGATTATATAAAATAATTAAACACTGCTTGATTTAAAATACACAAATACAAAAGCATTTAAGTTAAATGCATAACGTGCATTCATTAAAATTTACAAATTTGATTTTCTCTCTTAACCTACTTAATCTAATTGAGGAGTTTAATTACACAGGGTGCTGACAGAACCGGTAACTCAGGAAAAAGTCAGGTAATTTTATCGATCTGGAAAAAAGTCAAGGAAATTCTTAAAAATTAGTAAAAATTGCTGACGAGAGCATTTCGCACCAAGCATGCGCGAGATAGGCGATTTTGTAGTCAAGTATGCTGCGCAACTGATGCCTTTTGTTTAAGCAAATGTAGAAATGTATGGATTTTATATGTTTTTAATATTTTGTTAATTATTAATATATTATTATTATTATTATTATTATTATTTATGTATTAAGCTTAAATTCATTCCTTAGGCCTAATTTCACAATCCATTAGCAACTGCATTCATTGGTATTTGTTATTTATATATTTAATTACTGAAAATTAAGTCTAATGGATTATTATTTATATATATTTTAAGTGAATTAAGTTTGAACTATTTAATCAAGTATCTTCTAATATATGCGTTGAATGCATACTTTAATTTTTTTCTTATATGTTTAATTACTTGAAAGTGTTTAATTACTAATTTTGCTTTTAAATTGTACTTCCATTATATGTGTACGTAGAGGGGAAAAAAGCAAAATGCAATGGTGCGATGTCGCCTATAAATCAGTCCAAAGCACTTTTCTTCTATATTCTTAATTAGGTTGTTTCGGAACTATTTTGTTTTCTTATTATTCCAGAGACTATTAGACAATGCTATTACGTCTCGTTTAGGTGGTACTTCTGTGCAAACTTTTGACATCTCTCCATTTGCCAAGATTTTGACGTACGTGAGTTGTATGCCAAACAAAATGATGTATATCAAGTTGGACGTATCACTGTATTTCAGAATTGGGGTATTTGTGTGGGGGGAATAATAAGATAATTTTCCTAAGATATTTTCCTCCTCTGACTTGAAAAAATACTTCATTTAAGTGATGAGTGATTCGTCTTGCATTGGAGAGATTGTTAACCACACCTAGGATATTATATCAATTGATCTTCCTGTTTTATTGCCTGTGTTTTTTTTGATTAATAACACGCAGAATCATTTCGAAAAGTGTCACGTAATCTAAAATTAGTACCTTCAATTTGTATGATTGCTTGTTAAGTGACAAAACTGTACAATTATCATACTTCTTTTAATAGTAATGATAGCTTAGTGTGGTTAAAACCAATCAACAGCTGATTAATCATGTTAAAATTTTGAAAAGTCTGCTTATCAATGATGTAAAATCTTACTAAATAGAATGTTTTGAAAATATTTTCAAACTATGTAATACAGTAGCAAAATGAAAACTGGTGATAAATTTACTGTTTTAATTTTTTTCCCCTTTATTGGTAACTAGTCAATTTTTGTTTTAATCATTCAATTCTGTTAAATAAAATAAATCTCTCGCTTATGATTGTGTCGGCGTCCTGATGGCCAACTGGCCAGCACTCTGGTCTCTGGTACCACAGGCTTCGGGTTCGTATCCTGGCGGGGGCATGGATGCTTGTTAGTGGTTCGGATTCCACGTTAAGCTGTAGGTTCCGGTCTAAATAGCCTAAAGTGTACACAAAATGGCCGTAGAGCGGCAAACCAGACTTATGATTGTGTCGTTGCTGTTATAAAAAGATTTTTTGGCTCAAATTTACGTGTTTTTATTTTTTAATTAATTTATTTTTATTTTATTTATTTTATTTTATTTTAATTTAAGTTTATTTTATTTAAATTTTTAGAATACCTTTAATGGAATGAAAAAAATGTATTATAGCTACCATTTGAAGTAGTTGTCTTTAAGCACAAAAAATAAATTAAGAATAACATTTTTCTATCTGTTAAAAATTTTTTACCCAAAACATTTTCCTCACTGAAATTTTTTGGTTTTTAATAATCTATCTTGTTATTCTTTTTCGTTTTTCTTTTCTCTTTTCAAAATATAAACATTTATACACTAAATTTATTCTGCTTTATCATTCAGTAATGGGTTTTAAGGATTTTTTTTTTAATACAGTCGCATTTTTCGCATTCCGTACAGTTTGAAGAACATTTGTAATATAAATATCATTGTAGAAAGAAAATGGAAAAATTGCTTTGTTTTTATAATGATCAAAAAAAGGTTGTGGGAAATAAATTTGATGGGCGTTTAAATAAGTCGCTTTAACTAGTTATCTGATTTTTAAGTCAAGTTTTAATGTTATGTTTTATGCTGATTGTATGTGATTTAAAAATAACGAAAGTTTTCACGTGGCCCAAGGACCATTATAATACCATTTGAACTGTGAGAGTAAATTATAAATAAATGTAGTGTTTACTCTCACACCTGCTAATTATAGCATTGGTTCCAACAACATATAATTCAGCGACCTCCTAGGGAGTGCTGCTTATTCAAAATAAACCATTTAAGTAGTAATTTCATGTTATTATGCGTATACAGAAAGGATTTTAGTGTAAAAATATTTTTGCAGAAGTTGCAACTGCTTTCGAAATGCTAACAAGTGCCTATTTTCAAATAAATGACATCTGTTGGCGGAATTTCGTGCCCGGGGCCATCTTCCACTGGTAGCCGAGTGTGTGTGTGTGTTATAAAGTGAACTTTGTTCGAAAAGCAGACCGATTTGAGACCGTAACTCATTAAAAAAATCCCTCGAGGGACAACCGAAGCCACAAATGTATGCAAATAGTTTGGAAAGAATGCCGCACTTGAAGGTTATCTCGGAGACTTGTCTTTCTTCCGCTTCTCATTGTGTATTCCTTGAGCGGAAAATGATTGATTTGCAGCTTTGTTCTCGAAGGTTAGATTTCTTATCTCATCCTCCGTCGACCCAACCCCACTACCCCCTCGCTTTTAACACTGTATGAATGTGGACAAATGGACTGTCCGGTTTCAATTTTTTTTCATTTAGGCCCTCTATTAATATTACAGTTATAAGGGGAGATTTAAGTTGAAGATTTACCATTGTTTTGAATGCTCCACCTTGTTTGCTTCTGCTGCAGTCTTCTATATTTAATCATCATTAATTACATGGAATTTGGCAGTATATTTTTGTATTGTATTTGTTACTTCCACCCTCGTCCATCTCTTTTTTGCTTCCTTCGGAATGAGGCCATTTGTTTTCTTTGATTTATGACCGAATTTTAGCTATTATGTCATATTCCGTCAACCCAACCCCACTGCCCCCTCACTGAATGAATGTGGACAAATGGACTGGCCGGTTTCAATTTTTTTTCTACTTAGGCCCTCTATTAATATTACATTTATAAGGGGAGTTTCAAATTGAAGATTTACCATTGTTTTGTATGCTCCACCTTGTTTGCTTCTGCTATAGTCTTCTATATTTAATCATCATTAATTACATGGAATTTGGCAGTATATTGTTGCATTGTATTTGTAAATTCCCTCGTCCATCTCTTTTTTGCTTCCTTCGGAATGAGGCCATTTGTTTTCTTTATTTTATGATCGAATATTAGCTATTATGTCTCTGTAAGATGGATTAATGATGCTTTTGTGTTCAGTCTTGTGTGATGGTTCAATAGATTTCTTCAATTAAAAATTTCAATATTAACATTGTTAACAATTATTATCTGTTGATTTTTGTGTTTGACTATGAGTTTTAATATTGTCATTATTTGTTTTTGTTTTTTTATTGTATCGTCTATTTCTACCGATGTCATGAATTATATAAATTCGTTTGTTTATAGTGCGCTTTCTTCTCTTTTGTATATAAGGCGAAGTAAGCCGAAATCTGTGGTCTTGTTTCAATTGCTTGTAAGTGAACAGGTTTCCAATAAAGTGGATGTGGACTCACAGAGTATTTGCTAATGCCACCTTCAGACACCATTTTCAAGTCTGGTACAAACTGTAATAAACACAATTGATTTGTTCAAAATTCCCTTTAATGATCGTTACCTAATGAAAACAAAAATCTCATGGACTGAGTATATCAATTCATAAAGCCAAAAATTCCTCCTGCTCGTTAATCATTATTTTTGCTTATTGAGATGAGGTTATTAATAATTACTCAATTTTGCTAATTTGTTTGATGGAGGTGTTGCATTTCTCTGCAAAAGCCTGTAAGGCAATAAAGTCTTTTTTCCAAATTCAATTGTTAAAACATTTTCCCTTATTATTAAGCTTTTTAATTTGGAATCCACTTTAAACCCTGTGTGCCGGTCTAAGATGATTGCAGAACATTGCGCGTAAGATTGACAACCCTACCTTGTAAAAAGAAAACATCGCTGTCTCGAAATTTGCCTGTAGACAGACGGCCTTGACACACCATGGGGGTGTTGCGCCAGTGAAGAAGAAGATTTTTAACTTCAGTTGACTGACTGACATTTCCGTATTCTATGAACACCTAGAAATCCTTACAGTCATTTTAAAAGAACTTGATATGAAATAATTATATTAACTTAACATGATATTTTTAATTATAGAAGAATGCATTTTAAGTATGAGAAACCTCTTATAAAACAAGGTTTATTTTAAAATTGATTAGTAATTAGGTTTTCGGTGTAACTTAGTACCTATGTAATATTTCATCATCCTCATCATCAATAGCACGACAGCCCAGAGTGGTCCAAGATTTCCTTTGAAACATCTCCAAGCATTCCTCTGGGTGACAGTGGTCCTCCAATTCTTAACCTTAAGAGCAGCAAAATCTTTTTCAACTGCGTCTATCCATCGCAACTTGGGTTATCCTGTTCCTTTTTCACCCTGTGGCTTTACCAAAACAAACCCTTTACCGGGTTTAAATCATTCTTTCTAAATACATGAGCAGCCTAATTTAATCTATTGATCTTAATAAATTTTATAACATCTGGGTCTTTATAGCATTTATAAATTTCTGCATTGTACCGTCTTCTCCAACAATCACTTTTCCTAACACCCCCAAGAATAGACCTTAAAATCTTCCACTCAAATATGCCCAAATAGGCTATATAATATTTGATTTGCCTAATTATTCTATGCTATATATGGCTTTACTCCATCTTTCCCTTCTGTATTATATTATAATAAAGAATAATATAAATTACATTAAATAATATTAATATTAAATATAAGAATATTAAAATATAATGAATATTAAATATAAGAATAGCCCTTAAAATTTTCAGCTCAGATATACCCAAATGGACTATATAATATTTGATTTGCCTAATTATTCTATGCTATATATGGCTTTATTGTATCTTTCCATTCTGTATTATATTATAAGGCATGCATTTTTATTTATGTAGTATAATTACTTCTTTTGAAATCCTTATTAGATTTTTATTATTGTTTGGATTTTGAAATAGAACTGAAGGTGATTGCCATTTTGTACAACAATGTAACTACGACTGACTGACACAATTACAGTTTATCGGATAATAATCTAATTTTCTCTGCTGCCTCTGAGAAAAAATCCCGCGTGCAGTAACGATTCTTTACAATTCTGCTGTGCTTTTTCTTCTTTCCATCTCAGCAGTTACAGTTACATAAATTAAAGCTCTCACCCACGTTATTTTCACGTGCATATGCTAATCAGAATTCAGCAGTAGCCATCCAGGATGAAATCATTCATTCGCCATTCATTTTCCACCAGACAAAGTGACCGTTTCATTCTTTTATCAACCCTGAAAAAGCTCTTTTATTTCTCTCTCTCTCCCACCTAACTGCTAAAATGGCGCGGGAGGTGGCCTATTGTTGGAAAAGAGAGAAATGGAAAAAAAAGAAAAACAACAACAGCAACAATAATAATGTTAAGATGAAAGTAATTTAAAAGAGATTGAAGGCAATCTGGCTAGGTGGCACATTTACGGGATTTCGTTCAATTCCTCTCGGGTAATCGCTTCCACTGTAAAAGCCATCATTTATTTTACCTCTCTCTCTGTAAGAGAGTCAGTCACGTGCCATGAGTATAAGTCGCGCGGAAGGATACCTGCATGCATCCAATGCATTTGCGGTTTTTCCCTTTTTTAAATTTATTTATTTATTTATTTTCCCTTTCCAATGCTGAAGAGATGTTGGGCGTTTCTCTGGTTCCCACGCCCGATTTCCGTGACTGTGATACTTTGAAAATGGAGAAAAAATATTATTCTGCCGAGTTTTGGGTAAAAAGAAGTAATTTTTTTTTTTTTTCTAATCTTCCAGTTTGTGTGCTACTTCTTTCTGATTCGAGAAGTTTTTCTGGATGAGAAACAAATCAACTCAGTTTTTATAAGTGCTCAAGAGAAAAGAAAAAAAAACTTTCAGATTTTTGGAATTATGATTCTTATCGTTTAAATGAAATGAGAATGGTAGTTGCTTGTTAAACTTGTTTTTGTTTGGAAAAATTTAAATTAAACATTTTTTTTGTCCCTCGTTATCTAGATAATTTGCATAATTAGTGTCCTGGTATGTTATTGAATATAAAACTTAAAAATACTTTGATCGATACAATTAGGAGATATTATGACTTTCAATAATAATTGCAGTTGAAGAAAAGTTCTGTTGCCGAAAGCTATATTTGCTCATATATTAGTTAGGAAATCAATGAGGCTATCAAGATAAGACTATGTTATTCTCTCACAATCCTGAAAAAGGAAGCTTTCCAGTTGGTGCATTCTTTCTAAAGGTGATAAACGACTAGCAATCCGAACATATTCGATTATGTAATATGCTGGCCAACCTATTCGAAAAATTTCTACATTGAAAAGCAAATCGATCATTAATCGAGCACGATTTGGCCCTTCACTGGCAACCATAAAAAGGAATTCACCTATTGGATGTATAATTGATCAATTGACTAGCTATGGCCAATTGATGGCTTCAATGACCATAGTGGTATTTGATGGCTACAATGACCATATTGGTATTTGATGGCTACAATGACCAATTGACTAACTATGGCCAATTGATGGCTTCAATGACCATAGTGGTATTTAATGGCTACAATGACCATAGTGTTATTTGATGGCTACAATGACCAATTGACTAGCTACAATGGATCTGATGATCCCATCCCTATAACACTAAACTATCAATGATCCGGTCCTAATAATAAGTAGGTCAATATGGTCTGGTAAAGATTCCAACCTCCATCTTAATTTGGATCACCAAAATGGACACTTCCGTGAAAAAGTGCAGAATTATTCCGCGTGCTATGTTGTCTGCATGTTATATTCACCTATTACCAAGTTGTACCATAATAAAACCTTTGAATTGTATCCTAAAGCAGAGGCTTGTCCATGATGAGAACGTTGCTCTATCCAAATCACTACCCACCCTCTGGGGTGAATACAAAACTATAGATTTGCGTATAATATGCTGCTAACTATAACCAAACCATAGATGCTGCTAACTGTAGCCAAACCATAGATTTGCATTTTATTTTACAGAATTGCTCAGTTATTTTTTGTTCTTGTGATTATAAAAATATATTTTTTCAAAAATCAGTTATTGCATTTATGTAACAAAATACAGACTTCATATTTTTTATACATCTTTGATTGTGTGGTGAGGGGGGTCGTGCGAAATTTTAATGTTTGATATGGTGTTCCTAGCCAAAATAGTTTAAGGGGCACTGTTCTAAACGGCCAAATGACCCTCCTGAGCTATCGATTTGACTGCATCTTTTTCTTGGCCGCGAGGCATTCAATTTAAAGTAGTTGTAATTTATAGTATTTAAAATTAATTCATCACTAAATAATATTCTAATGCATTGTTGTGCTGATTAAAAACAAAAGCTTTTTAAATTATTCCAGAAGTACTACATCTTTATAATATCAACGTACTATTTTCGAATAGTTATCAAAAATATCATTAGTGATAAACTTTTTAAATTTATTTTTCACATGAAAATAAATAATGAATATCATATAATAATCCATAGAAATAATATTTTTATAGAAATTTCATGCTCGGATGCATTTTTATAACAGTTTATTGGCTCGGTTAAGTTGCTTAAAAGGGTAAATTTTGTGAGCGATAGCATTCCTTTGATACGCTATTTTTCTTTCATGTAACTAACGATATCTTCATACCATTTATAAACATTTTGATGTTTTCGCTTGCCTAGATATGTATGTTATTGTGTTAATTATTCCAGTTATTGTACTTTGCTCAAATAGCATTGATAAAATAGAAAATGAACTTAATCGTAAAAATAATAAAATAATGCCTATAAATATTCTTGAAGTAGACATTATATTAAATTTTAAGAAATAAAAAAATAAATTATATTCAATTGTAATGCTTAATTATTATGGTTGAAGAAAAGTAATTCGGGTAGATAGACGATTTTGAAAAGAAAAAAAAAAATATTGCTGCACAAATTTAATCATTAATATATTCTCCTCCGTTTTCTATGATTTTTTTTCTTTCTTTTGGAAGAACTTTTTTGGTTTTGGAGCAAAATACTCATTTAAATAATTTTCCTCCTGTTTACTACTGAAATTTTTACTATCAAGAAAATGTTGCAGAGACCTAAACAGATAATAATCTTTTGATGTTATGTCTGGATGTATGAGGTAGATGAATGAAGTAGAAGTTGCCATCCAAAAATTCCTTCAGCTTTGTGAGACCGGGCGTTATCTTGTTGAAGAATCACACCCCATCTATTGAATAATGCAGGTCGTTTTGTGCATAAACGCCGCTTTAATTGTCTACAATAGATATTTGAAGTGATAGTTTGGCGATTATCAAACCATTATCATTCAAAATAAACCACCCCTTCCATATTCAGCCAACTGCAAAACAAAAACCTTCTTTGGAAGTAATCCTGTTTCGGTTTAACTTTTGTCTTTTTCGACTAATATTTACATAAAGTATCCATTTTTCATCTCCAGTTACTATACACTTTAAAAAAAAAAAAGATCTATTTCATTTCTTGTAACTAGTGATGTGCTTACTCGTTGCTGACGATTTTGAGCTGTAAGTTCATGGTGGAACCCAAACACCAGCTCGGGAAATATTTCTTATTATATAATAAAAATATTATAAAAATTATAAAAATATATTATAAAAATATTTTTTATTTTTAGATGTTCTACTACTCTTGTTTGTACACAATGAAATTTAAATTGTATTGAATTAAATTATTTAAAATATTTAAATATTATTATTTAAATTGTATTCATCATTTTAAAATTGTATTGATCGAACACTTTTCATCTTCTAGACTAAAATTCACTTCCCGGTACTTTTTAAAACCAATATTAGATTTGTCTTTCACTTATAAGATACTGGATATACCGTACAAATTTTTCGAGTGTCTTCTGCAACATTTCTATGGAGCTTAAACTCAAAAAGCATGCCATATAGAATGTGTAATTTATCATATTTTATCACTTCTATGGAAAATTAAAATATTGTTAAGAATATGGGGCAAGTTTAATATAATTTTTTTAAAAATGGATTTAAAAGTCGAATACGGGCATTTATATCGATTTGAACTAGGTAAGTTGAAATCCCGCATTTTGTTACGTTCAACCAAATATTTCAAGTCTGAATTTTTCCTGCAAGATCTTTTTTTCTAAGAGGTTTATAACTTTACTTTGTTGATTTTTATTTTCTAAAGTGCAAAAGAAATAAATATATATATATATATATATATAATTTGGTTGACAGCAACATCTAGAACAAGTTCATGAACTTATGTGTAAGTTGCCCCCCCTTCCTCCCTCCATGTGATTTTATGGAAGTAGGAAAGGGGAGCAGTTTCTGTTGTGATAGAGCTTATATAATAATAATATAATATATATATATATATATATATATTAGATTCTATGATAATAGTTAGTAAATTAAAATCCTTGGTGTGTAAAGTTGGGAAAAAATTTATTGATAACACTTTTTTTTTGTTCCCTATTTAATATATCATTTCACTATCAAAAATTTTATTTTAATTAGAGTAGCGATTTTCAGCTTAAAGAAAAAAAGAAATTTTAATTCCTCACAATGCAAAAAAATAATAAATAAATTAAAAAAATTCTTATAGTATTGAATAATTTTATTTTAAAATAATGTCAATAGTAAAATATATATATATTGTATCCAATTTAAGTTATATTTATTTTCCATTTAAATAATATGCTTTCTTTTATAAAGGAAATACAGCGAGATGTTTAATGTCTCTATCTTTCAATAAAACATAAAATTATGACATCGCATTTGCTACTAGATTACTTAACTCCCGTGGCGTCTGCAGCGGTTGCGAATCAAACGCCGCACCGTGTTAACCTGCAGGTTGTGTGATAAATGGCTCCTCGGACACGCATGTTAAATATCGGTATCCGATCAATTACCCATTAAAACTTTCCCTCGGTCCACTACCCTTGCCTCTCTTTTTTTGATTAATTGGCACCTATAATTAACAATTATGGGTGTAGAAAGTCACGAAATCCGCTTGCCTCAACATTTCAACATGCGCCTAGTGGCTTTCGGCTGTAACTCTTTACCGGTCGTTCGTCACTCTCCTGCCATGACTAATCACGAAATTTTGCAGGATCTGCGAAAGATAATCCAACCATGGCTATCAGCGGTGTTCAATGTCTTGGCTCCCTTGGGCTGCAATATACACTCTCGGTAGCATACTTATTCGATAGCAGTTTTTGAGCAATGGCAAGGCGTAATAGATGTTGGAAAAAGATTCGGCACATGTCTAAAGAAATAGTTCAGATACATGTTTTTACACAATTTTTCACACAACACAATTTTTCACTTTAATGTTTTGAAATTAATAAAGATTTATTGTAGCAAGCTTCATTGTGAACATCGTCGGTTGTTCTGTACATATCGATAGTCGATTTCCACCCAGATGCATTTTGGCATCGGGGTACAGATGCCAAATATGATACATTGCATATCATGCATGTCCCATATCATATGTATCAAATATGATGCATTGCATGCCCCATATCATATGTATCAAATATGATGCATTGCATACCCCATATCATATGTATCAAATATGATACATTGCATGCCCCATATCATATCGTCGTAGCAATAGCCACGAAGATTCTATACATTAAATTTTAAACTGTTGTTATTCATAGCAGATGGACCTTCTATGGATAACAACAGTTTAAGCATTGGTTCGTTGCACAATTTTACAGATTTGCATTGTACTGAAGGTATCAACTATCGTCGTGCTTCACTTTTGCACATCGTCTGAAGGTCACGGTTACAAAAATAATAATAATAATAATTAGTCAGAAAATTGTCTAGTAATGTCTAAACATTACTTCATTTTATCAATTACCTTTCGAGTTTGATATGTGTCCAATCTTTTTATCATCCATAACGAATAAGCAAACCTGTATGATATCACTCATAATAAATAAGCAAAAATATCGTAGTTTAATTACATGTTGTTGTTTTTTAAGTCAGTGGACTTTAAAAATAGTTTTCGGTCTATAGTTGACAGTCTATTTTTTTTTTAACAAGGGTATAAAAAGGTCAATAAGTTTTCATCATTAAGGTAAAAAATACGAGTTGTTAATGAATAAATTAAATAGCACATTAACTTCATTATTTGTATATATTTTTATATATTTAGAGTTTTATAAAACAAATAAAATATTAAATTCTTACGGAAATTTCCAATTTCATATGTGGTCATATTTTAAAGAACTAACGACCGCATATTGGTCCATGAACCTCGAGTTCGTAACATTTTAACGGCGTCGATTTGTCGATCTTATATCGTATGGCCAGGAAGTATAACATCTTTGTGATGAATGTCCACTTTAATTATCTTTTACTTTATTAGCAGGGTTATTGGAAATTCTAATATGTGTTTTATTTGTGGATCATTTCTAAATTTTATCTTACTTTTTTTTTATTTCTTAATCTATTTAATTTCGGAAAATTATGTTATTGGAAGCTTTCGACCTCCCAGATATTAAAATTCTGAAGGGTTTATTTATTTTAAGTCAAATGAAGAATAATTTCTATCTAATTAGTTCATTGGAAAAGTGCATCAGACTGCTGTTAGAAAAACATTCCTTCATTTATTATTTTCTTTCGTTGGACAACTATCATTCGATTAGGTTTATATCGGTGAATTGTGATTTTAATTTATTCTTGATTCAAAACTATGTGTAATTTTACCTTGTCAATAACTTTTTATTTAAAAATACTGATATGTTTTAATTTTTAAAAAAAAGTGTAAATGATTTTTATCACGTTATATATATTAAACAAAATTCTCAAAATAATAAACAAAAAAATAGCGCAAATTAGTCAAATATAAATCACTCTAAAAATCGGAGACCAACATGAACAGTTAAACTAAAACTAAAACAAAATTGATCACTTTTACAAAATTATAACAAAATTGTTCAATTTGATCAGTTTTACAGCTGTATAGGTAAATCTACGACAGATACCCAGAATGTTATTTATTTCAAAAACTTTAATTGTAAGATGAAGAAATTCACTTCAGAAAAAAAAAAAAAAATATATATGTTTGTATGAGAAAAATTAACTTCAATGTTCTTTTTATTTATAAATTTAACTGTTTGTTTTTCCTATTCTCCTCTAAATTTAACCAAAATTTATGTTAAGTCATTAATAAACTTTAAGCTTCATAATTTGTATCTGTCGCTGTCAAATTTAAATGTTCGATTCTAATACGAAAAAAAAAAATTTCAAATTATATTGGCAGTAGATTCTAACAATTTATGCATCGATTTTGTTTTCCTGAATGAATTAATACCCTCTGCTTTGCTTGCCGATTCATTTTAATGATATGTTTGTAATATCTAGTTTCAGTAACTGTCAAGAATTCCTCATTTTCTTATAATCAATGCATTATTTTCTTTCGACTTCCGCCTTGCGTGTCTATCTTGAGTAACGATTCATGAACTTCATTTGCTAAAGGATTTCCAATTTTTCTAATTTTTTTTCCCCCTCCAAATCGAAGACCAGTTCACAGTTTGATTACCCATTATTAATGAGCTTTCAAAACTGTTTTATTTTCACTTTTAATTTCTGCAGGCTGTTGACCCATATTATTGATCATGCTGACAAATTTATATTCTTTTATTCCGTCACTTATGTCTCAAACTGAACTATAACAAATAAATTGCCCAACGAGTTTGAAATATATAACTGGTTTTCGAGCGTTGACAGCTCTTGTCAGTATATTTTTCTTTTAGTGGGGGGAGGGGGGGGGATTTTTTTTACACTTGATTTCTTTGCAATGTTTTTTAACTGAATTCTAGCAGCTATTTATATGTATATACATACATAAGAATTGCGAATCAGTTTTTACAAAAAAACAGCTTTGTAAAAATTGATCCTCAGACAATTCTTGCTGCTTTTTAAATACTATTTTTTTTTTTTTAAATAATAAATAATAAATTGCAGTATTTACAAAAAAAAAATAAATACACTCATGGTATCATATGTTGCTTAGAAATAAGTTTATTTCATGGCATATTTGATCAAAGTTAATAATATGGAACTGGTGAGCTTAAAATATATAGTATTCATAATCAATGAACGTTGTTTAAATGTACAGAATAATATATCATTTTATGAATTAGTGAATTTTATGTTGACATAAAGATATATGTCCATCAATTTAAAAAGAAATTCTTTCTTTGAAAATCTTCAGTTTACTAAGTATGCAAATCGGATTGACCATAATATCGTATTTAATATAATTTTTTCAAAACAGAATAATATATCTTTGCATTTTTACACTTGATTTCTTTACAATGTTTTTAAATTATTTATATAGAAGAATTGTGAATCAATTTTTAGAAAAAATAGATTTGTAAATACTGATTCTCAGACAAATCCTACTGCTTTTTAAATACTGTTGAGTTTTTTTAAATAATAAATAAAGGTGCAGTATTTTACAAAAATACACTAATGGTACCTTATGTTGCTTAGAAATAATTTTAAATATTTAATTTATTTCATGGTAAATTTTATCGTTTAATATTGTGGAACTGTTGAGCTTAAAATATATAGTATTCATAAAGCAATCTAAGTTGGAATGAGCAGAATAATATATCATTCGCAATATATATTTCGTTTATAATTTATATTTCGTTCTCAATATATATTAAATTTATAATTTACATTTCATTCGCAATATATGTAATATATTCAATAATATATCATTCGATTCAGAAATAACTTTATTGTTTATTTCATGGTATGTTTCATCAAATTACAATTATGTGGAACTGATGACATTAAAATATATAATATTCATAATAAATATAAGCAATCTAAGTTTCAATGTACAGAATAATATATCATTTTATGAATTAGTGAATTTTGTGTAGGTGTAAAAATATATATCCACCAACTTAAAGAGAAATTCCCCTCATTGGAAAACTTCCGCTTACTAAGTATGCAAATCGGATTGACCACAGTATCGTATTTAATCTTGTCAAGCCATCCCTTTTTTACCACGAAATAATTGTCAATATCTTTCTAAAATCCCATCCTAGTATTTTTTTATCGATAATTGCAAAGATATGGGGGAAAGGAAAATGAAAAAAAAAATTAATCATAAAATATTAATATATCATTAAGACGTATCGCGAAGATTGGATCTCAAGTGGACATCCCGAAAAACCAATTCATTCTCTGCAACTCATTCCATTGCCTATCACCTGCTGGGCTCACCACTCCCTTCCGAGGATTGAATGTGCATCAAATCCTGCCAGAAACCAAGCCCAGGGTTCGCACCCGCCCCGGCCTAATGTGAAAGCATATTGACAACCATTACCTCCAATTGGCCCTGCGCCGAAAGCACGCCGAGCTTGTAGTAGTCGCTGGTAACAGCAGCATTTATTTTACCACGGCAATTGCCTTTGATCGTATATGAAGTGTTAAATGACGAAAGTCTCACTCGTGACTGGATTGCAGTATTTTGTCCGTTTTGTTTTACGGGTTGGCCAGTTGAGATGATTGCGGTGCAGGGTGTGGGTTCCACCACCGTGAAACAATGGAGAGGTAGGCGATGAATGAGTGCGATACTGGACAAATGTTATGTTGTTGGTGTAATGGCAGTTACAGATTTTTTTCCGTTTAATCGTCTCATTTGTTTTGAGTTTCGAAAGATATTTAAATTGCATCAAAATTTGTTTCTGTGTTTTGCAATGCATTTTATAATAAAGCTTGGTCGCATTGTGAACTCTCTTAAATGTTTTGCCCAATTTTTTTAAAAATATATATATATTTCGCTTAAATTTTTTCCTTGACCCACTGTTTTATAATAATATGTATTTTACTTTCGAGCGAAATATCCATACTTAAATAGATGTATTGTGTTTGTAAATTTCAGAAAAAGTGAACTACTATGGATATTCCGTGGTTACTATGGAAAATAAGAAAAATTTTGTAATTACTACGAAAAAACTCGTACTTTTGCGATAATTTTTTTAAACCATTTTTACCTATTGTTTTTCTAAAATTGCGCAATTCAAAAATTTTTACCGATATCGTGAAAACTAGCGCCAACTTTTTCGAAAAGTAGACGATCTTATTCATTTTTTGTAGTAATTTAGAAAGTAACATTTAATCTCATTCAATAATGGACACAGATATTGCCGCTGTTGCATTTTTTTCCCTTTGTTATGAAAAACAACTCTTAGTGCGTAAGGTCTTCAATTCAAAGAAGGATAAATTTTAATGGATAAGTTTCGTGTTGCCCTGTATAACACATAAATTTATAACAGAAAAGTTATAAATTTATGTGTTAAAGAAATTTAGATGTTTTTCCTGCTTTTAAATCTAATCTGCAATAAATCATTTCGGCTCTCAGTTTGGTAAGCTTTAAGTGACCCTTTACACCCTCCTACATTTCTACATTACACAATAATATAAATTGCATTTATTGTTATTGTCTGTTAATATGCAACTCTGACAATGCAGCTTTTGTGATAATGTGGGTAATCGTTTCGATTGTAAGATAATGGTTTATTTTACCTTCTCTTTTCCGTTCCCACCCACTACTGACAAGCATCCATACCATCTGAGCATTTTCTGAAACACTACTAAAAAGACTAATTTTTGGTTGTCATCTATTATGTAAGCTTTAATAGGGAGTTCGCCTTTTATTACTTGTTTAAATAAGTATAAAATTTTAAATCAAGGGTGGCCAACCCAAACGATTTTGCGGGCTACTTTGGAAATGCATCATAACTCCGCGGGCCGCATATCAAATTAATAATGATGATAATAAACGCACATTGTAAAGAAATATACAACATTAAAAATGAACAATAAAAAATATATAAATATAAATGAAATATAAAAAAATATATAAATATAAATGAAATATAAATATAAATGAAATATAAAAAAATATATAAATATAAATGAAATATAAAAATATATATAAATATAAAGGAAATATAAAAAAATATATAAATATAAATGAAATATAAAAAAATATATAAATATAAATGAAATATAAAAAAAAATATATAAATATAAATGAAATATAAAAAATATATATAAATATAATGAAATATAAAAAAATATATAAATATAAATGAAATATAAAAAATATATATAAATATAAAGGAAATATAAAAAAAATATATAAATATAAATGAAATCATTAAAGTGAAACTGTTAAGATGAAACATTAATTGAACTGTTAGATGTTCCAAGATGCGAGCGCATCATGATTTCGCTGAATATAATTTAATTATTCTGCGAACTCATAACTGTAAACTCATAAATAAAACAGGCAATGTGTGTCATATATTCGCAAGAATATTATTTTAAAATAAAAGTTAATTTTTTCTCATCATTTTCGACAGTTAATTCTTGAATATATGGAAGCACAAATAACGTATTTTTTAATACATTGTTTTTCACTTCTTTGGCCATTATAAAATAAATATATTTTGTAAAAGTGTGATAAATCTCACGGGCCGCAAAAAGTATTCAAGGCGGGCCGCGGGTTGGTCAACCCTGTTTTAAATGAAAGGACGATGATCTGTGGTTCAAGATGTTTCAAATTGAGCTTATGATTAATTCACATAATTCAAAATGGTCTTTTCTTTTCGCTTTATTAACACACTTTGAAGATTATATACATTTAATCAAATATTGCACCGCATTTCTAGCGGCTAAATTACAAAGATGATAAGAAAATATTTCATTTCCGCTTTATTAGCGGCCAATATCCACTCATATCAAAGTTAAGAATGCAACCAACTTCCGTGTTTAACATAAGAGTACTACCACCGTCGTGATATCTTAACAAATGGTATGAATTATATCTGCGACTGAATGTAAATAAAATTTATTAATATTAGTATGTCAGTAAAATATATATAATTTTTTTTATACCTACTGCATTTTTTTTTTCAAAAAATGTTCAGATATTTTATTTTTTTTTTTTTTAAAATAAAAAAAAAAATCCGTTACTTGAAACATTGTTAAATTTTATTTATATTCGTAAATTATTTATTTTATTTTTATGAAATATATTTATTATATTAAGATGGAAAGAAAAGTTTGGGGCTAAAACAGATCTGGGTGGGGGGGGGGAGAACAGAACTGACAAGTAATTTCAGCAGGATTGGACAACTTCCTGATAACGTATTGAATATATTTTAAGTACTTTGAAGTTTCATTTACAAATCTTTGAACTATTCAATAGTTGAGAATACACGTTTAATATATTAGTTTATTTTACAAATGTCGAACATTGGCGCCGAAGCCATTACTACAACACCACATCACTGTGCCTAGAAATGAGTTGCCCCTATACCATTTTTTGAATGATGTGGACGAGAAGAAGTCTGATTGGGCTCTGCGACGCTCTACGGTCATATGAGACCGGGACCTGCGGTTTAAAGTGAATTCCGAACCACTACAAACATCCATGACACCGCCGGAACTCGAACCCGAAACCTGTGGTATCGAGTGACAGAGCGCTAGCCAATGGGCCATCAGGCCCCTCGCCTAAGCCGGTAATTCACGGGCTCTCCAGTACTTTTTGACCATGTCCTTATACCGAGAAAGTGCATTACAATTAATTATTTATCCAAAAGATATGGACCAACTAGAATCACACAGTTTGGGGAATCCACCACTCCAATTCCATAGAGGTGGTCACTTAAACAATCATGGCCAGCCAAGCGTCTAAACAAAGCCACCGCTGTCTTGGAGAATTGGAAATAGTTCTGTCTTCTCCATCTCTTATCTATAGCGTGTTGAATCATATCTTGTTTAAGAAGAACACACGATTATAAAAAATAATGGACAAAAAAAAAACTTTTAATAAAATTTAGCTTAACATGGATGTTTAACATCAAAATTTGCAAAGTGCATACTTATTCCATACTTATGCGAACTATTTATTTTTGATTTAATATCCTTTATTCATCTTTGAAATACAAAATGCTGTCTTTATATTCTCAATTGCGTGTCTTGAGTGATTTTCTGTGGAGTTACGGAAAAAAAAAAAAAACCCAAATCATTGTTTAAGTTTTGCACACAAGTTTAGCTCTCATACAGGAATCCATTTTGACTCAATATTTGTGTTTACAGTATAAAGAGGAAACAATTGCCATGAGAGTTGAAAGTTAGTTATTTGTGTAAGACTATTTGAAGGACTATTGCCCGTAGCTCCAATGAATAATTTCGTGCCTTAGGTGATCGAATTTGATTCGTCGAAATTATTTAGCCTCCTTTGAAAATTGTCTTTTGTCGCAGCCCCAAAACGATTAATTATGCATACTGGCCAAAGAGTTCCATTTCCTTTTGCTTTTATTATTATTCAAGTCCATTCTTAATGGATATTTAATGGCTTTCCTTTCACTAATAATTTTAATAGCTAATTAAAGGGTATCGCCTTTGTGTATCAAATTCGCTCGGGAACTCTCTCGATTCCCTGGGAGTTCTCTATTGAGAGCGAGCGAAACCAGTTGCTCGTGAAGGAGCAAAGACAAAAGTGTTTACAAAAGTCCTTCATCTTCAATCATGCCTGCTGGGTTCCCACACCTGGATTTCTTTCACCGACTGGGCGGTCAGGGTGCTGCTGGGTAGCCGTGTAAAAGATGGAATTAGTTTTTAAAAAAAAAAATACTTTTTTTTTTTTTTTATGTTATTTTAATGAGAAAAGAGCATGTCGAATGTTGAGATGTAATGCGTGGGTGTTGGAATTCTAAAGCGGCTGTCAGAAATGAGGTAGTGTTGTTTAGTGGGTAAAATTAAGAGTTGACAACGCTTGCTGTTAATATTGAGTTAATGCGGTTGCGAGGTTCATAATACATGTAAAAAAATTTGTTAAGAGAGTTTGGAGTATATTATCATTTGAAGTTGCAGCTAAATTACTTTGGTCATGTATTTTGTAACGCCTGTTTTGAAAAGATGGCGGAAATTCAAATTGTTGAATAATTTTGCAATTAAAGTGCTTATTCACTTTAATATATAAAAGCAATATATTAAAGCTTTAATATATTGCCTTTGTATATTGCCTACTTTAATATATTGCCTTTATAAGTGCTTACACATGTATTGGACAGTTTAAAAACTATATTAAAATTTATGCTGACAGTTAGTATATGAATGCGAACATTTATCTTATCCCATATGAAAAATTAGTTAAAAATGAAACTTCCTTTTTCATGTCATTTAATTCAATTAAAAAACAATATAACATTCATTAAATAGATTCGACAACAATTTTCCTTTTAAAATAAGTGTTTTTTTAATAAGTTAGGTTTTTAATTAAAAAGTAAAAAAAAACATTGCTATAAATAAATTTATAGCAATGGAAAAGGATGCGAGGTTCTTAATACATTTTAAAAAAATTAACAATATGAAGTAATAACGACAGAGTTTGAAGTAACACTGAAGTAATTTACCTGCAACTTAAAACTATTATCATTTGAACTTGCAGCTAAATTACTTCAGTCATATATTTTGTAACGCCTGCTTTGAAAAGATGGCGGAAATTCAAATTGTTGAATAATTTTACAATTAAAGTGTTATATTAGCTTTCTAACAACAGATACATTGAACAGTTTGAAAACTGCTTTTAAATTTATGCTGACAGTTAATATATGAATGCAAATGTTTAACTTGTCCCATATGCAAAATTAGTTGAAAGGGAAACATCATTTTTCATGTTATTTAATTCAATTAAAAGATAGTATAAGATTCATTAAATTGCTTCCTCAACTATTTTCCTTTTAAAATAATTTTTAGTGTTTTTTTAAGAAGTTAGGTTGTTAATAAAAATGTAAAAAAAAAAAAAAAATATTGCTATAAATAAATTTATAGCAATGTAAAAAGATGCGAGGTTCATAATACATTTTTAAAAAAAATTTTAAGAGAGTTTGGAGTCTTATGTTTAAATTATTATCATTTGAAATTGTAGGTAAATTACTTCGGTCATGTATTTTGCAACGCCTATTTCGAAAAGTTGGCGAAAATTCAAATTGTTGAATAATTTTACACTTAAAGTGCTTATTCACTTTAATATATTACCTTTCTAACTACACATGCATATTGAACAGTTAAAAACTGCATTAAAATTTATGCTGACAGTTAGTATTTGAATGCGTATATTTTTAGCTTGTCCCATATGCAAAATTACTTTAAAAGTTAAACATCTTTTTTCCTGTCATTTAATTGAATTAAAAGATAATATAAACAACAACAATTGTCCTTTTTAAATAATTTTAGTGCTTTTTTTTTAATAAGTTAGGTCCATAATAAGAATGTAAAAAGAAAATATTGCTATAAATAAATTTGAAAAAAAAAGGAATTTACTTTAAATTGTTTTTATAAAGAATTTAAAAATAGGTATTTTTCATTTTTTTTTTTTTTTTTTTTTTTTTCAGTTAAAATTTTATATATGCAAGAGATTTCGTAAGAATTGTTTTAGCTTTGTTTGATTTTCTTCTTAAGAAATATTCCGTTTCAATTTTATTCTGGTTTTAATCATTGAAATTCGTCATTGTTAAATATGGGATTGTAATATTTACATTTTTTAAAAATATATAACTATTTTTTCATTGGGAATATCTTATAATCATATATATTTTCTCTGATTGTTAATATTTTTTTTGAACTTATTCCATATGATGGTTTTTTTTTTTTTAATTATGCTGTAATTATTTCTATTTCTATAACTTGAAAGTAGGATATGCATGTAATCTCTATATTTTATTCCCATAAAATTGTATGCAGGGCATGGAGATCTTCAATTGTAAAACCCAAAAGAAATAAATATCAATTTTTTTTTTTTTTTTTAAAATTTTTTATTTTGATTTTTGCGGTAAGAAAGAACATGTCCTTAAGTTTTAATAATACGAGATTTTCATCAATTTCGACATTAAAATGAAAAATAATTGAAAATGAAAATGTATATGTATATATTACTGGCAATACATAAAAAGCAGGCTTTGTATATAATGTTTGGCATTTTGAAGAAAACTATAAAATATTCTAATAATTTTATTGTTGAAAAAAGTAGTTTCATATCCTATTTTCTCTTTTTTTCCTCAATAAAAAGTACTTTATTTATTTATTATATATTTTTTTTCATATACGTCTTTTTAGTAAAAGCCCTCTCGTGATTATCTTTTAATCTTTTCTAAAATAGACTTTGCCATTTTATATTATGCCTAAGGAAACTACATGAAATAATTTGAATATTTCACGCTTTGCCCAAAAATTCAAGCATTCTGTACATTGTCCATGTATTCTATGCAATGCCTGCTTTTCATGTATTGCTAGTATTATATGTAATACCAAAATGTCAGAATACGGTTAAAAATTCAAAATTAGAAGTATTCAGTACACTGTAAGCTGATGTCTCAGATTGCTACAATATAAGCATTATTGTCTTTTATTAAAATTTAAAAGCATCAATTGAAGAATTATTTTTCTAACATATATTATTAAACAAAACTAATACAAAAATTATGAATGTTTTTTTAATTAAAGTAGAAAAGCCCTCCAATAAAATAATTTGGATACTTCATGCTTTACTCCCAAAAGGCCAAGCATTCTTTACATTGTCCAGGTATTCTGTAAAATGCCTGATTTTCATCTATTGCTATTAATTAACATATAAAATACCAAAAAGTCAGAATACGGTAAAGATACATTCCATTTTAATTGTAAAACTTTTATTATCTTTTGTGGTTTATAATGAAATCGTATGAGAGAAAAATACAGAAGAATCTTATGTTAGCAAAAAGTAAATCATTTTAAAAAAATGTTTTCAAATCGGCTAAAAATATTTTGGTAGATTTAAATTTAATATTCTAATTTTGATTTGTTTCTTCTCAGATGAAGTTGGGAAGTCAAAGAAATTTGCTGTTTTATAAATATGAAAATAAAAATATGTGTGGCGCGAAGTATGTGTACGGCGCGAATATATATGCGAAAGATTTACTGAAATGTAGATGATGATTTTGATCTATTCCAAGTCGTGATTTGAAATTCCCATCAGGCAATTAAAATTGCAGTCGAATTCTGTTAGATAGATTGCCAATCCAAAAAACTGGCGTATGCCTTTGCATATTTAATAATATTTTTTTTTTTTTACCTTCATGTGATCTAATATGCATTCTGTGCAATTTGTGAGGGAGGATAATGAAATTATTCTCTGCTCAATAAATGAACTTCTTTTTTTATTTTTCCCGAGAAACTTTTAGTGTGTGTAAGTATGCATTAAACCTCGATTCTCCCACGCAAAACGCAGCCGCCGCCCTACAGTTATGATCAAGTGCTTTTAGTATAATTTCTTTCCCCAACTTCTTATATTTACAATTTCTTTATGGAGCGAAAGCATTAATCATACAGAAGTGCAGCTCTCATTTCGAATCTGTGTGGTAGAATAAAAAAAGTGTTTTAATTTTCTTTTGTTATTCACGAACCCTTCCATTTTGGATTCCGGATATTCAGCCTTTGGGAAATAAATAGTAGTAGAATGAGGTATTCAATTATGTTTCTCTGGAAAATTAATTTTGCCAACATACATCATAAAAATAATCAAAGTTATGGGAAATAGTAAACTAATTATAGGGAATTATTGTAATACAGTTTTTTTATTTTAAATAACAATAAAATGTAATTTTAAATAATATTTATAAATAACTATGGTTAGATTCTTTAAAACACAAATAGATTGTTAAAAATCTTAAAACAAGTATAATTTTTTTATTACTGCAAACATAAATGTAAAGTTAATTTTTCACTTTTCAAATATTTTTAGCAAGGCCAGATATTTTTTTTTTCCGTCAATCTCATGTAATATCTATCTCATGTATTTTTTCCGTCAGTCTCATGTAATTCCTATTTCATGCATTTTTTCCGTCAGTCTCATTCTAATTACTTTACTTCATATTTTTTTTACTATTATTTTAATTTTTATCTGAATTTTTTCTTTTTGCCTTCAAATTTGAGTATATATATATACCTCATTTTAAGAAATTTACCACTTAAGACTGAATGAAATCTTTTTAATTTCGAGTTTTTGTAATCATCCGAAATTTGATGAGTTGATATAAATTTAAAAGGATATTCAGTCAATATTTATGAACAATACTATTTGTATATATAAATGTAATGCTTCAAAAAAAGTTTTAATTACTTCAAAAAATAATGTTTCAATAACATAAGAAATATGGATGAAAATTTAGGGATTTTTTTTTTCTGATTTTATAATGCACAATAATTTACATGATTTTTTAAGAACTTGTATAGTATCTCCGAATTGAGATCCTTTATTTAATTTTCATGAAATGTATGTATGTTGAAAGCTTTTCTAATTATTTTAGTTTACTATTTCTTAATTTTAGTTTTATTTACTTAATACTCAAACAATTTCCATTTATAAACGTGTTTATTGTATTAATTGTGCTGCCTTTCGATATTTTAAAATAATTAATGTACTGATTTTCTTTTCTTTTAGGCCGAGGCGACTTCAGTGGGATAGACAACGAAGCTCTTGACTTTGCTGATTTAGAAGACTATCTAAATAACGACAGTGATAAAACGGGCAGGTAAATATCCACGTGCTTTTATTTTAATCTTTAATTATGTATTTTAAAAAAAACCATAGAATTGATTTAATATATTCGGCCACATAAATATTCTTATGTTGCTAAATAACTTTTTATATGCATTTCGTGGATTAAAAAAAAGTGAAATTTTTTTTAATAAAGGAGACTTTAAAAAATTATTAATAAATTTAAAAATATTTATGAAATATTAAAGTACAAAATTCTATTGATAATTATCCTGATTATTCTGTGGGAACATATGAATAAATGTATATCATTTACACCTAAATATTTTAGCATCAGGTTTTAGGTGTAAATGATATATAATTTCCATACGTTCATAAATACGTTATATTTTACGCTATAAATAAAGAACTCTGTGAAAACTTCCACTCAATCGTTTAAGGCCTTCGTTAAAACAATGTTCTTACAATTTTCTTGGATTACAGATTTTTTCTTAAACCTGAAAGTTTATGTTAATTGCTTAAAAAGTTATGTTTGATATGCTAATTCGTGTTAAAAAAAATCGCTTAAAAGATTCAAATATATATATAAAGAAAAAGGAAATCACATTCAATTTCGTCTATTAGATTTCAAATTTTATTAAATTTCTTAAATCTTCAAATTTTTGAAAACAATGCTGTCTTCAACGAGTTTGATCTTTCCATTTGTTTCTCTAAATTACTTTTATTTTTGTCTCATTGATGCCAAGTCCTGAGAAATATTCTAGGAAATATACTGCTATCATGAAGTTCCACTCACAGTATTGCATTTTTTTTGCCTTTGGATATCCTAAATTACGCTATTACATTAATTGTTTTTGAATTCAGTATTGATATATGAGATCTTCATTTCATCTCTAGTCTAATCGAAAATGATTCTCTTTTATAACTGTTCCTACATGCATGAGCAGCCACCCTTTTCATAGTTTCAACATTTTCTGGTACTGTGATTTTTTATCAATATTTTCTTAAGTTTCTATCAACGTTAGATGTCTTTCACTATTCAAAGTAATGTTGACGTAAAACATTTGTACCAACGATATTTTTTCGATAAAGCCCCTTTCAGTTATTGAAAATTGTATGTATTTTATTCATTTTAGAGTATGCTTTCTTTCTTGAGTACAAAATACTGTCTCTGTTCTGAGTTTCATGTCTCACAGATAATTTCTGATGGAGTTATGGCAAAAAAAGAAGAAAAGACGTAAACGTAATGCTCACTTCTTGTCTAGTGTAATCGAAAATGATTCTTCTCTCTTATAACCGTTCCTAAATGTATGAGAAGGCGCCATTTTTGGGTCCTGAAGTTTCTATCAACCTTAGTTGCCTTTTACTATTCTAATGTTGACGTGAAAATATTTGTACTAACGACATTCTTTCAATGAAGCCCTTTCTTGTTATTGCGAATTGTATGTGTTTTATTCATTTTTGCGTATGCTTTCCTCCTAGAGTACAAAATGTCTCTGTATTCTGAATTCCGTGTTTCTCGGGTAGTTTCTTACGGAGTTATGGCAAAAAAAGAAGAAAAAACGTAAACGTTATAAACGTAATCCTCATTTCATATCTAGTCTAATCGAAAATGATTCATATCTATTATAACCATTCCTAAATGTGTCAGCAGTCGCCATTTTCGTTGCTCTGTGATTTTTTATGAACAATTTTCAGACCCTAAGACTCTATCAACCTCAGATGTCTTTTAAAGTAATGCTGACATGAAAACATGTATACCAACGATATTCTTTCGATAAAGACCTTTTTTTTTATTGCGGTATTTTATTCATTTTTGCATATGCTTTCCTCCTTAAGTACAAAATACTTTTTCTGTATTTTGAGTTTCATGTCTCACGGGTAATTTCTTATTGAAGTTATGGCAAAAAAGAAGAAAAAAGTAAACGTTACGTAAATTTACACATCAGTATATATATATATATATATATATATATATATATATATATATATATATATATATAGCATTATTGGCGCAACAGACCCATGGTGGGCCAAGGCCGTCTGCCTATTGGCAGATCTCGAGACAAGAGATGGTTTCTTTTCGTTAGGTTGTCTGCCCTACTTTATATATATATAAAGGGTGCCCAAAATTTCACGCAAACAGTGCTTTTAATAAATGGTACAAGAGGATTTGTTTTAGAAAACAATTTGGTGTACTTGCTCACCCCAAACACCAAATACTTTAAACTGTAGGTCCCGGTTTAATTAGCCCAAAGTGTGCACAAAATGACCGTAGAGCGACAAACCCCAAACACCAAGCCTAGAGGTGCATTTTGAAGTAGGCTGCATTAATTTTAATGTAATTTGCATAAATTTTACAAGTAAAAAATTGCTTTTCCGCACTTTTTTTAGAAAAGATTTGATACACTTTGTTCCTTGTGCCATGAAACAACCTACACAGTTAAATGCCTTGTAGTGTAATGAATTGAAGGAAAGCCTTTTAACTTATTGCAAATGTATTTATTTATAGTACTTATTGATTTTCCATTAGAAGAATTTTTGTCCATTTCTGAATAGTGATTTATGCACCTAAATTTGGTCAATGCTAACCGTATCAGTAATATTAATTGATCGATCTGTTTAAATAATTCACTAGATTTGCCCTCCTTCAATATAGGAATATATTTATGGTCTGTAAAACTATTTCTCACCGATTTAAAATTACTAATTGGGTTTTTGAAAGCTGTTTTAATTAATTAACTTTTCGTTTTGCATAATGTTTATTAATTTTAGCTATCGCTTCATTCATTATTTCTTGACACTTTAAAAGCGATTATAAATGCTTGAACTGTCATTTCTTTCATGTTTCCTAATAGTATAGTGAATTAAATTATGCATTGCAAATTACAATTGCTATTTTAAATTACTTTCTTAATGTATACATTTTAGCATTGGCTATTTATTAGTAAAAATCATTAGGTTAACAGATTTGGCACTTCTCCATTTAGTTAATGACCCAATCATAATAGCGAAATTTGAATGATAAAGCATCTAATGGTCTGTTTACTGTCCTGCTGCCTGTAAAAGGAATTTGATCTTATCTTTTTTTACTAGACGACGCGCAATCTCAAAGAAGACTAACACCCATGATGGTTTTTAATTGACTATTGAATAATATTTTAATATTTCATTTTAAATAGATATTCATTCCAATAGAATTAATTCATTATTTTCAACTTAAACAGGAAATTATAATTGATTTTCTTCTTCTTCATTGCCGCAATACCTCCATGGTGGGCCAAGATCGTCTGCCTGCTGGCAGATTTCAAGACAGGAGATGTTTTTTTTTTTTTTTTTTTTTTTACGTTTAGGGTTGTTACCCAATGCTCTACTGTCAAATTAGACCTGAAACTTCGGTTTAAAGTGCATTCCGAACCATTACAGACATCCATTGCACCGCCGGGACTCGAACCCAAAACCTATGCATACCGAGCGCTTAGTCACGCGGCCATCGGACTCATTATAATGGATCATCATCATCATCATCATTGGCGTGGCAGTCCCAAGGAAAGCCAAGGCAGTCTGCCTACTGGCAGATTTTTAGACAAATATTTTTCTTTTTACGGGGTGGAATTGTCAGCCCTACGCCCAACGCTCTACAGTCATATTAGATCGGGATATATAATTTAAATTCCTTCCGAACTACTGCGAACATCCATGGCACAGCCGGAACTTGAACTCGAAACCTGTGGCACAAATTGCTAGCCACTCGGTCATCAGGTCCCTTATAATTGATCACAATTCTTTATTTTTATATGTAGTATTGTTATTTATAAGAGTTTAATGAAATTAATTTTATTTTATTGAAAGAGAAAATTAATATATGGCTTTCTTTCCTTGGAAGAAAGGCCAATTGGTACCACAGGCTTCAGGTTCGAATCTTGGCTGTAGTATGGATGTTTGTGAGTGGTTCGGAATCCACGTTAAACTGTAAGACCCGGTCTAATTAGCCCCTAAAATGTGCACAAAATGACCGTAGAGTGACAAACCAAACCAAACTTTGAAAGAAACCTGATTGAAATATATTTTAGTAGTGTAGTATTTTAGTAATATATTTCAGTATATATTATAGTATTTTAGTAATATATTTCAGTACATATTATAGTATTTTAGTAATATATATTAGTTTTGTGAGAAAATGTATTATGTTTATAACACAAGCTTTCAAGCTATTTGAAATTATTGTATACACATTATTTTAAAATCTTTTAAATTAATAAAATAATCTTTCTATCTTTAAAAAGTTATTTTTTTTTTCCAAATTCTAGGAACATTGAAAAAAATATTCGTAAATTATATTCCCAAAACTGTACATTTTGAAACAATAAATGATATTACAATCTTGAAACATATTCTTATGCCTCTAAAGTATAAACTTCATGTATAATATTTATTTGAAATTGGCTCATAACTCTGATAAGTAATCATGTAGGTTCCACGCACAGAAGAATTCAATTGAATCGACTGTTACAGATAGAACTGCTGTCTGATCTGCTGATACTGTTTAGAAAGTGTTCAAAATCTCTTCTGTAGGCGTATCAGTCGGCACAATAATTTTTTCCCCAGCTACAGCTGGAAATAATAGTGCTGCTCTCTGTATCTAGCTAGCTATCTATTTAGGTTGGAATTTGCCTGCCCAATAGCCGCCTTCAAACTGTGGGCGTTCGAGCAAATGTGTGAAGTGGTTATCGATATGGTCCGGAACTGATATTCTGCATAGATTATGTATTGGACGCTTTTTAAGTTTGATAGCCACAACCTACCCATTCAACTTATAGATTTGGGCAATTGTTTTGTTCTAAATGGGCAATTGTAAAGATAGCAGTAAATTTTGTTAAAGTGATTGTAAAAGGAACTTGTGTCTTAAACCGTTTTATCTTTATTTATAAGTGTGAAGTATCTAAATGGACAAATTATTCATTAATTTAGCCCTCATTGTTAAAAGAAAAATTCTGTAAAATCTCGTAACTTCCTAATTTTAATTTTTTCTACTTGTTATCGTAACTGTGCTAATAAATATCATGTTATCTAAAGGTAAAGCCTGTAGCAAGAAAAGTGTTGGTATGTAATAAATTCGAAATAAATAAACAGATACGACATCTTTATCTAATAGTTTGATATTTATTAGTACAGATGCTATAATAAACAAAATCGAAATTTTGTTTGTTTAGCCAGTGGAATTAAAAGAGTTTTTAATATTATCTTTAAAAATATTAATATCTTAAAAATATTGAATTATTTTGACACATTTTTTCATTGTGTTTATGTTTGATTTTAGGTAATTATATAATATATAATGCATTCTAAAAATATTTAAATTGATTTATGTTAATTTAATTATATATGAGAATTGATACGATAATTTTTAATTTAATAAATGTTGAAATGGCTTAAATGCAAGTGATTTGTCAAAGTATATTGATGCGATCGATATCATCAATATCTAATATTTGTTTTATAATTTGAAAATTCAGAAAACATTTTGTATTTAAAAAACAATTATCATCATCAATGGCGCAACAGCCCCATGGTGGGCCAAGGCCATTTCCCTACTGACAAATTTCGAGATAGGAGATGTTTTCTTTTTTACGGGGTAGGGTTGTCAGCCCGACGTCCAACGCTCTACTATCATATTAGACCGGGACTTACGATTTAAAGTGGTTTCTGGACCATTACAAACAACCCAAAACCTGCGTCACCAGGCGCTAGTCACTCGGCCATCAGGTCCCAAAAAACATTTATGCCTAACAAAAATTTTATTAGAAAGAATAATTAATGCGTAACTACTTAAAGAATTATATATAATTAAATACAATAGATGAAAGCAAGAATTATTTAAGTAAATATTTTTGAATATTAAAAAATATATATATCCATTTGTGAATGCATGGATGTTTGTTAGTGGTTCGGAATCCACATTAAACTGTAGGTCCCGATCTAATTTGTCCAATATGCAAAAAAATGACTGTAAGCAGACAAACCAAACCAAACCAAACTTAAAGCTGTAAATTTTTATTTTATATTACTTTTTCATTGGTGCTGTATGCTAGTATAATTGTTATCATGAGTGGCACATTTTTTCCTTCTTTATGTAAACTAAATTGTTTAATTTGTGAATTAACGGCAGCATTATACTGTATTGACTTACCTTTCTCATGAGACCTAACCAAATCATTTATATTTTCTAAAAACCAGTTAATTAATCATTCGTTAATTTATTCTTTATCTTTCGTATTTTAAAATATGAAAGTTATCACACGCATAGAACAACGTTAAAACTTGATAATTTATTTCTTTTTTAAATCAATTTCTGTTCGTGAAATAACGAAAATTGGATCACATAACTTAGTTTTTTTTCTCTCTCTCTCCCATCTCAATTGAGTCGTGTGTTCCACTTCGGGGCCTGCCCGGGTCAGTTAATTTAATAAATAAATAAATAACTCCCAGTAATGGATAAGATTCCCAGTGAAATCGAACCCCACTAACGAGTAGCCCGCAAACAAAGCCGTCAAAGGCGAAACGTCACGTTCCTTTTCTTTATTTCTGGGGCCCCAATAATTGTTTTCGTGCCTTGAATTGAAGCGCATTTCATTTTACTTCTGAATAATGGCGATTAAAGTTTGGAGCGAAATACACCCCCATTCTCAAGCACCGGAAGAGCATAATCTGCGCTCACCTGCTGGCCATTTCTCATTCTGGTCAGTTGTGAGTGCGCCCTTTAATTGGTACTACTGACCAGCTTGCAGAAATGCGTATGCGCATTGCGTTTGAGGATGGATGGATGGATGCTGTTTTTCCATTGTGTTCCGACACTGTTACGTGACAGTGGTTGGGTCTCCTTCGTTCCAATCTCAAGGTCATCATCGATTGATGATGATGATTTGTTATTTGGAATCCGGTTTTGGGGGGGACCTGTGATTGCGGTACACTTGTTGCAGTTGCTATCTTTTTTTTTTTTTTTTTTTTTTTTTTTTCCTGTTAATTGTGCACAAGTTTTTAATAATATGTACTACGATTTGGTTGTATATTTGTAGGATTTATTTATTTATTTTTTGTTTATTGTCATTCTGATTAAATTTTGATGTGTTAGGAAAATTAAATTGTGAATTGTGTAGTGGGTTGGACTGTTTTAAAGTCACACTTGAATAAGTTTTCGATTTCTTCATGATGGTTTTTCACACAGGAAGTCGTTGCATTTTTTAAATTCTTGGAAATCGGGTTTCTGACAATTGATATTTCTTTGTTTTGTGTAGTTGGTGTTTGTCATGATAAATTATTGTAATCTTTTTATATGCATATTTAAATTTTAGGTGTATTATGATTTATAGGCTTAAACTGAACTTTACAATGTAGTGTGCATTTAAGAAGTTTTACTATTCAGTCATATTTTAGTAAATATTGCAATTGCATTAAGTTGTTGTTTTCTTTATATGTACTTCATTTTTTTTTGTCCAGTGCCTGAAGTGTGGAGCCATACGGCTGAGTAACTAGCGCTCTGGAGCTCAGTACCGCAGAATTCGCTTTCGAGTTCTGGCCATGCCACGAATGTTTGTAGTGGTTAAGAATCCACTTTAAACCGTAGGTCCCGTCTAATAGGACTGTAGAGCATTGGGCGTAGGGCAGACAACGCTACCCCATAAAAAGAAACCATCTCCTGTCTTGAAGTCTTCCAGTAGGCAGACGGCATTGACCCATCATAGCATGTTATTTGTTGGTGTTAATAGCTGTTTGTTTGTTTGCAATAATTATTTGGGAATATCGATATTCCGCTTGTCATAATTATTTGTTTGTTTTCCTGACATTAACCCATCATGCCTGTTATCATAGCCTATAGTGCCAGGAAGTTAGAATTTTCTTTCGCCTCCGTGAAGCAATTGGCTGTTAATCGAAAAGTTAGTCGCCCGAGCCGACCTACGGGCGTTATTTTGTTTTGAGGGCATATGGCTGTGTGACTATCGCTCTGGACCACAGGTTTCAGATCCGAATCCCGACCACTACAAATATCATGGCAGTGCAATGGATATTTGTAGTGGTTCGAAATCCACTTTAAACCGTAAGTCCCGGTCTAATAGGTCTTTAGAGCGTTTCGCGTAGGGCTAACAATCCTACCCCTTAAAAGAAAACATCTCCTTTCTCGAATTCTGCCTGTATGGCGGCCATGGCCCACCATGGGACTGTTGCACCATTGAAGAAGAAGACTTCAAAGGTAGTTTGCATTTATAAATGTTTCATCATATTATTTCTTTGATATATCTTTTTTTCGTTGCACTTGTGAAAATTTATTTAAATTTTCAATTTTTTCTTCAAAAATTAAGTAAACTATTTTTTTAAAAGCAATCAAGCACAAACCATGTAATATTTATCATTTGTATTTCTTCTGGGCTCATTATTACCATGCTTAATTTTTTAGCACGAAATTCTTAAGCGTTTTTCAAATGAAATAAAATGGCGCACTGTAATTATAGTCAGTTGTTTATGTACGTGATCTTTAACACATTTGCACATTCATCGCGAAGTCAGCATCGGAACCAATATAGCGTGCTATTTAACGATATCACTCGAGCAGAAGCGTATTTTTTTGTAATACTATGCTATTTCACCCTTAATGTCTTCCATAGCGTGATATCGTGGATTATCGGCTCTTATTGAAAACTGTCACGATATAAGCGTCACACAGGGATAATTCTGCTCGCCTCAGTTGACTGACGCCAAATCTGTAGAAAATGTTATGTAGTTTCTTCTTGTTGTTCTTTCTATGTCTGATGATAGCGATGCATTAATGCTTATGTATATTTCTCCTTGCTTCAATGGAAATTTTTTGTAGCACAATTTTATTCAATAAAAAGAAATTTTTTATAATATTATTTCGTTGGCGTACCATAATTAAATTGATATTTATTGCATGTAGACAAAGTTAATAAGAGTAAAATAAAGGTTATAATGGAATTTTCAATTTTGATGAAACTCCTTTCCTTTAAAAATAATTTTGTATCAGTTTAAACGGGTGTATAAATAATAAGGAAAGTAAGATTTTTCAAAAATTAAATATCATATGTTGTTATTGTTACTATTCCTCCTAGTGTAGGAAAGCCTACACCAGGTCTAGAAGACCCCGTCGCAGGCGACGTGGCCATGACTAAGAGCCAATAATATGCAATTTCACTTTAGCTAGGAACTACGAGGGCTGAAGACTGCTTAAACATCAATACAAAGCTGTGTACGATCATATTAGACCGGAACCTACAGTTTAAAGTGAATTCCGAACCACTACAAATATCCATGGCACGTCCAGTACTCAAACCCGAAATCTGGGTTCAGAGCGCTAGCCACTCGGCCATCAGGCCCCAAATATCAAATCTATGTATTAAATGAAAGAAAATATTCTCATGAAAATTCTTGCCACAAAATTTTTTATACATTTAATATAAAAATTTTTGCTATATTGAATACAGTGTGTGTCGTTTAATACAATGTGCAAAATATGTCGCTATATTTCCTACAATATAGTCTGAATTTTTCCTAATAGGACTGATTGTTTCAACAAGAAACTAATTTTTATCAAAAAAGTTAGTTCATTATATTTTGTCGCAAAAGTTTTTCATTTATTTAATACAATGTAGTCTGAATTCTCATTCACGAAATTTTTCCTCGTTGACAGACTGTATAGCTGAATATAGATGATAGACTATTTTAACAAGAAACTGATAGATTGTTTTAGCAAGAATATTATTTTTATTATATTTTGTGTAATATTTATAAAATAATTTTTAATATCTACTTGTTTTAACATTTTAAATAAACATTTTTATCGTTATTGCACGCTTGCATGTTTAGAACAAGTACAAATAATTGATAATTTGATGTTTTGTATATAAGCTGTTATTTACTGGATAAGTTCGTGCATTGTAACTCTGAGAACCAACTGGCATATATGTAATCAGCAGTTGAAGTTGTTTTGCTTTACTTCAATGGATGACGAATGCCAGCATTGTTTCTTCAAGTAATGATAGTTAGCATTGTTATTTGTGTTAGCGAATGTCAACATTGTTTGCTTTAGCTTCCACGCATGTCATGATCGTGATCTGAAGCAAAACAAAAAATAAAGGCTACTATTTTAGAGTTCTTTGCTTATGCGCATGCCGCGCAAATTAGCATGCAATTAAAATTACTCCAGCGTGACATGCTGTCATGACTGTCTCGAAGACCTACAGTAGGGAAGGCATTGCATACGGCGAAATTCCTTTCTGGGTTCCGCCTTTGGACATCCTTTCATTAACTCGTTAAACTGTCAGGAGACATGTCGTGCAAAATAATAAATTTCAGAACGTGTAATTTAATATCGTTGTGACGAGCGAAATGTAAAGATAATACTTACGCAGTTGTTTACTAAAACAAAAAGTAAAAAAAAAAATTTTTTTAATTAGATTATTCTTTCTTGAATCTAAATATTTTTTCCCATTAAAAATTGTGTTTTATTACAGTGGTTTTTTAAAAAAAAGTAATAAAATGCATGAATTACATTCACAATATTCCAAACAGTTTATTGATCGTTTTACAATGTCTTGGGGAAAAAAAAAAACTAACTTGTTTTAAAAGCAAAAATATTGATAATTTGTATGTCTTGCTGTAGAAGATTGTTGAACATGTTAATTTTTAATTGGATTTTTCTTGCCAAACTATTACAATTAAAAAGTTGTGTTAAAAGATTAAGCCATTTTCATTTTTTTTTTTTTTTTTTTTTTTGTCAAAATAAAATGCATAAAATAGCATTCACAATATTCTAGCAGTTTATGACTGTTTTACAATGTCTTGGAAATAAAAAAAACAGTTTGTTTAAAAGCAAAGTTATCGCCAAACTACTAATAATTTTTATACTGTGCTGTAGAAAATATTGAACATAATAGTTTGTAAGTGGATTTTCCTTCCCAAACTATTAAAATTAAAAAGTTGTGTTAAAAAAATTAGCCATTTTATATTTTATTGTGTCTTTTTAAAAAAATAAATGCATGAATTACATTCACAATATTCTAACAGTTTATGATCGTTTTACAATATCCTGGAAATAAACAAGTAATATAAAAAAAGAAAAATTAAGTCAATTCCTATTTTTTTTTTCACTATATTGCAGAAAAGTCCTTTACAAATAAAGTTGTTGAAATTTTCCTCTTACATTTGGCGCCATCTGTTATTAGATACATGCAACTTAAATCTAAAAAAAAAACAAAATTAATTAATTAAATTTAATTAATGAATTAATGTTTGAAAAACTGTATTAACATCCAGTGTCATCCACTAAAACTTCAAAAAAAAAGGTTTTTGAACTTGAGTGGATACATAAAAAGTATTTTATTAACGATTAAAAATTCGAACAAGATATATATAGGGAGAGTGTGAACTAATAGTAGGAATTGAAAAAACAGCTTACTTCTAAAACAAAAATATCGCCAAACTATTAATACTTTTTAATTGGATTTTTCGTTGCCAAACTGTTAAAATTAAAAATTTGTATTAAAAAATTAAGCCATTTCATATTTTAATTTTTTTTTTATATATTTATTTATTTATTTATTTTTTTTCAATGGAAAAAAAAAATAATTGCATATGCAACTCTTGAAATAAAATAAATGGAAACAATTTAAATATCTGTATTATATGTAGCGAATAAATTTTTAAATATGATTCAGTTGCATATTTTTTATTATAAATAAATTTGACTTTGATATGATAGAGCACGAGATTTTTTTCTCCCTAAGTCCTATAAATAATGTAGTTAAATTGGTCAAGGATTTTTTTAAGCTGGAGGTCATGGAGATTTCTGACACTATTGTGCTACGATCCCTGCTGTATTAATACTCAAGCATAAACTGATTGAATAGGGAGGAGTTCTTAATAACTTTTTTTTTCTAATAGCCTGAATGTTATGCACCCCTTTTTTTAATATCTCATAACAAAGGGAGGAATTTCTGTAGTGGTTTATATCTCTTATTTAGTGTTGCATAGGGTTCGTTTAAAGATTTGCATACCTGTTTCTTACTAATTTTTCTTTATTTTTAAATTTTTGGAGAAGTTTTTTTTTTTTTTATTGTGCATAATTAAGTGTTTTATTTTTACGTATATTTTTTACAATGTTTTTTGATTAAACATTCTACACTAAATGGCTTTTTTTTTTTGCATTGTTATTACAATGATGGGACTAAAAAAAAATCCAATTTCGATTAATTCTTATAATTGAAAATAATTTCAAAAGGGTATTAATCATTATTTCTTTAAAAAGTAAAATCTTCTAAAATTGCAATTTTTATATGTTACTTTCTTAACATACGTAATGAATCTTAGAGAAGAAAAAAAATTGGGGCAAGTTTATAATAAATTGTCAGTTTCTCTAACTATTCACTTTTAAAAATATAAATTTTTTTTTAAACTACTCACATTTAAAAATATTTAATATTCATTATTATTACAAGTAAACCTTCATAAAATACATTTTTTTTTGCATTATTATTACAATGATGGAACTAAAAAAATTTATTTGCGATTCATTTTTTTATAATTAAAAATAATTTCAAAATGGTAATCAGTATTTCTTTAAAAAAGTAAAATCTGACAAAATTGCAATTTTTCAATCCTACTTTCTTAACATATTTAATGAATCTTAGAGAAGAAAGAAGAAAAAAAAATTCTTTCAAGTTTATAATAAATTGTCATTGTAATATGTCTCTAACTATTCATATTTAATTCATCAAAAAATAAAAAATATCTTAAATATTTTTTTTATTTTTCGATAGCTCATTAGTATTTTAAATATTTTTTTTAAGATTGCAAATAAAACGTCTACAAAATTTTAAAAATGAGATTCTAATCAATATATTTTCGAAGATACTCTATTTTTCATAAAACTTTAAAGAGATAAACACCATTATACCGTGGCTCACATTGGCTGCTGAGCCAAATATCATGAATCATGATGATTTTTTTAGAAAAACTAAATTTGATTATATTTTTTCAATTCCTTCTATTAGATCACACTCTCCCTATATATATATCTCGTTCAAATTTCCAATCGTTAATAAAATACTTTTTATTTATCCTTTCAAGTTCAAATACCTTTTTTTTTTAACTTTTAGTGGATGACACTGGATGTTAATACAGTTTTTTCAAAAATTAATTGAGTAATAAAATTTAATAATTTAATTTTAGTTTTTTTTAGATTTAAGTCGCATATATCTTCCAATAGATGGACTAGATAAATAACATAAACTTAAGAAAATAGATAGATAAACTTAAAAAAGATAAATAGATAAATTAAAGATAAACTTAATATAGATAAACTTAAGATAGATAGATAATAGATAAACCTAAAAAAAGGAATGAAAATTATTTATAAAGGACTTTCTGCAATATAGTGAAAAAAAAGTAGGAATTAACTTTACATTTTTTTTTTCATTTAAAATTTTGAATGAATTTTTAAATAGTAAAATACAGATTGTGCCCGGATATGGTATATTCGCCGTTGAAGACGTAATGGCGTTAGTTAAATTTTGCATAATCTTCAACTTTGAATGTTTGACGAAAATAGAATTTTAGCTTCCGAAAAATGGGGACCATAAAGTGAATATGATTATTCAAAGGTTAGAATTGAGAGGAGATGTTAACACGAGCATATCATTTATTTTCTACAACTAAAAGCAATGTTCACAAAAACAACGCAAAGCCTAAACTGCAACCAACTGAGCCAGTACTAACTAACTTCCAATTTTTTTAAAACGATGGAACACTCTACGGTTGCCACACACCTCGAATATAATTTATTTGAACATTTTTCTTTTTCTCCACGTGCGGTCCTCAATATAGTTCTCGTACGAATTCATGGTGGTTCCAGTTTGTTTAAACATTTTTTTTTTCCCACGTGCGGCACCCTATAGTTCTCACGGATGGTGGATTCTTAGTAGTAGATTAGGTGGGGTTTTTTCATTTAACTATTGTGCTTTGATGTATTAATAAAGTATTATTTAAAATCATTCTTTACTTTTGAAATACCTCATTTTTTTTCACTAAATTTCTACTGAATTATTTTAGCCAGGGGTGGCCAATCCAAATAATCTTGCGGCACACCGCGGCTTAACTTGTGCGAAAATTAATTTTTAATTTTGTGTTACGCAAGTATTTTGGGCTAGCTCGTATTATGCTAAGATAGTTAACAGATTTACTCGTGATATGTAACATAGTCTGGCAATAGCATTCTAACTCCGCGGGCTGGAATCTACTTCCCCATGTTAGATTTGGACCCATTATAGACATTTTGTTAGAGTGAAAAATTGAAGTTATTATTTTTGTGTTTACTATTATTCTTGCATGTAAACATAGATAATGTGATAATAACGATACTAAGTGCACATTGTAAAGGAATATGCTACACTAAAAATGAAATATAAATATGTGATATATATATATATATATATATATATATATATATATATATAAACAAAATGAAAAGTATTAAATCATTAAAAAATATTTATTTTACTAGTGCGATATTTGTTTCTTCACTTTTTCACTTAGCTTTTACAAATCGATCACAATTTGTGTATTTGCATATCGTAATTGGTGTTGCGTCCGTTATGTTTGTGCTTGTTTTGTGTTTAGTCAATTCCATTTTCGGAAGAAAAAAAAACGATTTGCATGTGTAAGTTGAAACCAAAAATGCTAACAACCTAAATTAAGAGTCTGGTTTGCTCTGCTATCAACAATAAACTGTGCGTATCTAAGGATGGTGACTGCGTCACTGAAATCGCTTAAAGTGAAACATAGAACCTGTTATATTAGATGTTCCTAGATACGCGCATCATGAGTTCGCAGAATATAATTTAATTATTCTGCGAACTCATAAATAAAACAGGCAATATCTGTCATATTATATATGCGCAGGAATATTATTTTAAAATCAAAGTTAATTTTTTAATACATTGGTTTTCACAACTTTGGCCATTATAAAATATTCAAGGCAGGCCGGGACTTGGCCACCCCTGAATTAAAGGCAAAAGGTACGCGGAAAATCTCCTGAACTGTCATCATAAGAGGTTTGCATCACCGTAAACATGTGATGTTGTTATCTATTTGGAAAGAATTAAAAAAAAAAATGTTTTTATTTTTTCCCCTCACAAAAAGCTTCCAAAACTTTGCCCTTCCCTTCGAAATCTGTGGAAAAAAAGGACCATCGAACTCGCGACCCGGAGAAGACAAAACGATTATTTTATTCAAGGGGAAGAAAGAAAAGGCTTTTCCAGAATATGATCGAGGTAAAAAAATAAATGGATAATACACTCTCATAAAAGAGAAAAAAGAAAAAAGCACATTTCTTTTCTAGCAGATATGTATCGTTTGATTTCTTTTACCGTGGGCAGCAGCAGCATTTATAAGAAGAGATCGCATCTGCCACGTCGGGAATAATAGGCCCAGGCGTGAGGAGGATGAATTACTATCATTATCGGGTTGGAAGAAAAAGAATTACTACAGTGTGGCTTGCTCTTGTTCACGATTACCGTGGTCTTGCGTGCGCACCGCCTTGCGAGAATGAGTGCTTTTTAAAATGGATGCGATGTAGTTCGTTTGGGAAAAACACACTTACGCAAGTTACTTTCTTTCCGATCTGGCTGTTTGCATTTACATTTCCTTTGCAATTAGCTTTGTAAGATGTAGAAAACTTTCGTCTGCATCTAGTGGCTTTTATAATAATGCTGTTCGAATAAAATTTTTAATATATCTTTGTGTGAAAATTTTGTGTTTTTCGTACAGTAGTATCGGGGTATTGTTACACACGTCCGTAACATATCTTCAAGTTACACGTGCTCCCTGGGTAGTGCTAAATGAGTAACAGCGATGCAGCCCTTGGTTATGGCATAAAGACTAACTGTCTATGTATTGCCAACTGCATTAGAACAACAGCAGTACAGTAGTATCACAGTACTTCTTAATCCATTCCAGATCTTTGAACTTATACCAAACAAGAGGAACACCTAATGGATTTTTTTCCCATAGGAAATAAGAGAAAAGGATTCATCTGTTCCTATGAAAAGATCTTATTGTTATTGGAATATTATGCATTGATGAGATAATATAATTGAAGTGGTTCTTTGTAGTAAATACAAAATAGTACATTAAAAAAGGATTATTAGGTAAAATATATACATATATGAAAGTTTTAACAAGTTTAATTTTTTTTTTTTTTTTTTTTTTTTTTTTTTTTTTTTTTCCTTCCTTCCTGTTACTTTTCCCTATATAGTTGGTGATCACCTGTTAGACTTTTGTAGAAATCTGTCCAAAAAATAGTTTTGCCTTCCCTTCAGAATGTTTTGGAAATGTGACATTATAGGGTCATTCCAAACAATGCTATTAGGCTTGTTTTGAGGTTTGCTGAAGTGCTATCTGGTATAACGAACAAAGATTGAAATTAGTTTGGATGTGCCTCCAAATAGTACGGTTGCTGACTCTTGTTTGTTTGAATCAGATGATTTTCAAAAGAGTTAACAATAAATAGAATGGCCTAGTTAGCCGGTTTGACTATAATGTACTACTTTCAACGAATTCCTTTCCAGAAATTCGTATTTATATTAATATTGTATATACAGGGTGGGAAGAAAGCCTGTATAAACTTTAAAAAAGGAGATTTTCATTGGAAACACTCCTATGATGAGTGATTTTTTTTTTTTTTTTTTTTTTTTTTTTTAATATTAAAAAGTTGTAATGTTTCCCTCCCTTCTTGTTGCTTTTCCCTATATGGTTGAGGATTACCACATTTGACATTTTGTAGAAATCTGTCCAAAAAATAGTTCTACCTTCCCTTCAGAATGTTTCGGAAATGTGAATTCCTAACAATGTTATTAGGCTTGTTTAGAGGTTTGTTGGAGTGGTACTTCTCTACAAAGTTTTTAACATTTGTGGCAGTGATTTTTCTAATGCGAGTCATATTTCAAATAAAAGTCATACATTAAACAAAAGAATTTCGTGACCAAACCGGACGTTGACCGGTTGGCAAAGTCGTATGGATTCAAGTAGAACGCCAATTCAGGGTTAAAACGATATTTTCATAGCGGTTTTAATTATGATAAGAACAATTTTAATTAATAGTTAAATTGTATAAAACAATATAAATTTCATTAACTAACTATTATTAATAACTAACTAACAATAAGTTAATAGTTATAACTAACTATTAAGTTGAAAGATAGAATTTCTAACTATATTCATGTATAATAAAGTAAATAATTTGTGATATTTCGATATAAATGACATTGTAGAATGTCTAAAAGTTAATGATTTAAAAATAATTTACATTGTCTTAAAACGATCCTATGTCTGTTCATTTTATTTCGTTAATTTCATGTCCTCTAAGAGCATTAAATTATGTATTGAAAAAAATTTTTATTTCATTTACTCGAATGCATAAAGTATAACTCCAAAACGTTTTCTCCATTGAAGAAAATAAATTAAATAAATTTCTCTCTCTTAATAATAAATTTCTCTTTTCTCTCTCTTAATATTAATAAATTAAATATTTATATTTTCTGTCGTCAATTCTTTGATCCATTAGAAATGAAAAAAAAAATGCATACTCTGTTAGATATTTTTTTAAAAATCACTTGCCAATTCACGTCGATATATTTTTTTCCTTTGAGAAAAATTTATTTAATTTCTATCATATTTAGAAATTATCTTGATTTTTTATATTGATAATTAAGTAGAGATTTTCAGAAATTACCTTACTGGTTTATTTATTTTTAGATATTGCATAAGCGATCTTGAAAATGCACGATATTACAAAGGGCGATTTTTATAGATGCATATTTTATTAGATTAAAAAAATCATTTGCCAATTCGTGTGGATATTTGTTTCTTTCGAGAAAACTAATTTAATTTTCATAATAATTAGAAATTATCTTGATTTTTTATATCGATAATTAAATAGCAACTTACATATAAAACCTAATAGGGAGACCCTAATAACCTCTTCTAATTAAGAGATTTTCAGAAATACCTTACTGGCTTATTTATTTATTTTTAAATATTGCATAAGCTATCATAAAAATGTCTTTAAAGAACACTGCATTTTTATAATAGAAGTAATCTTGATTTTTTTTTTTTTTTTTTTTTTTTTTTTTTTTTTGTATCGATAACTAAATAGGAACTTTTACATATGAAACTTAATTGGGAGACCTTAATAAACTCCTCTAATTGAGAGATTTTCAGAAATACCTTACTGATTTATTATTATTATTTTCAAAAATATCGCATAAACGATCATAAAAGTGCCCCATATTACGAAAGGTGATATAAATTATAGAGCCGTTCACCACTGATCACTTTTTTTTGTTTTGAGCCGAATCATCCTGTGGCTCAGGTTGACGCCCTTTCGATAGAGCTCGTCCGAGAGAGAGTGCATCGGGGGCAACTCGACGATTTATGTCGATCCGCTGCGGCTTAATTCTGGTCACGAGCCTCGACCACGAGTGATGACTGTGATAACTCCTTTAAGAGGGGTTATCATTAGTGATCCAGGAAGGAGTTCTTCATCCAAGGTGGTCTTAGGGAACCGCGCCTGACATTGTGCCTTTTTCCGAACTATTCCGATTTCGTAGTAATGTAGTTAAAGGAAAATGCCCGGTAGCAGCTACATCAATTCCAAGAGTCAAATTAAATTAAATTGGCTGTGAATAGCAGTGCTCTTGTTGTAATTTAATTTAAGTGCCCTTTTAGATTGGCGTGACAAATTGCGTGGAATTTCTCTTTCCTTTTGCTTTGTTTGTTTCTTTATGTGATTGAAATTTATTACTTCTAGCAGTGTAGTTGTTTTGATATTTTGATTCATTAGTGCATTATTTCGATCAAAGTAATAGTGGACAAGTATATTTCTTATTAATGCATTATGAACAAATGAAATGTAGCCATATATCCTGATTTATTGTATGTGTCTTTACATTTTTGCTGCATGCGGCTATGTATCTTTATAGCGTTAAAACACGATTTTTTATGATTTGCCTACAATGTCTTAATGGCACTAGGTATGTAAAATATTAGGTTATTCCCTATAAAATCAATTTTTGAGTACACAATTTTTAAAAGGTCACAAAAGCAAATCGTTTTAATATATCTAACCAAATTATTCTTCATCTGTTTCAATGCATATTCTATATCACCATCATACCATTCATATCATATCATATCAATATCATATTCTATATCACCGTCATACCATTCATAACATATCAATATCATATTCTATATCACCATCTGTATTAATGCATATTCAATATTCTCCATCTATCAATATCTTCTTCCGTTGATTAGAAAGTATTTGTATGCCCGTTTCAAAAAAGCATAATTGATTTAGCATCAATAATTTCAGTAAAGGTTGCCTTGACAACTTCGCTATTGACAAAAAAACCAATCTTTAAAGAAATTGTAACTGACCAGGAGACAAGTCTGGTAATTATGATGGATGACGCAGAATCTCAAGATAGTGTGGCTTTGAAACATGAAGTGTTGCTTTATCATGGAAAAAAATAACGCCTTTTTACTTTACCAACGCAACTTTAATAGCAACAATTTTAGATGCACAATATCAATTTTTTGACACTGTGTATTAATTGTTTGGCCAATTCATCAAAGATGCTGTAATGACTAACCACAAGATTTCCTTTGGATGTAAGCTTGGTTTGAGTTGATGCTAGGTTTTTGCCCTGCATTCAGCTGCACTGTGCTGAGTATTGTTGTTCTAATGCAGCTGGCAATACAGAGACGGTTAATCTTTATGCCATTAGCAAGGACTGCACTGCTTTTACTCATTTAGCACTACCCAGAGGGCACGTGTAGCTTGAAGATATGCTACGAACGCGAGTAACATTACCCCACAACGCTCTACGATCCTATTAGACCGAGAACTAATTAAAAGTGGATTCCGAACCACTACAAACATCCATGGCACAACCGGGACTCGAACCCGAAACCTGTGTTACCGAGCGCCAGAACGCTAGCCACTCGTCTATTAAGTAATACTATTAAAATGCATCGTTTCTATGCAATTCACCGCAAACGCTTAGAATACAAAAATAAAAAATTAGTGTACGAATTGAACATTACAGTGCATTGTTTTCATAAAGTGATAAATGTATTCCGTTTTATTTTTCAAATTGTTTCTGAAGGATTTTAAAAAAAACCATTAATTTTGTCCTATATATATTGAGACTTGTTAAGATAAAATGTTTAAAATGTTTTAATGTTAACATCACCTCTAAAAATTTTAAATACTTTTTCAACTATATATTCCATTAAAAATAATATTTCCAAACTAGTTCGACTTAGTTTAATTAACATGTGTAGTATAGGACAAGATTAATGTATTTAAGTAAATTGTGACGGATAAAATAATCCCTTTTTTTTTAAAAAGTTATTATAATATTGTTATTGTAACTCTCATTTATTATTGATCTCTTTCTAATGATTGTATTCAAATGTGTTTTTTTTCTCCTTTCGTGCCCATAAAATAATCGTTGGGCGATTAATCTAGCGAAGAATGCAATGTGTCTAAATGGTAGTTCGAAAAAGTGGGCAGGTAGTTCAACATACCTCTCGCACAACATCCAATTATTTATTCTCTTCCTGCCCTTGATTGTAATTGCTTCATATACCGTTACCTTCGGAGTTAATGAAATGCTCTTCTGAGTTTACCTTCCACCCGGTTTGTAGGAACTGCAATTGCAATTACAGTTGCTTTTAAAAAAAGGGAAAGAATTTAGATTTCTTGTTTTATGCCTATAAAAATACTTAAGCTTTGCACAAAATAAAATTTTGATAAAATTTGATTGAAAAAAAATTTATCAATTTTTTTTCAAAGAGAAAGAGTCTTTTTTTTTCCGTCATTTTTTATGTCATTTTAAATTAAATAAATAAAAAATAAAAGTAAAATTATTCTTATTGATGCTAATTTGATTTTTTTTAACTGCAATTCAAAATATAAGTGTATATCAGTTGGTTCTTTGTATTTTATTCATTTTATTAATATGCAAGAAATATATGTTTATATATATAAATTAATATGTAATTTTCGGTTGAAGGACCTAAGTCATTCGTCACTAACAAACAGACCAACCTTAATCAAGGTACACCACGTGGAACCCCCAACACACCACCCACACTGTGTCACCACAATTTACGTATCCTTCCACCCCCCCCGGAATCACTAAGAAATCAAACCTTCCTCTTCCTCTTTCACAACTATATATATATATACATTATATCATTGGCGCAGCAACCCCAAAGTGCCTACTGGCAGATCTCGAGACATGAGATGGTTTCTTCGGTTAGGGTTGCCTGCCCTACTCCCAAAGTTCTACAGTCGTATTAGACCGGAAACTATTAAAAGTGGATTCTGAACAACTACAAACATTCATGGCATCGCCGGAATTCAAATCCGAAGCCAGTGGCACTGAGCGCAAGTCATTCGGCCATCAGGCCCAAATCTATTTTATTAGTTGATATATAATCATTTTTTCATCAAAATTTTTGAAGATTACATCAGGGCCATCTCGGTGTTGTTCATTTTCTACCGTTTTGAGAAATCTGGTCATAAAAAAAAGGTCAAAGGGCTCGTCATAAGGGCTATAAGTTTCCCTGATAGAACGTTAGTCCACCTATTTAACCTTCCAATCACAAAGACTTACGTCGAAGACCAGACCTATAACCAGTCGTTATATAGTCCTAATAACAAGGAAAACAAACCATCTTGGACTTGCTTGATTAATGTTAATAATATAAATTAATGTTAATAATTAAAGCATATCTTTCAAATTATACAAATATAATTTTAAAGATATGCTCATACATTATATCAAAACAAAATTTAAGTGGTAGAAAGATGGCGTAATAAAAGTGCGACGGAATTAAAAGTAGAACGGAGCCACCCGCCAATTGTCGATTATCATGCTCCAAGATGAATTGTAAGAAAAGGCAACACCTGAATGCGATACCAGCGGGGGATGCTCGAAAGAAGGAAACTTGTGACCGGCGTGCACACAGAAGCATTGAGAACTCTTTTTCGAAAATCGCATTAGAATTTCAAGCAGGGGAGCGTTGAAAAACCTGAAGGATGTTTGGTCCTGCATCCGAAGGCTGGGAAATTTATACAGCGACCTTAACAACAACAGCGACGATGGATAAAGGTATTCATTCCCATTTTGGGGTCAGTCACGAACCGAAGGAAGGTGTGCCGCAGGAGGGGAACCGCTCCACTCCACCCCTCCCATCTCACTACAACATCCCTGTTATCCTTCGAACTCTTTGAGAGAGTGTGCTCTCTGCACCTCACCCCAAACCCAAAGCAAAGAATTATTCAAAATGGCCGTTCCCTTTGTTTCTGTTTGCTCCGATTTCTGTAACGGGAAATCTTTTGTTTCCAGTAGTGTTGTCTGTTTCTTTTTCCTGAACAACGTCTTTTTCTCTTTTTTTTCCCCCGGGACGATTAATGTGTTTTTTGTTCTGCAAAAGCGTGAAGTCCAAATTACCGTTTTGGATTCAGACCATCTCCCCCAGTACAACCCTCTACAGCGCGTGCTCTTTTTACAAATTAAACGTTTGGGATTTGTAATTATATTAATTTGGAAGGGATGGAGAGGTTACGGCAGGATTTTCATGCCGATTTGAGATTTTTAATTGGTGTTGATGTCAGGCTATTTTTGTGTGTGTTTCGAATTACCTTAAGCATATAGATTACTAGATGCTTAAGTTTTGTGAGAAAATATTTGCTTTCGTTGCATAGTTATGGAGTTGCATTGATAATGTTAAAGAATTATAAAAGTAATTTTTATCTTTATATATTTTCCGCGAATTTCTTGATCTGTTAAACGCTCCAGCAGAGTTATCAAATATTTTTTTTTTTTAAACCCTTTTTCAATTTTTTTTTTCTTAATAAGTTTGCTCTTAATATATAATTCAAAAATAACTTGACATAATTTAAATTAGAGATTTCTTATTTTCTTTTATATGTAAAGCAGTTCTTTCACTGATTTAATAGGAAAGGATTGTTTCCGAAATTTGATGTTTCTAATTAATGTTTCTTAATTGGTTCATAACTACTCGAAAACAATAAAATGCATTGTTTTTCTTTCTTATTCAAACTCAAAAATTCTAGTCTTTTAGTATTATTACAGACAATCGAAATCATTATATTTAAATATCTGCCTTCTTCAAGGAAGAATATCGAAAATCTTCATATCAGCTTTAGCATTTCTTTTAGAATTAGTATAGTTTTTTTAATTTACGATGGTGAACCATTGAACGAATAAAAGCAGGCCGTGTCATTCCTATGTTTCAAGGTGGTTGAATGTGAGACCTGCTGCAAATTTAGATTGTAGAATGCACTTTTAACGGCAGAATCAGCTTCCAGAATATACAAACAAGGAATGCTTAGATCTACTAATGCGCAAATAAACGCTATTTGCAGCTAATTGCAAAGAGTAACAGAGCAACTATACCAACCCAACTCAGATCTTCTCTTACAGCAGTTACTCGCTGGTATCCAGATCAATTGTGCACAGAAAACTTCACTAAAGAAGGTTGCATGCAAGACGTCCAGCATCCCCGCACACCCTGCCACCGAAATGAAAAGTTTAACTGGGCACGCACACATGACGCTTGGAGTACAGCAATTGATGAAGATTCGTACTGTTGACTGACCAGCTCCAAATTTTGTTTACCAGGTGGCAGAAAACGATTGGTCTATCGAGAGCATGGATTATCCAAGTAATACCCATAAAATAAAACAGATTTAGTGGGTCAAGTGTATGTGTGTTCGCGTTTATCGATTTGGATGACTACACTGAACTGTATATATTCCCAAGAGGCATCGTTACAGCTCTATTATATTAAAACGATAGTCTTGATCCAATTGTTGGTCTTTGCGTAGGTTCAGTTGCTGACTTTTCATCCTATAAAACGATAGTGCTAGGCTAATACCACTCGGTGAGTAGAGAATTGCTTTCGTCAGAAGGCTGTTGTGCGTATGCGTTGTCCATATTTGAACTAGATTGAACATGTTTAGAAAGCTCTATACAAATGTATTACTGCACTTAATCATCTCCTTGTAACCCTTCAAGGTGTTCGAACTGTCTTGACACTATAGTGGGCTTTGCTGTCATTAGATTAATAAACACTTTAATAGTAAAATGAAAATGATTTTTAAGTTATTACAGTTCTTTTCTGTATAATTAAAATATTTTTTGAGTTGCATTTAATTTATTTTTAATGAAAATTAAAAATAAATTAAATGAACTTTAATATACATTTTGAAGTACTTTTATTTTAGATTACATGTATTATTGAATATCTTCATAAAACTGATTTTTTTTCCATGATATAGATTAGAAATAGATGCTGTTAAATAATTCTATTGAATGAGATAAATAAACTAATTTTTAATTTAGAAACTATCTTCTTATTCTAATGTGTGTATACTGCTGAATAAATACTATGCCCTCTTCATTTAGTGAACTTCTAATATATTTAAACATTATTAATAATTTATATTATGATTTATAACAACTAATATATAGCAGCAATAACAACTAATATCATATAAAAATTACTGTTAAGGAAAAAATATCCAAAGAAAATTGTAATAATTTAATTTATTATTTTTAATAGAAAATTCATCAATGGCTTATGTGAAATAGTAAACATATAAAAGCCTATTACGGATTAGGAAGAGCAAAACTATTTTAAAAAGCAATTAAATAAAAATAATAGAAACCCAAGTTTAATATACCTTGAAAACAAAAAATTTCTGATATTATCATTTACTCGGTTATTTTTTCTTTGTTCATTTTATAATTTTTAATGTCGGAAGCATTAAAATATTCGTAAGTTGTTCAGAAATAAAAACTTGCTGAAGAATAAACTATTCTTATTTCTTTAACCTGCATAAATTTGCTAATTTTATTTTACTACACATGTAATACTATTTTAGCTTTGAGAAAAATTATAATCAAGTTTACAGATAAATTGAAATTTATGTTATTTTATTAAAAATTAAATTATCATTAATTAAATCAAATTAATTATCTTTATATCCAAAAGAAATCAATCATTCTGTATGTAAAGGTTTTCAAATCAGCAAGTTTTTCTAAAAACATGAGGCATTGAATGATTTATATGAAAAGAGATAAAATTTTAAAAGAATGTAGCTTTCTCAAATTTTTCGGAGACATCGTCTATTGATTCATGCTACCTCTTTAATCAAGCTCAAAATAATTAATTATGCAAAAGTTAATTTTTTACTTGAATTAAATTTTTATCTGCTAAGTGATTATTAACTTTAAATAATGATTTGTCTTGCTTGGCAGCGTGCAATTACTTTAATTATCTCAGAAATAACTGATGAAATGGACGTTGGCATTTTTTTTTTGTTTTTGTTTTTTCTTTGAAAAAGTAAACATATATTTATCATTTTCTTAAATGGAATATTTTAAAATTTTAAATCGATTTCACTTAATGAGGTGATTTGATTGGGCTTGGTAAATGGGTGTGGAATTTCAATCAAATGAGAATGTTTTTCTTTTTTTTTAATTTATTTATTTTTTCCTGGGAAGGAGGAGTTGTTTTTAATGATTTTGATAAATGGAGTTTAGATTGTGATAAGATGTTTCTTCTATTTTTTAAATTTGTTGAAATATTTTGGAGGACTATTTTTATTTTTACTTTTTATTATAGTGCTGCAAAAACAAATATATTTATTTAGTCTTTTTTTTTTATTAAATAAATTAGTTTTTAAATGATATTGAGAAAGAAAGCACTTGCTGCGTTTCTATTATCAAAATTTATACATGTTTTTTATATTTATATTAAAAATGTTTTTTAGAAACATTCTTCTTCAATGGCACAACAACTCCATGATGGGCCAAGGCGGGTCTGTTTATCGGCAGATTACTAGACAGGAGATGTTTTCTTTTTACGGAGCAGGGTTGTCAACCTAAGCCCAACGCTCTACGGTCATATTAGGCCGGGATCTATTGTTTAAAGTTTATTCCGAATCACTATAAATATCCATAGGCATTCGGGAATCGTATCCGAAACTTGTGGCACCAAGCTCGAGTCACTCGGCCATCATGCCCTTTAGAAACATTACTAATATTAAATGTAATTCATGTAATTTTAGAAAACTGAATTGAATACTTAATGCTAAAAAATAAGTTTCTGGAAATTAAAAAAAACTTTCTGAAAAAAAAATTATTTTGCTCACCTTTAAATTTTTTCTTAAATTACATCAATAATGCATATTAATTATAATAAACTCAATATTTCTTTAATTATGGTCAAGTTTCCGTAATTTAGTCAATCAATTTAATATTTCGTAAAATTTAATAACATTTATTGGATTTAAACAATTATTGTTTTTTGGTTTCTTTTAAACGTGTAACGTTATTTTTTTTTCTTGTAAAGTATGAGGAACAAAAAGATTTTATATGCTATGCTAACCCAAATACAAGGTGATTATAAAAAAAAAAAAAAAAAAAAAAACTTTTTTGATATAAGTGTCCCTAGCTATCATCATTCGCAGAAACTGAATGAAATTTTGGTTTAAAGTATTTTGAGGTATGCTATCAAGAACCGTATGGAAAACAACAATTGAACTCTAATATTTACGATTACAGTAACACGATTTCGAAAATTTCAAATGGCAATTACTTTTTTATTGCAATGTGATCTCCAATAATGAAAAACACTTTAAAACCGTTGGACAGGCAGAGACGAAAATCGTCAAAGCTAGGCAGACTAAGAAGAAAGGTGAAAACAACCAATAATTACAGAGAAACAAAGAAAAGCAAAACATTTTTAAGTATTTCACAAATTTTCCACTCGACCTCCGTCACACACGATGGCATTTTGCATGCGGCGGATGATATATAGCTCTGAGGTACAAAGAAGAATCTGTTGAACTTGATGTCTGATGGCATCTTTCAAATCAGGTGCAATTTGCGAATTAAATGCATGCATTTTAGATTTCGTTAATCCCCACAGCCAGAAATCCATTGGAGTGAGATCAGGGCACCTTGGTAGCCAAGGAAACATGAAATGACGAGAGATAATTTTGTCATCAAACTATTGTGTTAAGTTACATTCGATAGAAGACCATACAAATAGAGTAGTGCCATCTTGCATCCACACGACTTCATACGACTAGAGTATTTCGCTGTAGGAATACCTGAAATCTAAAATACTATACGCATATATATATATATATATATATATATATATTAATCAGCAAACTGCGTCTGATTTCAAAGATGCCATCAGACGTCAGGTTCGGCAGATTCCTCTTGTCATGGTGCGTGATTCAGTGCTATCCACCATCTGCCTCATACCATGTGTCATCGTGTGTAAAAGAGATCTCTGGAAAATTTTGTGAAACACATTAAAATGTTTTGCTTTCTGTTGCTTCTCTGTAATTATCGGTTGTTTTTATTTGTCTCCTCAGTGTGTCTAGCACTGGTTATTTTAGTGCTACATGTACCTTTCCAACGTTATTAATGGTTTTTAGCTGTGGAGATCACTTTCCAATAAAAGTAGATGTTGCCATTTGAAATTTTCGAAATTGTGTCATTGTAATCGTAAATATTAGTGGTTAACTGTTATTTTTCCTTCGGTTCTTGAGCACACCTCTAAATACCTTAAACCAAAATTTTGTTTAATTTCTGCGAATGGTATGATAGCTAGGGACTTTCATATCTAAAAAAGTTATTTTTATAATCACCCTATAGTTCTGTAATTCTTGTATTGATTCTCCATTTATGTGTAATTTTAAATAGGTAAATTTGAAAATTAACTGACAAAAACACATAATTAATTTGAGAATCCGAAACAATTTATGAATCAGCATACAACAGGAGTGCAAAGAAATAATACTTGAATATAATAAATATATATATACAGATAAATCCAGAGCAAAATGTTTTTAAGTATTGGAGATGAATAAATACTTTTCAGACAGAAAATTTTTTCTAATTACAATATGGCAGCATAATATACGATAAATAAATTAGCAAAATGTTGTAATGTTTAAATTTCATCCATCTTGAGTAACACTCTAAATTTAGATGATCACAGAAGATGTGAATTGAAGAAGTTTTTGAATAATAGTTGATATAAATAATTCACTGTAAGTACCATAGTACATTGATACAAAAAAACTTTTAATATATAACTGTTGATACTATTTTGATGCATATGAATGCAGAAAATGAAAAAGTCTTACTTTTTATAACACTAAAATATATATATATATATATATATATATTCAGTTTTAATTTGTAATTTTTTTTCTTTTTAATTTATTAAACATAATTGGAAATCTTTTATATGGATATGGCGTTATCAACACAACAAAAAATTTGACTTTTTTACTTATTTTTTACTGTCAATTTTTGACATCCGTTGTTTTTCATATCAGCCTTCACTTCTTTCGAAATACGATTTTCCATGCTAGCAATGAACGTGCGCTACCTAAAAAAAAAATGCAATTATTCTTACTTCAACTTTCTTGCTGCAATCGCTGTTGATGATGGCTGCATTGATTAACTCTGTCCGTCATTTCATATTCCTTGATTTTTTTATTTTTTTTTCATTATTATTTATTGTCGTTTTTATTCGTCTTGCGGCTAAACAGGCGACGCTTGGGCGATTATCAGTGAGTAATTGTTAGTAGGTGGTCAAACGGTTCCATGATATCATTTTCGATTATCACCTGGAGTGTTAACTTTCTCTGAGCTGGTACTCTCCGCTTTAAGCAAGCGCTAAGCCTAATCTTGATTGACAGATGTTAAGAACCACTCCCTTTAACTCCATCATCAGGTCATTCATCATGATAACTGTCATTTAGTCCGGAGACTTGTCATTGACTATTTTATTCTCGCTTTAAAAACGGCAATTTGCAATGAGTAGGCTATGCATAAATGTACATAGTACTTTTCTTGACCGCGGATTTTTTTTTCAAAACTAAGTAAATAATTTTTTTTTTTCAAATCTGGTATAAAAGTAAATGAAATTTGAATGCATATTAAATTTTGCCAGGATTTAAATTATTTTATTGTTTTATTTTTATTTTATTTTATATAAAAATTAATATAAAATGTATTTGTCATATTCAAATTACATTACATTTGTTTACATTAATTACATTACATTACGTTACATTACATTTGTCATATTCAAATATATAGTTAAAACATGTAGATATTTATATAATGGTCCATGTAATATAACATGTAGATATTTAATGTAATACAACATGTAGATATTTAATGTAAACAACATATAGATATTTAATGTAATACAACATGTAGATATTTAATGTAATACAACATGTAGATATTTAATGTAATACAACATGTAGATATTTAATGCAATACAACATGTAGATATTTAATGTAAACAACATGTAGATATTTAATGTAATACAACATGTAGATATTTAATGTAATGGCCCTCTTCATGGACCCTGATGGCCGAGTGACTAGCGCTCGGTGCCACAGGTTTCGGGGCTCGAATCTCGGGATGGTAGTAGTTCGGAATTAACTTTAAACCGTAGGTCCCTGTTTAATATGACTGTAGAGCGTTGGGCGTACGGCTGTCAACCTACACCGTAAAAAGAAAAACATCTCTCTGCCAGTAGGCAGACGGCCTGGGCCCACCATGGGACTGTTGCGCTAATAAAGAAAAAGAAGAAGATTTCTATTTATGACTAATCATTTGGTTATTATAAGTTTGTTATCACTATTATTTTAGATTTTCAATAATATTTCATAAAAAATAAACTATAAAATTAACTCATTATAAAAGAAAATGCAAAAACAAACCAATAGTGATTCATTTTCTTTTGGCTGCATTTATTTATTTATTTTACTAGATTCATTTTAACATTCTGTTTTAGAAAATCCTTATAGAATTTTAAAAAAAACATGTCTTATTGTAATCCCTTTGCTTTTTCTTTTTTGAAAAAGTTGTAATAGTTTTAAAATAGGAAGTTAGTAAACTGAAACACTTCTTGCTCCGTTACAGAAACTCGAGTCATCACAAAACCCAAATCTTATAACAGTTCCGGTTCAAGATCTGAAAAGATACCTTTAATCCGTCATAGAACAAGATTTCACAAATTAGCGACTCTGTAACAGTGCAAGTTGCTGGAATCCGCCTGTATCAGGAAGATCTTTTTTTTATATTTTTAATCAAGGATAATTTTCCATCAATGGGGACGTAAAAAGAAGTCCACAAGCTTTGGCGAAGCGTATCCACGAAGAACAAACTGTTAGTTGCCTTTGCGGACCATTATTGCTGGATGCACACCAATGGCGGATTAGTTACACCCACTTCTCACATTACACTATTTGCTCTCTCTGCTTCTCGCTTTGGTGAAAAATAAAACTTTCAAGGGGGAACCTTCACGCATCAATGGCTAAATAGTTTCCTTGGAGCTGGAATCGCCGAATTCGTTCGTTTTTGACCTAAAGAAACAAGCAAATCTTTGTTGCAAAAGTTGTTGCGATTCTTCTGGTGTGTGGTGCGTCTGTCGGGATGGATGGCCGTGTCTTTTGGCCACCACAGTTCGATAAACTTTTTGTTTGCCCAGGTGTGATTTCGAATCAAGTCTCGGGGTTGTTGGGTTCACTCGTTTCCTAATGAGCTTGTGCAATGTACCTTTTTTAAATTTGGTGGCCTGAACGCTGTGAGCAATGGAATAGTTGTTGACGATTTGCTATCTTAGTCATGGATTTTATATTGGATGGTGTATTTTTTTTATCTAGTTGATGGAATTAAGTGCGTTGTGGAATTAGTTTTTTTCTTCTTGAGTATCTGCAGATCATGTAAGTAATTAATGTGTTGCTGTATGCAGTAAAAGTATGAATTGATTTTTAAAAAACTTTCTACTTAAAAATTGCTTATGAATTTTCTCGGAATTTTTCAGTATTAAATAAATCTATCTAATTTAGCTAGAAGTATAATTTAGTATTTTTGGTCATTTTACTTTTTTTAGAGGAATTAATGGATTCGATAATTTTATTCTCATCTGTATCATCATAATTTTATTCTCATCTGTTCAAAAATCCTCCATTTTTTTAAATTTGTAAATTTGTGCTATAAATGATTCATTTTGCACAACTGATTTTGTACTTTCTATAAAACGGAAATTTATAGTAAATTAGCTTTAATATTGATGATAATTTAGATATTATGATAATCACGAGGAATGATAATTTATATCATTATGTAACCCACAGTAAACTCAACTATATGAAGTGTGTGTGTGTGTGCGCGCGCGCATATACAACCGTATTGCGCACACACACACACACACCGTGGCAATTTATCTTATCATTGTGTGAACTGTAATAAACTCAATGAAGTGTGCTCATGTGCTCGCATATGTAACCGTATACAATTATAATTTATCTTATCGTTGAATAAACTATAATAAATTCATTTCTATGAAATGTATGCATGTGCGTGCATATGTAAATGAATGCAATGATAATTTATCGTATCGTTGCGTAAACTATAATAAACTAAACTATATGAAAGTGTGTGCGTGCGTAATCGTATACAATGCTTATAGTTTTCTATGTTGATTATTCATAAGATTATTACTGTTGTTAATTAAATTCTTAATAATTTTTTGTGACGAATTAGAAATTCTTATAGTTGTTGAACTTCAATATATATTATTTGTTATTATTTTTTTTTTCTTCTGTTGCTTTTTATTTCTCATTTTTTATGAAAATATTTCTCTTCTAAAAGAAAATATGTTCGTTTTTATAATGTAATGTAAGCAGACAAAAAGCTGTCTGGGTAGTAGAATTTGTTTAATTAGAGTATTCAATGTCTTTTTCCATTTTTATTTCATTTAAAATGACATACTATTTAATTTTTACAAAAAAAAAAAAAGAAAATTAAGAATGTCACTGATGTAATCAATTGTATATATTCCATGGCATTTATATATTTTAGTTATACCATTAAGTTTCTATCGAATCTATAATTATCTGTTTTTAAAAGTGCCAAATATTGCTTGTCTGTAATTGTATTGTCTCTATGTGACTTCTCCAACTTGTGCTTCAAGTATCCCAACCCATCCACACCCATTTACAATCTGGTTGCTCAACTTGCTCACTACAATCATAAATATTCTTTAAATTAATCCTCTTTTTAAAAAAATTACATCAATTCTCTTTTTTTTTTAATTACTGAATTACTTGATAATGTAAAAAACTGCAGTCTCTGTAAATTTCGCAGTTATGTTGGTAGTCATTTCAATTGGAAAGTTAGTGGTGTGAGTTGTCTCTTACGCTCTTCCCCTACTATTGACAAGCATCAAAAGTTAGTGAAAATAGTCTGCGTTACGATTGATAAGTTTCATTTGTAATGTGACATCTCCGAATTTGAATTTATTGCAAATATCTTTGAACTCGGTGTAACAGATTGTGAGGTGCTTCAAGAAAAGCAACTGTGGATCGAGGACCGCCCTAAATGCTGTTAACAGTAATCATTTATGCCCCAGTCTTCTTTAATCTGAAATCTTGAGTGATGGAGGCAAATTATTCATTGATAAAGCGCAGAAAATTATATGACAATTTTGTACCAATTCATTATGCACGAAATATTGCGTGTTTGCACGCCGCTCCGCTGTGTTACGTGCCTTTTTTATTTCAACCCTTCGATCAAAATTGATTATAAACAAATTTTCTAGACTGGCTGTTTAAGATTAAAGACAATTATTTTCAGTTTGACGTTAAGCAGTTTTGCCATTGACAAATTATTGTTACAGTCTTTTATAAAAAAATTAAAATTACTATATTTATTCAGTGATCAATGCACGCAATACATGAATGCGTCTCACTTTAAAAAAAAAATGTACATGAATATATATATATATATATAATGTTTAGCTGGAAAAGAAACATTGCTTTCTATAATTTAAATTCATTTCTAATTGCTGCTTTCGGTTTTTATCTAAATTTATCCTTTTACAAATCAATTTTATAAAATTTACTTCCAGTTTTTTTTTTTCCTCGTTATATTGCCGCCTGATGCCAATTGGCTAGCACTCTGGCCTTTGGTACTTCACGTTCGAATCCTGGCGGTAGCATGGATGTTTGTGAGTGGTTCAGAATCCACATTAAACTGTAGATCCTGGTCTAATTAGCTTAAAATGTGCAACAAAAAAATGACCGTAGAGTGACAAACCAAACCTCTTTATAATTTTTTGTTATACTCCAAAATGCATCGAATTCGAATTTTTACAAAAAATTGTGCGCTTTCTCATGCGTGCTTTAATTAAATTTTATTGTTTAAGAAAAAGTAGCTTTCCTGTGCTAAAATTTTAGTTACATTGTGTATTACTAATTGTATGGGAGCTTTCCTTGCTGTATGTCAAGAATATGTCCTTCAAATTATCATATTGGGAAATTATTTTTTGTTCGTTAAACATAAATATATTCAAACGGTTTTCTTTTTAAAAATCGAGTTTTTTACGTTTATTTTAATGTTAATTACGCTGGTTTAAAATCAAGTAACGAAAAAGCTTTTCACTTTAAATGTAATTCTTTTTCTAAATAAATATAGATATAAATAAGCCGAAAAACATACATTATTTTCATTTTATTGAATATGATTGTGCAAAGTGGACGATCGTCTAAAAAACATTTTTATTAAAATTATTTCTTCTTTCTCTTCATTAGCGCAACAGCCCCATGGTGGGCCAAGTTTGCCTACTGGCAGATTTCAAAACAAGAGATAGTTTCTTTTTTACAGGGCAGGGCTGTCAACTCTACTGCCAACTCTCTACAATCATATTAGACCGAGACCTACTGTTTAAAGTGGATTCCGAACCACTAGAAATATCCATGTTTACCGTTTAAAAATAGGCTAATAATCATAGCATTAGTATGTTTATATTGCCAATGGATTGTCAAAAGAATGCATTCAAAATATCAAATTAAGGAGGGAAAAATATGACAAGGTACTTGGGAAAACTTTGAAAATAAATTTGTAGGCGAAACGTACATGTTAAACACTTGTTTCAAAAAGGGAAAATCAAGTGAAAACTGTTTATTTTAACTTAACTGTTAAAATAAACTGTTAACTGTTTATTTTAATAAAATGATATGCAGTAATGCATCATTTTTATTTAATTATTTATTTGATGTTTTATAAATTGAAAATGCTTTTTGAAAAAGAAATTCATTAGTTAAATAGCGCTTAAAAGTTTCATTATTTTAAAAAAAACTTGTATTTTAGTTATATTATCTACGATTACTTAATCTTCAGGTACGATTTAGAAAGGGGAAAAAATGCTAGAAAAATCATTACATCCACATTTTTGGCCCCTGGGCGTGAACAGTAATTTATAAATGAAATGATTACATACATTCCGGGCATTAGTTATTAAAACTAAATATATTTAGTACATCTGGTATTATTTTTATCAAATATTAACGATTTTTTCAAATAATCCAACAACACTGACAGTGGAAATACTACTTTACGCTATTTTCATATTCCTAACTGTACACCATAAATATCGTTATCAGCACAGCCAAACCATAATATTTGTATTTTTCTTGTTGAGAGATTCTGTATTGAGTAATTCATTATCAAATATTTTTATTAATGATAGTAATTATAAGTATAAAAAAACGAATGTCCACATATATGGCCAAGGGCGTCAAGTGGTTAGTTTATTATCAGTTATTATTATTTGTATGTCTCTTAAAAACCTTATCAATCGAAATGTAATTCTGCGAAGTTGATTTCGACTTTTCTTTATTAATTCTTCATTAAAAAGTATTTTTCTGAAAAAAACTGTGTCCGATTGTTTTTAGCTCGCATAAATGTCTGTATAAAATGAATGTTTTGGAATGTTTTCACCTAATTATATGTATTAAAGAGTAATAAATAACAAATCAAAAATACTTAGTGATTCAAGAATTATTACCCATTCTTTCTTTCAAACTAAAAATCAAATTGAAATTTAAATAGCACGTCCAAAATATTGTGGATGACCTTGTTAACAAAGAAATTTAACAAGCAAACAAGCTTTAAAATATAATTCTTATTTTTATACAATTTTTCTTTTTATACAATGAGTTTTCATGCAGTTTTTATCAATAAATCCAACTATTGCAAGTTTTCATTTAAAAATGTTTGCTTTTGCAATACCTTTGCTTACTGTTTTTATTTTTCACTCTATTCATGGATGTCTAAAAACAAGTTTTAATTTTTTTAAAAGTTATTTTAAAATGAAATGCATATTTTCATCATATTCTAAATATTGTAAATACGTATTTCCATTCACAAAAACACAACAAATATTTTTGTCACTCTAATTCGTCAATTCTCTTGTACACGGTGGTACAATTTTCTTGTACAGGGTCATATAAACCAAAAATATATATGTTTAAAACCAGGTGATTAAGTTCCGAATTCTGTTATCGCTTGGAGATACTCTGACACAAAAATGTCGCCAGCATTTTCTCTTAGTTTAGATAATTGATCTTTCACTGCAATAGAAAACTCAATGAGTTTTACTCATTGCTAGACGTCATATGTGACCATTTTAATTTCCAAAGGATGCTCTATAATCTACAAAAAAAAAATAATAATAATAAAGAATGGAAATGAACTAATTACGATTTTTTTAAATTCTTCAATTTTTCAGCTGCCCCCTTATATAATTACTTATGTGCATTTTATCAACAAATGCGTGCATAATTTTTTTTAACTTTTTAAAGCAAAAATCATTTTTCCTTAAATTTTTGTTTTTTATTCTTAAATTCAGCTTATTCCTTAGTTATGTAATTAAAAAATATTAGTTAAGTGTTATTAAAAATTAAAGGGGTTTTTTTTTTTTTTGCTATGTTTTATAGTTAAAATTCCTTGTATATGTTTTATAATATCATAACTTGAGTTTCTTCTTTATTTTTTATAAATGAATAGAAATGGAAAATTTATACATATACGTTTCTTTAATTTTGTATTACAATGCTTAGTGCTGTCTTATTCCACTAAATCGTTAATTAAGAGAAAGAATTTCATTTAATAAATGCTTATGCTTAAAAATAAGCACGTTGCGAATAATAAAGAAGACATTTTTTTTTTTTCCTTCTATCAATCAAAGGATGTTTCTTCTTACTTTAACAATAAAAATAGAAAATTTATATCTATACGTTTCTTTAATTTTTATATTAAAATGCGTAGTGCTGTCTTATTCCACTAAATCATTAATTAAAAGAAAGGATTTCATTTAATAAATGCTCATGCTTAATCACTTTGTAAATAATATAAAAGACACTTTTTTTTACTTCTAGTAATCAAATAATGTTTCATCTTTATAATTTATAGCCGAATAGAAATGGAAAATTTATGCATATACGCTTCTTTAATTTTTGTATTACAATGCTTAGTGCTGTCTTATTCCACTAAATCGTTAATTAAGAGAAAGAATTTCATTTAATAAATACTCATGCGTAAAAATAAGCACGTTGCGAATAATAAAGAAAACATTTTTTTTTTACTTCTAGTAATCAAATGATGTTCCACATTTTAAGGTATTCTGAACATTTCTCATCAAAATTCTTCAAATGATTAAACGATATAAAAAAAATGGTATACGAATGAATTCCAAATTACTTTTTTCGCTTGAGTGGAAAACGTGGTCTGTTGCAATTGCTCCATCTTCTACTTGGAATAAGTGGATGTACCTACGAGTATGTAGGTGAACTTTGAAAAAAATTCGGTAGACGATGTTCATGCCATGCCCATTCAATCAGGCCAACCCTCCTCGCATTTCAATTGACGGACAACTGGACTGGAGTCGTTGGATCTACTCTGCATCTTTCACCCAGAGATAATAATAGTTCTTTGGGAATGTATCAGTGTTTAGCGGTCCCATAATTTAAACTAACGATTGTTGTACTTTGGATTCTATTGTTTGTATGGGTGGGTCGAACCTTTTTTTAATTTAAGAAGTCACGACGGCATCTTCTTTTTTTTCTTTCCTCCCCTGCCATGCATATGCAAAGCGGATTACGTCCTCATGCCTATTTCGTTTCGGAAGATTCTTTCTTGATTGTCCAATTTCTTTTTAATAAGTGGGTTGATTTTTCTCTCTATTAGATTTTATCAACCTATCTATTATGTGCATTTATTACTGCATAAAATACATCCTGTTTATTACATCGTTTATTAGCAAACAAGTGAAAAAAATATCTGTATGTTTCCATTTAAAGTGTGATATGAATAGAAAGTAGTCACAAAGCTTCATATTAAACTATATCACATTCAATTTTTAAAGTTCTAAATATCACTAAAACTAACCAATTCTGATTAGGCTTCTACCAAAGATAATTTATTAGTTTACTTCAATTGAAAAATTTAGTTATATTTACACTGGTGAAAAAAAATTAAAGGAACTACTATAAACTAACAATAAATAAGCAGATAAGAATATGAAACTTGCACATCTTTAATTAGTCATGCCTGGCAGATATTCAAAATGCAGAACCGCCTATTTCTGCAAAAGATAAGTTTAAAAATATTAGTATATGGAATATAAAGAGAAAAAGGAAATGGTAACTGTTACAACTTTTAGAGACACACAGGAAAAATTAGTAAGGTATGTGGTCACCCCTGACCGAAATGAAGCAATTTTCAGCGATTTTCCATGGATTAGATTATCCGGAAGTACTTGTGGTAATAAAGTGTATTCAAGATGAATAGAACTTTGAAGCTTCTGGAGAATGTTATGTGGCGTTTATCAAAATGCAAGTCTACATCATTGTTCGTCCCACACATGTTCTATCGGATTTAAATCCGGAGAATATAGGGGCGACTCTATTCATTGTATTTCTTCGCCCTCAAGATAATCATTCACTAGTGCAACACGAGCATTATCATCTATTTGGAGGAGTTGAGTTATCATCAGTTGCACCCCGAAAAAAAGATGAAATAAGGATATGAGGATCAAGAACCTCATCAGAATTCACAATTGCACTAGTAAAAATGGGTAGGTCAGTGCGGTCCCTACCATGATTCCACGGCCTTTGCATCGGTGTCTTTCACGGAAGTTTCCAGACTCATTGCATGTGTTCTTCTCCCTCCATATTGTAACAAGTCTGGAATCACTCTCCAAGCAAAATTGGGTTTCATCGGTAAAGAGAACTCAGTTCCAGTTTGTAGTATTCCAAGCACAATTATCTCTGCACCACTGTAAACAGACTCATTTAGCTGCCTGAGTTAGTGGAATACAAATCATGGATTTCCTTACATACAAGCCTCTTTTATGCAGCCTGTCGCAGTAAATCTGGATAGTCGAGTTCCTGTCTCTGCAGCAACTCTCTTTCAATCTGAATTGACGACAATTTCATGTTTCTTTCAGCAATCGTTGTGAAATAATAACTGTCCTGAAAATCTATTGTGACACGTTTTCGATTAGACCTGGTTGTCTGTGTTATTCCACCTATTTCAAGCAAAAATTTTATCCAACTATTCCTACAATCTTTGCAATTTGACTTCAAATCACCCATGCAAGGTCTTTTTACACATGCCGAACAAACCTTGTCAAAAATTTGCCCATTTTTTCTGTAACGAAGGTGAATCCCATTGGATTGCATGACAACATTTGCATTGATTTACCAACCAATCACCTTTCATTGCAGTTTACAAAATAGAAGTAACATGAAGCACCTTTTAATGGTTGTTCCTTCAATTTTTCGCGTCTGTGTATAGTATTATCCGATTTAAATAATATCAACTCATTTCATCCAAATACTTTTACCGATATGTATAATCATAATAATTTTGTGTAATCAGAACAGATATCATGAAAGTGACAAACTACTTAAATAATCTTGTTGTCTGCAGTTATAAATAGCATGGATATTTAATTTTTGTTAATCGTGACATTTGTGAGTAGTTTATATTGATTAATCAAATTGTAACAATTTGGAGAATTTCATTCAAAACATCTTAGTTTTATCGACTGGTTTGTTTTTTGTATGATGAAATTGAAATCAACTAGAATTTCTCTGAGCTGAATGGAAAGCTTTTATCATGTTTGATTTGCAAAATGGCTACTTTGAATAATTTTTGTTTGATTTTGATTTTTTTACGAATAAAATTAACTCCTTCTCTCACTCTCCATTATTGGCCTACATTTCTTATTACTTACATTAAGCATTGTAGGTGGATATGTAACCTTGAAAAGTTATCAAGAATCTAGAAACTAGACGAGTATTTAATTAGACCTACAACATTCTCTCTCTTCGATAATTTCGGGGTGTAATATACTGTGCAGGAGTGCAGGCTGTTCCATGCGTGTCGGCGCCAACAAAATTATTTCATCGCCTACAATTTGATGTTTCATCTGATAGCAAAATGGCTACCTTCGAAAAACATCCTTCTTCCGTCAACATTAAATAGGTTTCCAAGCGGAACTCTCGGAAAGACGAATGTGAGTTGTGGTATTTATTTCTTCGGGGCATTTTTATAGCGTATTTTATTTTATTAAGCATGCTTTTTGACCATTTTTTGAAAAAAAAAAAAATTCAAACAGAAATGCGGAACTAGTCATGATTTATGATAAATGATAGTTACATTTATAATCATTGTGCAAAATTATCTGGAGTATGCAAATCATTAGCATTCTTCTTCCATCATGATATACTAGTGTATAGAATAGAAAAATGCATTTTATAGCTTTCCATTTGGTTTATTTGCTTTAAATGAATTTATTTCGTTTCAAATCCTTTTTTGTATTAAAATTACAGAATATTCATTAGTGGTTAAATATTTATTATAAGAACATCTCATCAATTCAGTTAAGTAAACTTATGTGCAATAAAAGATTTGTTCCCTTTTTTTTTTTTTTTGCTCTGTTCATTTGTTTTATTGGTAATTTTATTGCAGAATTTAATGGACTTCCATTGCGCATAACAATAGGAAATATGACTTGATTCTTACCGAATAATTTAATTAAGTTCTACCAAATTCTGTTTAATTAGGTTCTTACCAAATAATAATTACATTTATAATCATTGTGCAAAATTATCTGGAGTATACAAATCATTAGCATTCTTCCATCATGGTATATTAGTGTATAGAATAGAAAAATGCTTTTTATAGCTCTCCATTTGATTTATTTACTTTAAATGAATTTATTTCATTTCAAATCCTTTTTGTATTAAAATTACAGAAAATTCATTAGTGGTTAAATATTTATTATAAGAAATTCTCATGAACTTATGTGCAATAAAAGATTTATTCCTTTTTTTTTTTTTTTTTTTTTTTTTTTCGCTGTTCATTTGTTCTTATTGGTAATTTTACTGCAGAATTTAATGACTTCCGTTGCGCGTAACAATAGGAAATATGACTCGGTTCTTACCAAATAAATCTTACATAATCATACAGTAAAATCATAAATTCAATTGTATCACGTTTATCGTGAAAGAACTGAAATGCATCAAAGCTAATCTTACATAATCTTGAGGTATTATCCCATTCTAAGCTAAATCGAACAAAACAACTTGATGTTTCTTTTAAATTTTGTGACATAACGCTTGTGTTATTAAAATGGAGTCGTGATAGAAATTTGACAGTCGCTACAATAGCCACGATTAAAGTGGAATGATATGTTGACTAACTAGTAAAACTACAGTTATTTTTCTTTTGGGGTACATTACTGGTAACATTTACTTTTTTCCTTTGTTCGAAAGCTAATGATAATGACATTTCAATCATACAGAACGTTGTTTTTTCTTATGAAACGGACAAGTAAGGTTTTACATTATTATAAAGTTCTTTTATGTCACCAGTTTGCAATTCGGATTATGAAGGTAATCAATAACTTGCGACAGGATTCTGTTAAAAAAGAATATCATAAGTTGGTGACTTTTTTTGAATTGTTGATTTTTGTTTTTATATTTGAATAAATTGCACTTCTCGTTATTTAAAATGGTTTAAAATACATAGATATACATAAACATTGTTGTAAATTTCTATCCATAATCCGCGATTTTACATTAAAAATTTTTTTACAATTTTTGTATGCGGATTATCGACCGCTGAGTATGATCTGTGGTCTTTTATATTATTTTTATTTTTTGCCGAAATTATCGGTAGAAGTTAATTTCTAAAAAAACTTCAACTGAACACGTCTTTTCTCTGAAAATATGAATAGAGTTCAGATGATAATCCATTGTAGTGATTGCTTGACTGTGTTATTAATTAAAATTCTTATTTAACTATAATAAAAATTATTAGATTGGAGAATTTTTTTAACTATTCCATTTGGAATTGGATAAATAGAAATTTAAACTTTTCTAATAGTTTTTTTTTTAATTAAATTTTTTCTCTAGTGGACCTTTTTGTTCATACTTCCAATGGAATATGTTCATACAAAAAGTTTTTTTTTTTTTTTTACCATGTAGTTTTCATATATATATTCGATTTTTGCCACTTTTTGTGTCTAAGATGCTATTTTGTCATCAAGCTGCTATATGCAAGTTATATGCTGCTATAGATTGTAGACTCATTAGATAGCATTTACTTAGGCATACATATGAATACATGGATATAAAATTTTGAATTAAAAAATAAAGAAATTAAAAAAATATCAAAAGTCACTCTCTTAGCTTTTTTTTCTTTGAAATCTCATCAAATTTAGTTGCTTCATTAGATATCATGTTAAGGACGAAATACAAAACCATCATGAGCTACACAAACAAACCGATTGTTGATGACAAACGGTATACAATTTGGACAGTACAGTACAGTATTGCATTATACTAAAAAATGCTATGTTATCAACTAGTAGCGACCTTGTGTTTGGATAAGTAATGTAATACATGCTTACATGATGAGGCAAAAGTCTTAGTAAAAAGTCAATGGCTTTGAAATAAAAAAATAAGGTGTGAAACAAAATGCAAAGGGACGACTGCTAGAGGAGAATCTTCCATTTCAGTTTACTAAACGTAAAGGATATCAGATAAAACTGACTAAGATTAAACTAAATACAGAAACTAAAACATAGATTAAGTATACTGCATAAGATTTTATACAGAAACGGTGTTCAATAATAGCAATACAGATTTAAAAGTTAAATTAATAACAACGTTGCAGTGACAAGTAGTACTGTAATACTTAGTTTAGAATTACTTATATCTCAGCAAAACATTGTAGAATACTTTAATACTTTTAATGTTGTTAAAATTTACTGTCTGGAGCTTTATAACGTCAATGCAAATTCTAATACTTTTTAAAAATTCCAGGCATTTTATGTATTTTCATTTTTTGTTGTTAATAAATGTAATGCCTTTCATTATTTGTATAATTTCAGACCTATACTGCATTAAATTTGGACTGTACATTTTATCTGATATCCTCAATTCTCTTATGGAAAACTGCCTGAAATAGTCAGTCATTCATTAATTTTGCCACTACGTATTTCTGGGTAAAAATTAGTGTGCATTTTCTCTTGATTTATAAGACTTTCTTGATTTCAAACTTTGTCAAAAAGTTTTTTTTTCACCTTACATGTGTGGTGGGAACAAAGTTTAAATTTAAAAAAAAATGTTGATAAAAATTTTCAGACGTATAAATTTCAGTCCTTTGTAAATCGTAGAACATCCTTGTCCATAATGATACTGATGTAGCACTTCATCACGTATGATGTTTACCTGTCATACTTGATGGGTAAGCATCATACTTGATGGAGTGCAGCCCAACAGACCTCTAACCCTATTGGTTCCACTATAACATCAGTGCGTTATTATTTTCGTAACACTAATCTGGTGTATTATTGTTGCGAAAATAATAACTAACTTGGTGGTTAACTTTAATACGATATATTTTTGACTTATGAGATTTTGATTTTTCTACCCATCCTTATTTTAAGCTTTAAAAAATTATTTTACAGGCGTTTATATACCTAAAATGAAATTTAAGTGATAAGAATGGTATTAACCAGAGTTAGATATAAAGATAAATTATATGCGCCTGCATAATAGCCTTTCATAACAGAATGACATATAATCCGAAAATATTAATAAATTTTAAATAATCTTCTACGATCATAAAAAATAATATAGTACATACATATATCAGCAGTACTTGTTTGAGACTTAACTTTAAAATAATGTTCTTTGCTTTTAATTATGAATCAATGAAAGGAAGGCCTGAATCTTTCTACATCTGTTTATCAGGAAGCATTCCATTCCATTCCATAACATTGCTTCCAACGTCCACACTTTTGTTCCTTGTGGCAAAGTTTGCCATGTCTTCATTACCCGTTACGTCATTTTATCACCCATTTACAGAAATCATCATTTCTAGATGAATCGTATCATCTCTAATGGGCTTCTTTATTGTTATTATTTATACTCATAACGAAAATCAAAGTTCCACAAACAGATTCAATTGATAGGCGTCTTTGGTTCCTCCTTTCTGTAGAAACTATCCTCCAAAATTATCGACACACAGCGTGCGTTCGTCTATATTGTCTAGCTTCAATTAACCCGACTCGTGGCTCAGTGGTAACTTGCACCGTTTGTGGACATTAGGACGGAGGTTCCATCCACTGGCAGCTGTGTTGTAGGCACTGTTTCAAAAAATGAGGACTCGATGGCGTTTGGGATGTTCAGCATCTTGCTTCGTGAGTCAGACTAACCGGTGGAAGTTTTCCGGGTTTTCGTGCATATGATATGCAAATACGGGGTAGTTACCCCTAAGATCATCTCGAAAGGCACTGCCCTTCTTCAGCGATACCAAGCCAAGTCACACATCTACTTACTGGTTCTCCATCACAACAGAAGCTGCCCACCCTTTCCCTCTTTCCATGAGACCACACGGGTTCTTGAACTTGGTCTAGATGTCGTTGTCGACCAAGTAGGATAAGAAACAACACTAGAAATTTATAATAAAAAAACAGACAAATGAATGAAAGATAACCAAAATAAAAAAGTAAATTGCTTTAAAAATAAATTTCTTATAATGCATTCAGAAAAAATCAATTCTAATAAAAATTGTTCCAAAAAAAAAAAAAAAAAAAAAATGAGATGTGTTGACATTCCAAAAATAATAATTACGAACGACATAAAAGATACACGATTTTTATTTTTATAATGATTCTTATTTTGAATGGGCCGCAATGAAAAGGATATGTCAGTAGATTTGTGCTCTCTCACATGTATGTCTGCAGACGTGTCTGTATTACTAATTTTCTCTGGAAAAAGAAAAAAAATAAAGTTTAAGAATTGGTAATTAACATAACATTTGGCTGGGAATCGAACCTTGCGCATAGTATCCGTAAAAAAAAAAAAGAACGAATTACTTTAAAAAAACTCACTCATTCAGTTCATCCACACGTTCCAGAAACGTAAGCTGGCTCAAAGAGAGAGAGCTCGGATTTCACTTATAAATATGTTCACGAAGTCAGCGTCGCAGAACTGTGAAGTCATCCGTAAACGATAATCACTCCATAAATAACCGAAAGAATAAGGAATGTTCCAAAATGTTCACTGCGTTTTATTCGAATGCTTCTTCTCGTTTACTGAATTGAGAAATCCTTTGAATGTTTTGTGGAATCTTGTAAAAATTAAACTCATTTTCACTACTGATTATGTTAATCGGGCTATTGACATTGGTAGTACGAGATTGTTATTCCTATACATTAAATATTATTGTTTTTAATTGATTAGGTTTCGATTAATGTTTGATCAATCATCTCTTCCAAACGTAAAAGCTTGTTGTTTGTTTATCAGATCTCGTATCAAACTCCGTTATACAGAATTGAATTGTTCAGTTGACTAGCTATTTCTATATGTTGCCACCTAATTCAGTTACGTTTCTTTATTGTGGAAATAATATTAATTGTTAATCATCAGTATAGAAATATATGACATATTCAAGCCGATGGACAAAATGTCATTCTTTTCTTTGTTCTTTCGTTACAGCTATGCAAACACTACTTTTTGGAATCCGAATTTTGTTTGTCAGTCATATTCTGATACTCTAAATTTTGAGATTCAATACAATCTAAATCTATTCCTATTCTTCTTCATTGGCGCAATAGCCCCATAGTGGACAACGGCTGACTGTCTACTGGAAGATTCCGTGACAGGACATGCTTTCTTTTTACGGGGTAGGGTTGTCAGACCTATGTCCATGCTCTACAGTTATATTAAACCAATGACTTAAAATGGATTCCGAACCATTACAAGCATCGATTGCACCACGAAGTTTCGAACCCGAAACCTGGGCCACTGAGCGATAGTCATTTGACCATCAGGCCTTCTATTTCTATTATATGTGTGCATTTTTAAGAAATAAAATTCATTAAAAAATGTGCTTAATTTTCTCTTTTTATTAGTTTTTTAATCTCTTAAAATTCTTAACGAATCTAGGGATACTGAATTTTGTTGAACAAAACTAAAATTATTATATTATGTGTTATCTTTTTTTCTGTTACTGTCATGTTTGATTTATTACTCCATTTATTTTTCTTTTAATAGTCAACTTTTCTATTTTCTGATTATTTCAATAATATTTGTAAGTTTCTAATTGGGAGAAAATTTCTTTACTTGTAACTGCAATTTGGTAAGTTAGATTTATAGATAGATAGATATAATGAACTCCGCATCCTTTTTTTCTACTTCTCAGTTTGAATGTTGTTATTTTTTCAAGAAACACAGCTTTAAGTTTTTATATTTGGATCTATATTCATCTTAAATATGATTTGGAATTCTTACCTCGATTGCATTTTATTTTATTTAAATAATCTGCATAACTATTTAGTTAACTCAAAACGTATTTTTATTTTAAATTGCATATTTATATTTTAAATGATAAGATCAAGTTCGTTTCAGTTAGAATCGTTAACTGAATAGACATTTCTTCAGTCTATTAACGAATTAAGGGCTTTTTTATTATTATTATTATTCAGAGTTTTCTTCAATGTTTTTAGATAAAGATGTAGTCAAGAGAGAGTTCAATGTGTAGATAATTATTGCTATTTCTGTATATCCTGTTTTGACTTTATTTTAAATAAAGTTCTAAATTAATTATTTGTGTGCTATCTTAGTCAAGGTTGCCCTCTGATCCATATCTGAGTAATTTAACCATACTTTTATCAAGAAATGAAGTAAATAAATTTAAGTTTAAAAGAATTTTATTTAATTCATCAATGGTATTTAAAAAACGCCTACTTTGCTTTTTATTTTGGTAATAGTTATTAATCTTAGCATGCTGTTTACCAAGAATTTCTTTGAAAAGTTCTTTTATTTATTTATTTTTTCATATTTGAATTTCATTCCATCGAAATGTGCGTGGCATTTTTTGAGTTATCACTATTTTTTCAATTTTCCGCTGATTTATAAAATATGTTTCCAAGAGTGAATATTTCTGAAAGTAGAAATTACAATGGAATGTTATATTTCATTTTAGAAAACGTTTGTCGTTTTATGTTGGAAAAATATATGATAAAGGAAGAGAAGAGAAATTTTATGATTCGCCTGAAAAATTAATTACTAGCTACAATAAAATAAATAAGTATGTATCTAAAAAAAAAAAAGAAATTAATTTCTGTTTATCTGAAATTAGTTATGCTTGAATAATTTAGAAATCATTTTGATTGGAAATTAAAAGATTATTCTTATTATAGCATCTGTTTCGTAATATTTTAGTAATTTTTAGGATATTAATAAGTTTAAAATCGTATTGAATTTTAATGTAATGAAGTAATATTTTTTTAAATCTGGAAATATAAGCAATTATGAGACAAATAAATTTTTTAAACAATATTAAATTAACATAACTTTATTTCATATTAACATAACTTTATTTCAAGAACTCCGTAAAAATATTTCTTTTTCCCCATTTTCAGTATTTTATTCATATTAAATATGAGCATTTCATGTTATGTTTTATTAATTAAATCAAACATTAAGTTATTCTTTTTTCTTCATCATCATTGACGCAACAGCCCCATGGTGGGCCAAGGCCGTCTGCCTACTATCAAATTTCTAGACAGGAGATGTTATCTTTTTACGGGGTTGGGTTGTCAACCCTACGCTCTACGGTCATATTAGACCGGGACCTACGGTTTAAAGTGGATTCCGAACCACTACAAACGTCCATGGCACCGTCCATGACTCGAACCCGAAACCTGTGGCACCGAGCGTCTGAGTACTTGTCACTCGGCCAATCAGGCCCTTTTTTCTTAATAATATTAAATTAAATGTGGAATTACTTTCATTATTGGCCTACTTTAAAACGGATGTGAACAAAATTTTATTTCAAAAACGCCGTTAAAATGCTTCTTTTTCTCCTACTTTTAGTATTTTATTCATACCAAATATGAAAATTTCGTGTTGTGTTTTATTAATTAAATCAAACTTTAAATACTTATTTTTTTATAATGTTTAATTAAATTTAGAATTGCTTACGTTATTTGCCTACTTTAAACCATAAGTAAGCAGAACTTTATTTCAAAAACGCCGTTAAAGTAGTTTTTCAGTATTTTATTCATATTAAATATGAAAATTTCTTGTTGTGTTTTATTAATTAAATCAAACTTTAAGTTCTTTTTTTCCTTCGCTCGCTAGTTACAGTCCGTTACCGTTATGCCTGAGTAGATTACTCATTCTTATTGAGCAACTTACAACTTTTTTTTCCATTTCACAAGGATTTGATTGATAGCCATCCTTTGGGCGCTCATGCCGAAAAGGAGTGGGAAAAGAGAGAATGCAAATTCCACGTGGAAAAACATTAGCATGTAGGGACGTTAGCATTCCACGTGGAAAAACATTAGCACGGCACTGTCGACCTTTTCCCTCTCAACAGAACGGCACCATACATATATGAAATGCAGTTGAGATGAACATGGTGGTTCTTTCTCATTTAGGTCATTTTACAGTCCATTTCCTCCGCACTTAAGATGACCATGACTTCGTTAATCTAATTAAGTTTATCCAAAGAGGAGGAAAAGGGAAAAAAATGCTTATCTCTATTTTAAATCGCTTGTTTCGCCATTCGTAGAATTTTATACTTTCAATCAAAAGATCCCTTAACCTTATGGGAAACAAAGCTTTCAAGAAATGTTAATTTTGAAACAAATAATTATGGTAGAAAAATTCTTGAATTCATTATAATACCTCTTTGTTATAATGAGTAGTTATGTCTGAATACATTTCACTTTGTTTTGTCTGCTTTATTTTGTATTAAATGGCATGTAGTATAGATGTATTGGTAAATGGTTTATACCAGGGGTGACCAACCCGCGGCCCGCCTTGAATATTTTTCCGGCCCGTGAGATTTATCACTCTTTTACAAAATATATTTATTTTATAAAGACCAAAGTAATGAAAATCAATGTATTTAAAAAATATATTAAGTGTGTATCCATATATTCAAAAATTAACTGTCGAAATGATGAGAAAAAATTAGCTTTAATTTTAAAATAATATTCTTGCGAATATAGGACAGATATTGCCTGTTTTATTTATGAGTTTACAGTTATGAGTTCGGAATAATTAAATTATATTCGGCGAACTCATGATGCGCGCGCATCTAATATAACAAATTCTATGTTTCACTTTAAGTGGCCTCAGTGACATCCCTAGATACGCACAGTTGATTGTTGATAGCAGAGCAAACCAGACTCTTAGTTCAAGTTGTTAGCGCTTTTGGTTCAACTTACATATGCGAATCGTTTTTTTTTTTTCTAAAATGAAATTGACCAAACACAAAACACGCTCCAACATAACGGACGCATTCACCAATTACGATGTGCAAATACCCAAATTAACGATCCATTTGTAAAAGTTAAGTGAAAGAGTGGAGAAACAAATATATCTCTAGTAAAATAAATATTTTTTAATGATTTCATTATTTTTATTTCATTTATATTTATAAATTTTTTTTATATTTCATTTTTAGTGTTTTATATTTCTTGACAATGTGCGTTTAATATCCTTATTATTATATTATCTTTGCTTACATGTAAGAATAATGGTAAACAAATAATAACTCTTTGTTTAAATTTTTCACTCCAAAAAAATGTCTGTAGTGGTTTAAAACTAATATGGAGGTACTACTACTTTTCAAAAAAACTCTTTATTTATTCTTCCAAATTTATTTCATCGCCTACAAATTAATCCCCTCCAGACACAATGCACTTATGCCAACTTTTTTTCCCAATCCTCAATGCATGCTAAAAAGTCAGGATAGCCTTCAAAGCGCGCGACGTTGAATCTCTTCAATCGACTCAAAACGGTGTCCCCGGAGTGGTCTTTGTGTTTAGGGAATAGCCAGAAGTTGCATGGTGTGAACGCGGTGGTTGTGGAACGATATGAGTTTCATTTTTGGCGAAAAAGTCACGAAGAATCAATGCAGTGTGAGCTGGCGCATTCAGTGTTTTCGGTACCCATCGAGATTTGACGCGTTTGAGGCCCACAATGAAATTGACCTATCCTTTTGAAGTTTCAACATCATTAGCAAGGTTTCTAATTGTAAATCGACAGTTTGCAAACACCAAATCTGTAATGTTTTGCACGTGAGCTTCGTCGGTTGAGGTTGAGGGTCCACTAGAGGGCTCTTCGTCTTTAACGCGTCCTCTGCCTTCTTTGAACTGTTTATACCACCTCTAAACATTTCTATCCGATATAGGAAGGCTCACCGAATTCCTTCTGCAACATTCTATTCGTTTCCGCAAACAAAATTGAATGCAAGTTCTTTGCTCAATTAACTCAGACTTTTCAAAAATCGCCGGAATCACTTTTAGCGTCTCACAAAGCCAAGCGTCACTCAAGCACTAATGAATATATTGACGTCAAATTTCCCACAGATGTGGCCAGCAGCTTAAAAAAGGGAAAAAAATGGAAATTCCATAAGCCACGTGAATTTTAAATTGAAAATGGTCTTACATTTTGGACACAGTAGTATTTCCAAAGTGGCCCACAAGATCATTTGGGTTGGCCACCCCTGGTCTATACTTTTATTGGTTAATGATCTCTGTCAAAACGCCTTCGCTCTTTTTCTTTCTTCAATTGAATTTTAATTACTGGATTGAATCATTTCTCATACTGTTTCCACCTGAAAATGCAAATTAGTTTGAAAACTTCATTATTTATTATTACTATTGCGTTTTAAAGGCCATTAATATTCAATATGACACGATTAAAATATTGTTTTTCTTTCTGATTTAGGTTGATTTATTTCACTGTCGAGAAATTAAAAAATAAAAATTTATGAAACTAGTAATTTATATCTCTGTTGAATTTATTTAAATCACGTACATAAAATGTCACTTAATGTACAAATATGATGAATAATCTGTTATTTTAATCAGACATTGTTCGAAATTAAATTTGTGGTTAGTAAAATAATAATTTTCGAAGTAAAAAGCGCTTTATTCGTTAAAATTAAATTTCAATTACGTATTTTCAAAGATATTTATTTACGATAAAACATATTAAATTATATATAATTAAATATTTATTTTTTGTTGTGACTTTCTTCTATTCCCGGTGAAGGGAATTTTCTTAAATTATATGTAATGGTTTTATAGAAATTTCTCATAAATTTTCAAAACAAATTGAAATAAATTCAGTTATTTTATTTTTTTAAATTAAATCATGGTTAGAAATGCTCATGTTTTTGAACAATTTTTAATTTATTGATATTTGTTTTGTTTCTATGAAAATTATTATAAACAAGTCTTTTTACATTGCTTATAATAATATATTAGGATATTTCCTTCAGGTTTTTTTTTTTTTTTTTTTTTTTTCAAAGTATGTCAGTATTGGATTATTCTAAGTGGGAAAAAAAACAAAAAAACTTTTTTTATCGAATAATCTTGCTTCAAGATATTTTTCAAACCTCAAAATTTTATGTTGTAAAAAAAAAATTCCTTTTAAATAATGTTTTCTTACATTTATTTAAAAAATTTTGCTTTTCTGGTGTAAATGTGTGTGATTATTTTTAGCTATTGGTTTAAATTTTTAACTGTAATTAAAAAAATCATTGTTATAATGCTAATGATTTCATTCAAAACGTGACATATATTGCTGTGGTAATTTCTATCTCATGTGTTCTCGTCGTATCCTTCATAGAAGGGGGAGGGAAAGGGGATGGAACTGTTGTGATGGAACACCCGTAGCTAGAGGTCTGACTTCTGCTGCGTGTCGCTGAAAAAGGAGGACAGTGCCTTCCGAGAGGACTTTTAGGGAGCATTTGTGTATCGTATGGGAGAAAACTCCCACCAGGTAGTCTGACACGAGGCAAGATGCTGAAGAACATTGCAAACGCCTTCTAGGCTCCTCGTTTTTTGAAACAGTGTCTGCAACAATGCCGCCAGCAGATTGAACCACCGCCCTAATGCTCACCAGCGGCGTACGTTACCACTGAACCACGAGTCAATCATTTCTATCTTATTTATGTTTCATTTAATATTCCTTTGTAGGACATTAGTTTATATACACATATTACAAAAAATATCATTCATAAAAGTAATGAAATAATACTAATGGATAGTGGATGGATAATGATTTTTTCCTTTATTTTACAGCTATTTTCAGAGTGAATTGATTGGTAATAGCACGAAGATATGTGATTATCCACTTAAATCCCAAAAGGCAGTTACCACCATCAATGGAAACTTGACTCATTTCAACAATCATTTCACCAATGGCAATCCGACGCTCCCACCTGTGATCAATATTGGAAGAGAAGCTAATGCTATTCCGAGATTAAATACTCTAAACAAAGCTAATCAAAACATTAAGTAAGTTTATCATTTTTGTTATTATTAATTATTATTATTAAGACATATATCGGTGGTTATCAAAATAATGGAAGCACCTATGAATAAAAGTGGCATTTAAGAATGCGCTTCGTAAGCATTACAATGCAATATTAGCTACCAATTTTTGTTAATATGAGAAGTATATATCACGGCAGTATGAGGTAGCTTTAGTGAAGTTGTATACGTCTTAGATTTTTGTCAAAAGCGTAAAATGTCAGACCTTACAGACTTTCAGAGAGTAAAAATTGTAGAAGCCTGACTCACTGGAGCAACTGTGACCGAAACATCCCAGTTTTTAGGCATTTCTAGAGATACAATGTCTTAAAGTCATTGAAGCGCGGCAGGACAAACTCTGTATAGCAAAATAGTGGACGGAAGGAGAAGCCGAGTAAAAGAGACCGATGGGTATTGAAACGGATTGCAATGTCTAAAAAGAAAACTGCAGCCAAAATGACAGCAGAACTCAATCAGCATCTGGATTCTCCAGTGTCAATCATTACAGTTAGAAGGCACCTTCATAAGCAGGACATTTACTGCAGAGCAGCAATTCCAAAGCCATTTGTCATATTTATTAGTACCAAACATCGTCTACAGTGGTACCACAAACACAAAACCCATTCGATTGATAAGTGAACGACAGTTATAGGGTCAGACCAACACGAGGATGAAGTGAAACATCTATCTTGGCCTACAAAGTCCCCCAACCTCAATACCATTGAACTGTTATGGTCTATTTTAGAGCGATTAATCCATAATCGATATCCTCCACCGGCATCTCTCCGGAACTTTCACAATAACTCCATGAGGAATGGTTCAATATTCCTCTAAACACCATTCACACTTATATGATTCCATTCTCAGGTGAATCCAAGCTGTATTACATGCCAAAGGTGTTCTACGCCATATTAGTAAAGGATTCCTCATAAATTTAGGGTGTTTCCATTACTTTGATAACCACCTGCATCATCTTGTGCTGTGGCTAAATAATTCAGTAGACATTTAGGTGGAATGAGTTTGAAAAAATTTAAATTCCTCTCAGATTTGTTGTTTAAATGACAGACTTTATTTAATATTTTTATAATATTTACTTCATTTAATAATTTTATCATTTATCTATAAAAATGTTAGCGGGATTTTTTTAATAATTAAATTTGATATACCCTTCCGGGAGGACTTTTAATGAGTTACTGCCTCGCATTTTTATATCGTATTGGCGAAACAAGGAAAGCCTTCATCAGACACTCAATGCAAGACGTTTATTTAATTGTTAGAATAACTGTCGATTCTCCTCGTTCATGAAAGTAGTGATTGCAACAGACGCTGTCAGCATAACACGATGTCTTTGTTGTCATATTAAAATATCGATATGAATTTTGATGTAGGATTTCTATTTTTCTTTTTGTGTTTGTTGTGTTTTGTATTTTTTTTTTTCTTTTGTATTTTAATCATCCCATAACTTCATTATTTTGAAATTTTGAATGCATATTTTTTTTATTTATTTATTTGCAAAAAGGAAAAGCATTCATTTTATCTTAGCAAGTAGTGGACCATGAATTGGTGGCCATTTCATTTTCAAGTCTATGATATTTCAATTAAAATATTTTCGAATTCTTTTATGCAATCAATTAAAAAAAACGTAGAGTAATATACTTCACTTCAATAAAAATATTGGTATCCGTTTCTAATTTGAATATATCTCAAAATGTTCGACAGTTCGAATGGTGTCAGTTGGGGTGATAATTGACAGCTGTCTTTTTAATGTTGATAAAAAATTTCAAAGGTTCTACTTTTTTATTCTCGCTAAAACCTCTTTCTCTTTTTAAAACTCACACTCCCATTATTCCTTAAATGTAATTTTTTTTTCCTTCACTTTGGAATTTTAATTACCAACCTATTTAAGATAATTTTTTTGTATTTATTTTAATGATAAGGTTGTTTCCACTCAATACCTTTTTTCACTGATGTTATAGTAAGTGAATAATTTGTAAGGATCTGGAAAACATTTTATTATATGATTACAAAATTTATTTTTTAATGTGGTATAAATTAAAAACTTGATTGTGTTTTTAAAGTTTTTGTTTATATGTATTTCATCAGAAAGTGTGTGATAATATTAGTTTTTATGGCATGAGTTTTATTATTATGACATTTCTTTTTATAATGGGTGCAAAAAATTTTGATATTTACATGGAGCATGTAAACAAATACTCATTATGAAGGATAGCGCCATTTTTGATCATTTTGGATATACAGTAGAACCTCTTTAAGTCGAAAACCATCAAAACTCGAAAAAAATTTTTGTTCCCTTCCGGTTAAGCCTCAAAACCTCCATTACTCAAAATTTTAACCCTCTATATGTCGAAATAATGAGTCAATCCCCACAAGCCATTTTGTATATATTTTCCCTCAGTAACTCGAAAAAAAAATGGACCTCTGTATCTCGAACAATAGCAATGTTTGATTTTACAACTCAATACTTTTAAGGTGTTTCGGAATTATTTTGATTTTTTTATTGTAATACATAATATAACTTTTAAGCTGCAAATAAACATATTTATTACCTGTGTAACTTGAATTTTTATTTATTTTACCTCTCTAACTCAAAATAAGGTAGAAAGAATCTAAACAAGTCGAATATTTCCTTACAAAAATCCGCGTAAGTCGAAATCCTCCATAAGTCGAAAACTCTATAACTCGAATTATTTGGCATAAGTTCGACTTACAGAGGTTCTACTGTATAACAAACTGAAATTTTTCTTATTAATAAAAAAAGTGAATAATATATTTTTTTTATTTGCAAGTGTAGTTCAAAAGAGGCATACAGGATTATTTCCAATAAGAGTCTAAACCATTTTTATCTGAATTCGGCCCTAATCATCTTCTTTTTTTTTCCGTGCAATGTTTATTATAATCCGTTTAATTCTTCTCAAACCTCTCTCACTTAAAATCTATGTCCTGTCTAATGTAAGTACAAGTAATAAGTAAGCCAGCAAAATGTATAGCAAATTAATAGTATATCTAATAATGTTCAACAAATGCAGATTTTTTCGTCTCTTTTATGTTAATTTTTTTATTCCTTTGTTTTTCAGTGTAAATCTTCCCGAGAGCCCGCCTGATTCTGGCTCGGAACCGCCCTTCTCCCCAACACTCACAGGTAAATAAACGCCTTTCTCTTTTAATTACAGAAAATGTATGGCTAAAATATGATAATTAGAAAGATTTGGTTAAAGAAAACGAATGAATTTGCATTATGAATAGCTAGTTAGTTTCCACTGTGCAAGTTGGCTACGTTGTTTTTTTTTTTTTTATTTCTACTCAATTCATTAAGTTGGAAGAAAATAATGATAATTACTATAATGATTATTTAACAGATAGTTTTCTCATTTATTTATAAGATTTATAACCAACTTTGATGTATGCTCAACAGATAATTCTTTGAATGGAAACGAGGGTCATCCACAAATACCTACAATGATGCAAGCTTCAGGAGATATAAAGTACATGGGGTACAGCAATACGCAGCCCCTAAAGCATCTGTCGGAAACCTCTCTGACGCTGACACCGCCTTTGCAGCTGCCCGTAAGTATAAGTGCGAATATATCATTAGGGTGGAGAAAAGTCTTTACTTCCAGTAGGAGTATTGAATGTGAACATTTCTTCCCTCCAGAATCAACCGCAAGCTGTCCAAGCTTCCATACCGCAACATTCCGGCGTATCGCAGACATTATCAGCAGTGCCAAGTCAAAGCGCTTCCGTTGGCTCTATGTTGAGTCACTTGCAACATCCCATCAACACTCTCACCTCTGGTCTCAGTTTACAGCAACAGACGCTGGGTCCACCATCTCATTTAACTTCACTGTACGACACGTAAGTTTCCAGCTTCTTCAACTTCTTTAAAAGCTTTCTTTGGGCGACTACCATACTACTGTGCCCAAAAAGTAAGACCAATTTTTTTTTTTTTTCAAAAACTCTTTATTTATTCTACAAAATTTATTTCATCGCCTTCAAAATAATCCCCTCCGGACACAATGCACTTGTCCCAACTTTTTTTTCCAATCCTCAATGCATGCTAAGACGTCATCGGCAGGGATAGCCTTAAAAGCGTGCGCCGATTCACGTTGAATCTCTTCAATCGTCTCAAAATGGTGTCTCCGGAGTGGTCTTTTGAGTTTAGAGGATAATCAGAAGTCGCACGGTGTGAATACGGAGATTGTGGAACGAAATGGATTTCATTTTTGCAGAAAAAGTCACGAAGAATCAATGCAGTGTGAGCTGGCGCATTCAGTGTTTTCAGTACCAATCGAGGTTAGACGCGTTTGGGCCCAAAATGGAATGGACCGATCCTTTTGAAATTCCAACATCATCGGCAAGGTCTCTAATTGTAAATCGACGGTTTGCAAGCACCCAATCTTTAATTTTTTAGACGTGAGCTTCGTCGATTGAGGTGGATGGTCGACCAGAGGGCTCTTCGTCTTCAACGCGTTCTCTGCTTTCTTCGAACTGTTTATACCACTTGTAAACCTTTCTTTCCGATATAGAAATGCTCACGTAATGCCTTCTGCAACATTCTATACGTTTCCGCAAACAAAATTTAATGAAAGTTCTTTGCTCAATTAATTCAGGTATTTCAAAAATCGCCGGAATCAGTTTTAGCGTCTCACAAAGCCAAGCGTAACTGAAACAGATGTCACACAGATGTCAAGGAGAGTGCCAGCAGCCAAAAGAAAAATTCCAAAAGCCCCGGGAATTTTAAATTGAAAATTGGTCTTACCTTTTGGACACATTAGTATTGTAATAATCAGCTAGTTTGTTTAATAACTAAAACCATAGGAATATATTTTATGTTTTAACAACGTCTTTATGATTTTCAGTAACGAAGATTTTCTCTGTGATAGTCTAGACAATTCCAATAACAGTCATAAAAAAAGAAAATTAAATGAAAGCCATAAGAATGTGGTCAACAACAATCTGCTTAATGGCATCATGAATGTGAAACAAGAAACTGGTAAGCTATGCAGTTTTATAATGTAACAACTCATTTATTTGTTTCATTTTATTTATTATTCATTGATTATCTAAATTTGAATTAAAGGTGGAATATCCCCCGAGCCCCATGCAAATACTCCTGTCCTATCAACTACAGATGATGAATATAGCTTTGACTTCAGTGGACCTGATGGATCTGGAATGTTCTTAGATTCTGCATACCAGTGTATAAGATTCCAACCTTTCCAACAAAACACATGGGCCATACTTTGTGATCATACTTTAAAAGAACTGTGAGTCCCTATTAAATATTTTTTGTCCGGTAAACCGCCTGTCTGTGGATTGTTCAGCAAATGAAATCTTCTTTATGAACAATGAACATATTAGGGAAGCGCTAATATTTAAATGGAATTATGTTACAAAATTTTTCTACTTTAAATTTCAGGAAGCAATTGATAAAAAATTTTTTCTTTTTTTAATATTTCTCCTTATGTTCTTTGTATTACGTATTAACGATACCTTGGCGACAGTTGCGCCAATAAAGAGCACACGCGCCAACCGCAGCTACAGATTTGGCGGTTTTTAAGTGGCGCCAATCTACACTTAAAATTTTTGTTCCAAATAATAAAATATATAAAACACTTCATCACTCCACGCACGTAATTGTTCCAATCTATAACAGTTTTATCCGATAAATCAAGTTGCTTTTCACAAAATTTAATTGACGTCAACTCTCGCACCAGCAGTATATGAATCTCAAAGCTGTACAAAATGAAATTCTGCTTCCCTCAAACCAGTTGTCTTTTCCAAGTCCCACATGATAAGTACACTGACTGAAATCGCTTTTCCAAAACTTACGTTTACCAAAATAAAGTTTCATGTCATGGGAATTGGGACATTTTCGTTCTTTTGATAAAATATTTCGCTCCTGAAAAAATAAAATTTCATCTTGTTCTGTTTCTGGCAAATCCCAAATACGCATTTTCGTAACACTAAAAAATGGCGTCAAAAATCAGCAAATCTGTAGCTGTTAGATTGGCGACACTTAAAAACCGCCAAATCTGTAGCCAAGGTAGCGTTAATACGTAAGTACTAATATTTTTTCTCCGGTAAACCGCCTGTCTGTGGATTGTTCAGCAAATGAAATTCTTCTTTATGAACAGTGGACATATTATGGAAGCGCTAATATTTAAATAGAATTATGTTACAAAATTTTTCCATTTTAAATTTCAAGAAGCAATTGATAAAAATTGTTTTCTTTTTTTAATATTTCTCCTTATGTACTTTGTTAGTGTTATTAATTTAAATTTTAACTTGTAAATCTCCTATACTTTGTAAAATGCAAAGTAATTTTGTTTTGAGATTTAATATAAAATAAACCAGATCATTCGTAAAATTCTATTGATTTAAACGAATTTCTAATTCCTGTCCTAATAAAATTGTTATCAAAAATGATTTTCATACAGTTTAAATCAGAAATTTAGAACTGTTCAGAAATTCTAAATGCAATTCAATGTGATCTTATTTAAAACAAAAAATAAAACATTTTCTGAAGATTTTTTTAAAATCATAATAGTATAATTTATTATTAAGATTTCGATGTAAAATAATCCATCAAAATTAGCTGCTTTTTATATGTAGGATATTTCATGATATGGAAATTTCTATGCTCTCGTGAAGATTAGTATTTATCTTTTAGCTCTTAATAAATGCTAGTTGTTTTTCAAATTTATTAATAGTGGTTTTTTTTATATTATACTATAAAATTAAACTTTAAAATGCCTGTTTACTAACTAAATATAAATTCTGCCAATGTATGATAGTCTATAATATGATTATGGTATGTATGATTTAGTGCTTGTGTTATGCTTTATAAAAAGTACTACAGAAAGCAAAGGCATTCTTTATAGTAGATAAAATTAAACATTTACAATTATTGAAAAAAATATACTTCACCATTAGAATCAGATTTAATTTTAAAAATTCCTTGAAATTTAATTCTCAATTATTGGACACATTTTTTTATTTTATATACAGGAAAATCTTTATTATGCCTTGAATGAATTATTAATATCTTAATTTGTATATAAAGTAATTAAATTAACTGGGTTTTTTTTTCCTTTAATTTTAGCCCCCCACCAAACTACAGGGTAGATGCAGATAAAGGATTTAACTTCAGCAATGCTGACGATGCATTTGTTTGCCAAAAGAAAAATCATTTTCAAGTAACTGTTCATGTTCAACTTATAGGAGAACCTCACTACGTTAAAACTCCTGATGGGGTGAAGAAAATCGATAATTTTTTTTTACATTTTAATGGTGCAAAGGTGGGCTTTTTATAATTTTTATTGTAATGTGAATTTCAGTATTTCATTTTTTAAATAATGGTATAAATATATATAAAATTTTGGGAAATACTGCCTTATGTAATATGCATATATTATTATAATTACGATATTATTTTGATATTTTGTATTAGAATCAAATCAAATATATATAAAAAAAAAACTTTTTTTTTTCACTCTCCAACCACTTAAACATTTATTTTTTGGATCATTTGCTAAATTGTTCTTCATTGAATGAAGAAAACTTATACAGCAGATATTGGCAGGCTAGGGAGTTGATGCAATTGCCATCCAGCGACTAATTTTCTTTTATCTTTATGTAGTCACAGTTTTGATGTAATTGTTGTCATTGCTGCGAGTTACTGATTTGCTGTTTTGTATTCCATCTTTATGATCCAATTTCATGTATCTGGCATGTATGGGAGCCAATAATGTAAAATCAAGTGCTTTTGCAATAAAAAAAATAATAAAGAAAAACATTTATTGTTCTTCTTTACTAATATTAAGATGTTATTTGCGTTCATTTTTTAATGTGCATTTGTATAATATTCAGGTATGCATTTGTATATGTTGTCTTTATGGTTACCTTTAACTTTGAAATTTTTTAGGTTGAGTCACCCAACCAAACAATCAAAGTTGAACAGTCACAATCAGATCGTAGTAAAAGACCTTTTCATCCTGTACGGTAAGGTTTTTTTAATATTTATTTAGTTAAAACAAAAAGAATGTATTTATTGTAACTGTATGCCAATATGCAAACAAGTTATATAGTTAGTTGTTAAAATAAATGTAGAATTTTAAGATTTTTAAATTATTTTTTTATAGTTTGGACCTAATTCCAGACCAAGTTTCTAAAACAACTGTAGGTCGTTTACACTTTAGTGAAACAACATCTAACAACATGAGGAAGAAAGGTAAACCAAATCCAGATCAAAGATACTTTTATCTAGTTGTAAGCTTATGTGTTGCATCAGGAGACCTCAATTACACTGTAATAGCACATGCATCGGAGAGAATCATTGTGAGGGTAAGACTATTTTATGTATCTTTTTACATTGTAAGTTGTGCTGATGCTCATTATACAGGCCTGAATTTTTTTTTAAAAATTTCATTGTTTTAATTCTGTTAACTTGTATATATGTAAATTCCTGATTCCAAATTTATAAAATTTCTTTTTTTGGAAAAGGAGGAATTCAATTTAATCCAATTTGTCTTTTTTTTTTTTAACATTATTAATTATTATTTGCATTATGAAATTAAGCAAATATTTGAGCAACAATGCTGGAAAAAAAATATTATATAGGATGAATACTATTTTTATTTGCGTAGCATAAATTGTTTGTTTTAAACAGTGGCCTGATAGCCAAGTGGCCAGTACTCTGACCTTTGGTATCACAGGTTTCAGGTTCGAATCCTGGAAGTAGCATGGATATTTCTGAGTGGTTCAGAATCCACTTTAAACAGATGTCCCTGTCTAATTAGCCCAGGTGTGCAAAAAGGAGTGACAACTAAACTAGTCTGTTTTAAACCAAAATTTCTCGTACTGTATTTGCTTCCCTTTATTTATTTAACTTGCTAACATCTTTTTTTGTTGATCTGCCATTTTTAAAAATTCCACTTTATATATATACCCTTTTCATCTTAATGTTCTGATAAAATATCTCGAACTGTTTTTCCTTAAAACACTTTCAAGATTTTCAGACAAATTGAACTAAAAGTTTTAGGAAATGAACTTTTAATCTCATCCTACAACCCATTTATTTCAATTTCTCCAGAATATTATATTGAATAACTAAATCATTTGTTTCTTTTTAATTTTCACATATCTTCCAATAAATATTTTTGTATCTGTACACTTCTTTTTGAATAATGTTAGTTCCGGTTTCCAACTTTCATCAATTTTCTTCTTTTAGGGACCAACAAATTTTCCTTCTTTCAATTTTACATCTGCAATAATTAAAAATTGCTAACTGACATATGTGATTCATTACTGTAATGAGTATTTTCATCACTGATGTAAAAATTGCTTTTTAGTGTTACTTTTTATTGTTAATTTTTAATTGAAATTAACAAGTTCTTTTATAATTAACTTAATCCTTTCCTAATAATTAACATATTTTTTGTTAATATCATAATATTTATTCTCATGCAGTTACACTTTTGTGTACCAAATATCCTGGTTTAAATAATTTTTTATCTTAATCTTTTTTAATATTATATTAAAATATAATATTCAAATAATATATATAATATCTAATATTATAATCTTTTTTATTAATACTGAAATGAGCTTCTGATAAATAATAGTTTTTCTAAGTAAAGTAGTATCAAATAATTCATGAAATTTTTATCTTATTAGATAATTCATTGCAGGTCTTTCTTATGAATAGTTTATGATTTCAATGTTGTGTTTTTTATTTTTCGATTTATTAATTTTTTACAGGCATCAAATCCTGGTCAATTTGAAAATGACATGGAATTGTCTTGGCAACGAGGTCAATTGGCTGATTCCATTTATCATGCTGTAAGAAACTTTTTTTCCCTCTAAAGAATTAATTAAATTCAATGAATAAAGTCCACAAGATTAAAAATAATTTTTTTTTATTTGTAGGACTAAATAAATCTTTTGTTTTGTTATGCAAACATAGACTATTTTAAAATACCTTTTTCTCAATTTTATAGTATTTTTTATGATTATTTTCAGTTTTATTTTTTCCATTTGTAATCGTTGTGATTTAAAAAAAATTATAAATCTGTTGAAACATTTGTTTAAAAATTGTAGTATAATGAATGATAGTAATAATATTAATGACAATAATTAAATGTAAATAATGTTCTCATTAAATATATTGTATTTTGTAGTTTTTGAGTTATTCATTTTTCATATCAAATAATATATATTCATAAAGCCTTATTTTTTTTTCTTAATTAGGGTCGTGTTGGTATAAACACAGATAGACCAGATGAAGCTCTTGTAATTCATGGCAATATGAAAGTGACAGGTCATATAGTACAACCATCAGATGTGCGTGCAAAAACAAATGTTCAAGAAGTATGTGATTATGTATTAGTATTTCCATAGAAGTTATTTAAAGAAATTAATTCAAATACTCATTATTTTGAGAACTTGTTTGTGTGTATATATACACTCAAGAGCCAAAACATTATGACCACCTGTCAATAACGAGTTGGCCCACCTTTGGCACGCAACACAGCTTCAACCTGCCTTGGCATGGATTAATACTACCACTTAATACCAGTGAAATACCACTTCCACCTGATCACGTGCTTTCCACGTCATCCAGGCGAGTTCATTGCAAAATGTAGGGGTGGTCATAATGTTTTGGCTCTTGAGTTTATATATATATTTATAATTATTAAATAATGTAATAGTAATTGTTATCTTTTGAAAATTGATTTTAATTGCTTCATTTTCTGATTATCCATATAGAAGATATATTTCATTAGGAAAAAATTTTTTTTAATCATATTTTTTTCTTTCATTAATTTAACAGTATCTTTAGTGAGATATTTGCTTTTTGTGCCTCTCCTTAATTTTGTTTTTGTTCTGCTTTACAATAGGTTGACACAAAAGAGCAGCTGAAAAATGTAGCAAATATGAGAATTGTGCGATATCAGTATTTGCCAGAATTTGCTAACCATATTGGTTTAAACGAAAATCCTACCAGCACGGGTGTTATTGCTCAGGAAGTACAAACTCTCATTCCAGATGCTGTGCAAGAGGCTGGAGACGTTGTGTTGTCGGATGGTCGAAATATAAAAAATTTCCTTGTTGTGAATAAAGTAATTTAATAATTTTTAAAGTAATAAAATATTTTTTTAATTTTTTCGTTCTTAAGAATTTAAATAGGTTGATTTACAATTTGTGTTTTATTCATTAGATATTAATTGAAAAAATGAATGAGTAATAGATAGATAGCTAATATGAAAACAAATTTCTTTTCTACTCATCCTTCTATATTTTCCATTTTCCTTCAATTGATATCAAGCTGTGGTCCATATTGCAATGTTGTGTATTCTGAGCATCTCTGTAATGTGTTTCAGTCTGACCTCTAAAAAAACCCTTATCTCCTCTTATCATCATATTCCCAAACGTCTTTCAAAAGGTCATAAATTCTTTCATACATGACTTTCAGTGGAAATTTTTGTTCCCACTAAAGCTGGAAACCATTTGCAACTCAGGCATTCAAATGTGGATGTGGTATAATAATTTTAGAAACTATTTTAATTTAATTTTCATTTGCTGCTGCTTAAAAGAAAGTCATTCATTAAATAGACATAAAAATGAAATTCAATTATAAAATTAAATTTTTGTTCTATGGTTATTTTTTAAAATACATCAAATTTCAGTGAAAAAAAATTTTTAATGTATAAAGAACTTTGTGAAAAATAAATTGGAAGTTTCAATGTATTTTACTGTTTTATAATTTCTGATTGTCTGTCTGGAATAGTATTTTATCCACTTAATTTTAGTAGTTTAATGTTATTGTTTATATTTTATTAATGGATAACAGTAAGATTTGTATTTCATTATTTGAACTTACTTAGAACATAGCTTATAATTTTAAATAGATAAAATAGAAAATATTACTTTTGATTCATTTATTTTTTTTAATAAAAAACATGCATTTCTGTTCATTTGCTGGCATTATATAGAAAGCATTTTATTTGTGTAATAAAGATCTGATTTTCAAAGTCTTGTGATAAAATTTAATTTCAGGAACGCATTTTCATGGAAAATATTGGAGCTGTAAAAGAACTCTGCAAAGTTACTGACAACTTGGGGACTCGTATTGATGAATTAGAGAAAGTAAACAAAAAACTAGCAAGTCAGAAAATCAAAAGACTTGATAGTTTAAAATCAACATCCAGTGGAAGTACAATCACTAGGTAAAATTATATTGAAAACTATCTCTTCATTATATTGAAAACTATCTCTTCATTATATTGAAAACTATCTCTTCATTATATTGAAAACTATCTCTTCAGTATATTGAAAACTATCTCTTCATTATATTGAAAACTATCTCTTCATTATATTAAAAACTATCTCTTCATTATATTAAAAACTATCTCTTCAGTATATTAAAAACTATCTCTTCAGTATATTAAAAACTATCTCTTCAGTATATTGAAAACTATCTCTTCAGTATATTGAAAACTATCTATTCAGTATATTGAAAACTATGATTCAAATAGAGTATGTCTTGTTGATGAATGAAAAAAAAAATTCTCTATTATAATAATAATTTTTTTATTTAAATTTTTTCCGTTTCTGTAATTGCTTTTAATTGTGTGTTTTTATTTTTAATAATTGAAAAAAATAATTGAATAAATGATAAAATAATTGAATAAATGAAAAAAAAATTCTCTATTATAATAATAATTTTTTTATTTAAAATTTTCTGCTTTTCTGTAATTGCTTTTAATTGTATGTTTTTATTTCTAATAATTGAAGCTAAAATAGTCTATAATCTGTGACATGTTTTAATGCAATGTGAATAAATTTAAGATATTTTTTACACATTCAAATGATTTTTTTTTTTTTTTTTTTTTTTTTTTATGTAGTCATACTAGTTCTTTTAAATCATCAAAGAAGTTACCTCACCATCATTACCAATATCGAAGAGCCCCTTCAAGAAAAGCATGTAAAAATGAACACTTCATTTGTAATAATACTTATTTCCAGTATCTGGTAGTCGTTTTAATTTTTATCATGGCCTTTTGGTAAGTTGACTTTTAAAAATATTTTATTTGTTGCCTAATGACCTATAAGAGACTGTACAATGAAAAATATAAAGATTGCGTCCATTAAAAATAATCTGATTTATTAAAAAACTTATTGAGCATATTGAATAGAGGATGAAAACTTGTTAAATTTTGTTTAACGTTAATTTAATGTTAATTTTGTATAATGAATTGAAAATTTTATGTTATTGATTTATCAAAAGAAGCCATTAGGGGGTACATCTTCTTTATATATGTATGGGGTTTCACATACCCAAAATGTTCCTATAATTTTTTACTCTCTTTATTCTATCTTCTTATTTTCCAGATACAGTATTGTCAAAATACTCTTAATATTGTTCTAATCTTGTTTAAACTTTAAAAAAAAAAATATGAAAAATATTCTTAAATTTTGGATAATTAATTTCCATAAAGCCTATTAACTTAACTTAAAAATATTTATTTATTTATGTTAAATTTTCTTTTCTTCTGTAACTGCATTATAATGTATTTATTGAATAAATGCATGTTTTTATTTTTATACAGCGTTATAGCAATGGCCTCACTTTATTTCTTTGAGTGGAGTAAACGACAAGTTCCTAATAACTCAGTGATCGTTAGGTAAATTATTTTATATAATATTAATTCAAAGTAACATCAGATTGATATATTAATTACCTAATCTAAAAAACATTTCATCTTTATTCTGTATTGAAATGATATTCATTTATTGTAAATGTTCATGTAGATTTCTAGCATAAAGAAAAACATATTTTATATTTAATTATTTCCTGGTTTTTATTATTATTATTTTATACAATTAACCTTAGATACGATTGCTTTTATATGTTAAAAATCATTAACTAATTGTTTTTTATGGAAAATTTTAACTTTTCATATAAAAAATAATAATACATTTTGTAATTATGGGAGCTTATTTTTTTTAGATATACTAACTATGTGGCAAGTACAAGTATTTATTTGCTATTTATGTATCAACATCAAAAATGTGTATAAAATATATCTGAAATCTAAGATTTTTGTAATTCTGTAGAAGTTGTTTTGTATTGCATAATGTTCTATTTAACTGACTTTTAAATAATGTGTGAAATAAATTCAATAAATTATTAGTATGTAAAACGAATTCATATTCAAATTGTCACTTAAATATGATTTATTAAGGAAAGGAAAATTGATTGTAATATATGAGATATGTTTCATATGTGACATTTTATTTGTTTTAGAGAGAGAACCGTATTTAATGTTACCAACTTTAAAGCAGAATCTCCACAACCTTTTCTTGAATTTGACAAATTAAAATCTAGTTTTGAGAATTCTATAGCAGTGCAAGAAAGTAAAAAAGGTTTGTCAGCATTTTTATATATTTTTTTTCCTTAGCTAATTAAATCGTAATAAATTAATTATAATTATGGTGTTATATTAACCGTTATCTAGTCTAGTATGGATTATTCACATTATTTTTGATTAAATTTTTAACTCTATAATATTTTTAAGCTTTTTTCCTCATTCTGTAATGTAATTAATGTTCATATTCTCATTGTTATTTGATAAAAAGTTAGCATTTTTAAATAAACATATATAAAAATTAAAAGTTCATATGTATTTCGTCGGACTATTTTGTTATAAAAGTTTTTGCTTTAATTCTTTCTGATTTCTGTACTAGAAGTTATATTGTCTTTGTCGGACGTTTAGGCCATTATACTTCTGTTTTATCTGTGGTTATTTTGTGGTTTTATCTGTGGTTTTATTTATGAAAATTATCTAATCACTTTATGGTTTTCAGTATCACTATTAAAAATTATAATCATTTTCTTTAAAAATCTAGCATTGCCGATTTTTGTTTTAAAAAATCTTGCAATTGCTTTAATTACCATTTTTTTATATTGGTATGCGGCTTCTCAATACTTCTCTGTGTTTCTGCCTGATTCTCTTTAAAAAGGAAACCGTTACTGTTTTTACCTGGTCACTTTTTTTATTTTCCTTGCCCTGATCTTTTTTTTAAAGCTTCCTTTTCCTATCTGTCAATTGTAAAACTTGCTCATATTTAGAAACTTTTAATTTTGGTTTAAGTGATATATTCAATAACTAATCTAATAACTCTGGATTTTTGTATTCACTTAATTGTTTTATAATTAATTGGTTCATGATATTAGGCTAAAGACATCTATTGTATCTTTCAAGCAGAAATACTATGCCTACTTTATTTTTAACACCCTGTGAACTATATGGTTCTTGATAAAGCTGTTTCAGGTAATTTCTATATTCTTACTTCCATCTTAATCTTCTCTTCGCTTTACATTTTTTTATTGTCATTATTTTAGACAACATTAATATGTTGTGTAACATAATGCTAATATGTTGCTGCTGGCTATTAAAATTGCTACAACAAGGAAGGAAAACAAAATCATATTTACTGTATTTATACAATATTATTGGAGCAAATCAGGAATTTATGGATCATTTTGAAGTACAGAATATGTAGAAATAGTATCCAAAACAACCGCTAATGGCAGCAATAAGAAACTCTAATTCGATTGGACATAGAATAGAACAGAATTTGAATATTCGATACGAATATACCAATCAGTACGAATAACTGGTACAGGATATCATTTAGAAAGAAATCCTACCAACCAGTGATCCCGGCAAGGGATTCCTAGGACTATGGGGAATTGTTCTGTGATATTGCTACTAAAATTGATAGTAATACCATAACTGTTATAAAAATATATTATCGATGACTTTAGAAGAATCATATGAGATGTGGACTCGAGTACTTTTTGTATGAACAGAACAACTCTATACTATTCATACTATCTGCCAGTCTCTAAGCAACCTTACACCAAACGATCGAAAATGTTAATCTGGAGAACTGGAAAGGTCTGCAGACGAACACATTCTGTACTCAAAAAATGTCAGGACAGCAAGAGCAACATGTGGTGGTGATGTATAGTCTGTATTCTCACTTTTCGGCCATTAGTTACCGCATCATTCCAGGTGCTGGGTCAATAGGATGATGGTGAATACAAGGAAGGCAATGATTATTCCCCTCGGTACCATTCACAGGCGATTGGTGGTACTATACGCAGTACCAGGATTCGTTTAAAAAGATGACAAGGCACCAATCATTCCATGTTCGTTATTGAATGTATCATTGTAGGCGCGCCTGTGAGCTATAGTGTCAAGAGGCCGCAACAATGATTGCTGTGTTAATAATTCGTGTTGCTGCAAATGTTGTCGCACTATGCGTGCTATTATTTGTCATCCCCAAAACTACTTGAGTTGATGCCTCTGGATACGGCGTATTAATGTATGATTCCACAAGTCCATGCAAATAACATGTCTGGTCTTTAGGGTATTAGTGGTCGGAACTGCTGCTATTACATAAGATGCTCTTGAAGTCACCGCGGCCTGATGGCCAATTGGCTAGCTCTCTGACCTTTGGTATCACATGCTTCAGGTTTGAATCCTGGAGGTGGCAAAGATGTTTGTTAGGGATTCAGAATCCACGTTAAACAGTAGGTCCCAGTCTAATTAGTCTAAAGTGTGCAAAAAGTTGCCTTACAGCGACCTAAAGTCATGGATTCTATATTTTCATAACAGCTATGGGATCTCTACTGGCTCGAGCAACAGTATCGTAGAACGATTAACCCACGTAAGCAGCTTTCTTACTGTGATCACACGAGATGTCACGTCCACATTGGGTCCATCCAAAATTCTGAGCTATTCATTACTATTTGGTCCTAAGTCGAAAGACATGTTTGTCAGGATTCGCAGTCGCTACGCTTAGAGTTGTTTTTGTGTACTGCATCTAAGGATTTACCACCTGGCGAATGACGAGTGGTCGCGCTCTCCGGTGTGGGGAAAGGTTAAACTACAATACACATGAATAATCACATGTTCGACGTATGTTTCAAATGTAGATACGGCTTTATACGAGGCGTAGCAAAGCCTTTACACAAGAACGAACGAGCGAATGCAATTTCCGTATGAGAGAGTTTCACAGTCTTCTTTATTATTCAAAATCTTACTTATTATACCTACTTTGCTTGACATACGTTGAAATTATAATCATTCTTTACTCCAACATATTACACACATTTGTTGTGTGCTTCCTTCATAGTGTAACAAATTAATGGCTAATAGTGGATAGTTATGTAACATTATTTGTAGCATATAATAAGCATTTTTACACTATGTTTATTTGTAATTTAAAATTGAATATTATATCTGAAAATTCTGTAATAAATATATTTCAATGACGGCAAAAAGAAAATTATTGTTTAAGATCAAATTTCTGGTAAGCTAGCTGTAAGACATTATATTAAATACAAAATTATTTATATCTGGTATCTTCCATACAAAACAATGGAAGAAAATCTTTCTCATTACCAATACGAATGAATTAACGTTAGTAGAGCTGTTTGTTTTAATCCTTAACTTAATATTTTATTTATTTATTTCAGAAACCAAGATACTAGAGAATGGCCGAACGATACCGAATCGAAGACTAACTACGCCGAGGTATACCACTCCCTCTTCAGAAGTCTCGCCGATGTTGAACACTGCAATGTCCTCGCGCTTTGGCCTGGCCAACTCTCCGACCTCCGTCCCCATTCTGAAGCCCAGGGCTATTGGTATTCCCACCCACTGTCATTTCAGGCATCGGTCGGAGGCGAACTGCGACATCTACTGCTGCTCTGCTGACAATCCGCAAAAATCCTTCCTAACCGACAATGAAGATCTCTCCTATCCAGCCATGGACGCAATTGACAACATAGATCCAGATTTACGTTCCTATGGTTTGTATAGCCGAATTGCATGACAATGTAGCTGAAAATAGTTTTTCATTCATGGATTCAATATATTAAAAAACTGTATCTAGCTTGACTTCTGATAACTCTAGAAACAAACACAAAACTGTTTTTGAAGGCTAAAGGTCTGATCTTTAATAGAAAACAATATTTTTAAATTTTCTTCACTAAAATCATGATTTGAATGTGAAGCAACTTCTGAAATCCATTTTACTTATTGAATTTTGAATATGAATTATGTATGTAACTATTATGTAAACGATTTCAGTAATGTGTATCTTCATGCATATACTTGAACCTCTTTTCATGCAACACATGTGTAGTGAAATCCTTTCACGAATTTTAGTTTATCATGTCTGAACATTCTTTGCTGGACATGGGAGTGTACCAATGTTCAATAGCCCAAGAAATTTATGTTGCATTTGGTTAGAATACTATAAGAATGGGAGTTCTGCACTTTAGGGTCCCACTTGTTTATTTGACGATTTTGTTTCCCTTGCGGTTTTCTCTAAGTCTCCTCCTATTCAAACAAAATGGCCACTGCTGTTACAAAACTCTGCAGTGTTATTGCGGAAAAAAATATTTGGCGAAATGGGAACTCTAGTGTGCAGAATCCCCACAAGAATATCAAATTCAATAACGGCAGGAATATAACAAAATTTAATATCTCTAGAACTGTATGAACAAGAAATTGTTCAACTACAAATTCAGACAGAGAAGTTTGTTAAGTGGGGTTAAATTAACTTTTATAAACATAAACTGATCTTTAGACATTATTTTGAGGATATTAAAACAATAATCTGTTTGTATTTTGAAAGGCAAACGATTCAAAATGAGCTATAGAGCTATCAATCATTATATTTATCAAACCAGATTTCATGCTAGTTTTTAAAACACACAAATAAAATCACGTGAAAATCAGCGTTTATTTTTTTTGTATTCAAAATAAACGCTGATTTTCACTTGATTTTTTATATGGAACTTTCTTGTGTTGCATGAATAATAATAAATATAAATTTCAATTGAAAAAAAAATCACATTATTCCACTTATTGAAAATGATGGTTTAATTATTATGTAGTTATTAATTCCATAATTTGCTTAATAAACATTTGCTTAGCAATTTTAATTATTGGTATTAAATATTGATTCATTGTGAAAACATGAAATTTCTATTTATTTAATATCTTTTATTTCTTTTTTTCCCCATCAGATTTCAGTGACCCCCAGGTAAATGAAGATAGCTCTTTGGAAAAAGACGTTTACAACACTCATGTTGAAACGGAAACAGTTCCTTCGCGGACAGAGGCTGATTACGCTCTTTCAACCGATAGGCCAATCCCCAACAGCGAAGGAGAGATGTCCTCGGAAATAGAAGCACTGGAAAACGATGAAAATCCCATCCACCAGAACCAGCTGAAACCCATCCGAGACCTCATAATAAACACGCAACGTGTCAAATTTATGGCTGAGAAGAATGTCACTGAGGACATAAACGGTGCTGAGCTCGGGAAAGAGCCCATACCCGCTCAGTATGATCAGAAACTCAAGAATATTCTCAAGGGTGATAAGTTACTGTTTCAGACGGACAAACGGGTGCGAAGGGGAACCAAACCATTCTCAAGAAAAGGTATTCTTGTGTTTTACATTTCTTAAAGAGTAAGAACAAAAATGTGTGTGAACTTCTAACAATAGTGTGATGTTAATCACGAGCCCTTCCCTTAGTGGACGATCTCGCCTATTAAGACTATTTAATGATAATAGGAAGGTGGTAAAAGGAAGAAGATTTAGAAAAATTATTCATACATGTTTCTCCTGTTGTGTAACATGATGTTACATTATTTTCAATGAAACCCACAAAATGTAACATGGTGTTACATTATTTTCGATGAAACGCACAAAATGTAACATAGTGTTACATTATTTTCGATGAAACGCACAAAATGTAACATGATGTTTCGTTATTGTCAATGAAACACACAAAATGTAACTTTTTGATCTTAACAAGCAACAGGTAAAAGTAAAATGTCACTTAACACATTTGGTCGATAGATCTTAACAAGCAACAGGTAGAAGTAAAATGTCACTTAACACATTTGATCGATATATCTTAACAAGCAAGTTCCCTTATAATACGTAAATGCGAGGTAGTTTCCACTAAAAGTTTTCCCCGGAGGTACTGCCCTCCTTCTTCAGCAACACGGAGCCAAGTCAGTCCGGTTCTCCATCACACCAGAAACTGCTAAATTCAGGATTACTCATGGGATATCCGTCCCGCACTGAGGATTAAACGCAGACATTTTACTATATCTTTCAGCTTAACTGAATTATTATATTATTTACTGTATTATTTTGTTTCAAATTTGAGAAGCAAAATAATACAGTAAATAATATAATAATTCAGTTAAGCTGAAAGATATAGTAAATCACTGAAAAGAATCTTTCTGATCATTTATTTCATTTGTTTGCTTAAAGAAAGTAGATTTATAGAGACGCTGAGTAATTATTTTTTTGAAAAGGGGGTTCGCAGGACAAATAACTTTGGGAACCACTATTAATTTTTATGGTAATGCAATGTACTCTAAAGATTGATCATCATATATGTACCTTTGTGTGATATTTATTATTTTATGGTCAATATTGTCTTAAAGCCTAGCACTCAGTGCCACTGGTTTCGGGTTCGAATCCTGCGATGCCATGTATGTTTGTTCGTGGTGCCATGGATGTTTGCATGGTTCGAAATCCACTTTAAACCGTAAGTCTCGGTCTAATATGACTGTAGAGCGTTGGACGTAGGACTTACAACCCTACCCTGTAAAAAGAAAAACGACACCTCAAGTTTCTGAATCTCCTAGTAGGCTGAAGGCCTTGGCCCACCATGGGGTTCTTGCACCATTGAAGAAGAGTCTTATAGTTATTTTTTTTTTTTTTTTTTGTCCTTATTTTAAAAACTTAATGGATTTGAATGCATTATAGTTTGAATTTCCATTCATCTTACATTTCGCACTATTTGACAATTTCTAACGAATACAGATATTTTTCAGAATAACTCATAATAGATATAGATTAAAGAAAGGGAATTCAGTATATGGTACAGATTTCGACTCATGAAAAACAAGGTAATAAAAAAACGAGATACTCTTTGGAGCAGATTTTTAAATAATCACGAAAAGTGTTCGTTTTTGATGAAATAAGGACACATGTGTTGCAATGTAAGAGATGTGGCTTCTACGTACACTGATGTACCTTTAATGCCATTTCCATTTGCTTGATCTCTAATAAAGAGAATATGTAGAGAGTGATATTAGAAATTCTGTTTTATTCGTCTTATGAGTCAGCAGGGCTTCAGTTGGATTCGATTTCTTTGAGTTACTCATCTGCCGAATACAACCCATTAGATACTCAGTGAGATTTAAGTCACTGGATGAGACAGACATGCAGTGTGTTCAATGTCTTCCTCTTCTTTTGCTGACTCTCCCACTACACTGTATGTGAGTCCACGTTGTTGTTTATGAACAGAAAGTCTGGAGCCATTGTAACCACTTAAAAAAAAAACGGACATGATTCCAGAATACTAAATTAATAAATCATGTCGGTGTCTTTAAGCAAAAGATGCTTGAGTGCCAATAGAGACTGTAGATTTTGACCACAGATAAAACTGTTTCAACAGATATTGGCCAAAAATGCTATTTGAAATACAAAAATATTTCTATGAAGAATTGCACAACATCTATGAATACTGAGCCATGGCCAATTTCAGGAAATTAACTTTTTAAATACATTTATGCTGGGAGGGAAAAAAACAAACAAACCTACAGATGCTTCTTTACATAGTGCTTGTTACTGCAAGGAAGAAGAATTTACAGAATTTACCTATTTTTTTTTACTAATAGGGATGCATATCTGTCTTCTTGAGGTGTGGTGCTTCTATCGCGCCCGCCAGCACATTTTTGAAAAAAAAGTTCCAACCTCCAGCTGCATCTTTTTTCCAAATTCAAGATAACATCTTCGACCCACTTATTTCTGTGACAGCTTGAATGGCACTTTGTCCGGCTTCGAAATGTCCAACTTCCCAATCATTATCTTGCGCAATCAGGTGCTGTTTTAAAGATATTTTGCATTCAATGCTTGCCGTACAAAAAAAAAATGCAGCTTTATTATCTTCAGTAAAACAGCACTGCGTAGAATTTTAAATAAATAAACAACTCATGCGTACCGTACTTGTACAGTAAAAAAATCTTGCTCTTTACATCTATTTTTAACATGATTGTCGAAAACACAAATGTGTATAAATTCTTCTTGGGCAATTGTAAGCAATCAAAGTATAAATTTATGAACAATTATATAATTGAAGTCGTAGCTTTATTCTCCTAGCAAGTGAGGCGGCCTGATGGCCAATTGGGTACTGTTCTGGCCTTTGGTACCACAGGCTTCAGGTTCGAATTCTGGTGGTGACATGGACGTTTGTTAGTGGTTCGGAATAAAATATAGGTCCCGGCCTAATTAGCCTAAAGTGTGCACAAAATGACCGTAGAGGACAAACCAAACCTAGCAAGCAAACATACGAAAAACTCTTCTGTAAATTCTTCTTCTTTGCAGTAACAAGCACTATGTAAAGAAGCATCTGTAGGTTTGTTTATTTTTTTCCCTCCCAGCATAAATGTATTTAAAAATTTAATTTCCTGAAATTGGCCATGGCTCAGTATTCATAGATGTTGTGCAATTCGTCATAGAAATATTTTTGTATTTCAAATAGCATTTTTGACCTATATCTGTTGAAACAATTTCTGTTCTCTTAACAGTAATTTTTTTTCATTCACTTTGAAAAGAAAATTTTACAATTATATAGATGCATTTTATCAGTTCTTTCTGGTTCATTGAGCAAAAAATCCAATTATCGTTGTGTTTCACTACCAAAGACATTAACCCATTATATACAAGTAGTGAATTCGTATTAATATAAATAATAAGAAATAATACATAACTAACATTTGATGTTGTCATCTACTTAATCAAAACACCGAACCCATTATTATAATATAAGTTTGGGTTTCGATAAGATAAAGATTTCGATAACAGTTTTTTTTATCATTATTATAAGTCTTTGTTATAAATATGGCTTGGTTTCTTTCGTTTTGTTAAACAATGTTAAGCATATAACTAGTAATAAAAATTAAGTATCTTTTTTTTCAGAAACTAAATTCTACGTTTTATATCTTCATTTGTATATAAAAAAAATAATTTTGTATTTAACAAATAATTGTTTTTAATTAAGATCCAATGTACATTGTCTTCCAAAAAATAAGGAAAGAAGTTTTAAAAATTCTGATTGTAAAATTTCTATTCGTTGGACTTGAATAAAATTTGGCAAAAACACTAATCAAACACTTCTTCTATAGGTTTATTTACTATCGGAGCTCAATGTGTGTGATTAGCTTCGATAGGGAATGTGATCACATTTAACAGTTATACAAGCACGATAGCATTTTTTAATGCTCAGTAAGATATTTATTTATCTCACTTGACATCAAAGCCCATTGCTTCGCGGGAACGACTCTCTTGTCTGGCACTCTCCACTAAACGAGATAAAGATTTTTATTTTGCTCTTCTATTATAAATACATTACAAATACGAATTCTTTATTCCTTAAAATACATATATACGTATCTGTTCGATAGCTCACTCACACACTCAAATAAAAAACTCGACGTGGACTGTATTAATTTATCTCCTTTATTAAGCCAGCCATCACACTCGAGGATGGATTGACCACACAACCTCTCTTTACACACACTTATTCAACTCCCTCACACACATTCTTTTCTCTTTCTCCCGTTATCTCACCCCTACCAGACAAGATGTTTACATTATAGGCGTTGACTTCCCCTATGCACGGGGACCTGGGTTTCGAGGCAACAGTATATCTTCATATTTCGCTCAATAGCCCATGGAGGGCCAAGGCCTTCTGTCTGATTTTTTTCTTTTTAATGGGTAGGTTTGTTAGCCCTACACACAACTCCCTGGTTCGACGCTCTACGGTCATATTAGACCGGGACCTGCTGTTTAATATTGATTCCAAGCGACTACAAGCATCCATGGCACTCTTAGGAACTCGAACCCGAAACTTGTAGTACTAAGCACCAAACACTCAGCCATCAGTCCCATACGTATCATGCATTCCTTTTAAATAGATACGGAGATCAGTCAAATAAAAACCTTAAAAGTTTTTTAAATAATTGCAAAATTAACTCTTTTAAGTATTGTTGTTAGCTCAGTAGATGACAGCTGTGTAAAGATAGCCTCTCCGCTGGAGGCATGAACCTAAGCACATGTGAAGTTGTAGAATGAAAGTGCAATAGGATGATGCACGTTTGTTACATCAGCAAGTATACGAAGGAAGTAGAAAAATCAAAAATGGTGTGAAACATGTTCTTCATTCTGGTTTAAAACATCAGGTCATGAGATCATAGAGTGATTTTAAATAAAATTGCCACAAATGTAGACTTCAGTTATAGATCAGCACATCACATTATTCATTATATTCTCCAGTTAAATTGTCTTCAAAATGGGTACCTTCGATAAGTGTCAATAGAACTGAAACAGCAACGAAAACACAACAACGATAGCCTATGAACTTGTGCAACGATTTGGATGGAAAAACTTCCTTACTTAACTCATTAGTGGAAATTAAATAAAAGTCCAATATCACACCTTGAATACAAAGAATGAAAAGACTTCATACTTCTTCACCCAAACAAATAGAGTTTCGAAGAAAAAAGTCATGTTAATCTCTTATGAAACCAAAAAAAGTGCCTATTTTTAGCACTACACGTCTAGAAAAAATACAGCTACTTATGATCCTCCTGACAATCCTCGTCTTTATATTATCCGCACAACAATTGCGAACCTGCATTTGGAGTGTCTGTCACATTCTTCCTATGCGCCAGGTCTTGATCCCAGTGATTTTCATATATGTGGATCACTCAAATAAGCTTTGCGAGATGAAGGGTTGGAAATTCTAATAGATTGAAAAAGTATACCAAGTGGTGCACAGTTAACCAAAAGAATTTTTAAAAAGGGGGAAACTTGTATCGAATTATGTAAAAAAATGATGAATATGCATTTATGTTTAATAGAAATAATTTGAATGCCTTATATAAACTTTTTAAAGTTATCATTTAACTGACATATGTACAATATAAAAATGAATTAAATATTTTACTGTTTCAATTCAAATGCAACTAAAACTTTTGCCTACTCTACCAATAAATTATTTAACATAATTATTAAATGATCTGACTCCATACATTTTGTTATACAATGATCTTGATAACACTACTCTACAAAATGTACTCCAAGTGCTAGTATGAAAGATTTATATTCCCAAATGTGTAGATCTGCTATCACTTCAAGTTAGTATTTCTATCTCTTCCAGACTTACCAAAGGCAATCGATTCTCTTCGGCTGTTGGAAATCAACACTACTATAGGGAAAGAATTCTGCAGTACTCTACGATGCGCCCATCGTACTGGTCCTCGCTTTGACTATTTGATACCAGTTTCGAAATATATGACTGAAGAATATATTACTCTACAATTCAAGTAAGATATTTTTTTGTGTGCTGATGAATTAAACATTTTTTTATTGAATCATTTTTAGGCAAATAAATATTGTGTTATTCTAGGAACTTATAAAGCATAAAATTTTGATCAATTCCATAGAGTGAAAATGATTACCATATATATTAGAAAAATTGCAAAAACACATCATAATTCATTTATAGTATTTATAAACATAACTAGTATTTCTTATTTCTGTTGTATTAAAAACTAATGAATTATTTATATTTGTTATTGACATTATTATTTTCTTTTGTATTGATTTATTTTTGCAAAATATATTCACTTTTAATAAAATTTAATTTAGAAAATCTAACAGATCAGTCCATTCAAAAATAATTTTGTTTCTTTTTAACTTTTAGTCTAGCAGTACCTTTAATAGTTGATCACTGTCAACCTGATTCGAAACCCACTGCATGTTCTATATCTCAGAGTGAAGCCGGAGATCTTCCACATGACTATATTCGGGAACAAAATCTGACAGAGGTACATTCATTTTTTGCTTTATCATATAAGTATTTTCAAAACACCCTCACCAATTATGTTAGATATATTTAATTTAAAATTAATCTGTGTATAATAACAATTTGCTTTTTCTGAAGCATATTATATCAATGGTAGAAATAATGTTTTTTTTATTATTATAAAGGGGTACATCGTTGTAGTTCAAATATATCAATTCAAAATTTTACGTAATTAATATGATGATATATTCTATACAAGTCTTAAATAAAGTATGTATATGCAAGAGAATTTAATTTAGGAGGGAAAAAAATGCAAAATTTTAAGAGTAAAAAATGCATATTGCTAAAAATAAACAACACAAAATTAATTTTGTGATATTCTAGGAAGTAGATCCTAGCTGGAGGCTTCCTGTTGGTCTTTATATGAGAAGCACCTACAGATTCAGAATTCAAGCTAGAACAGTTGTTTCAGATAATGTGAGTATAATCTGAATCCTTTGTTATAAACCCTATTGGCCTTATCCATATTTAAATTGATCTAAAACTAAAAATATTAGTAAATAGTGTAAAACTTTGATTTTTATAAATTTAAAAAAAAATTATATAGGAAAATAAGAATTTTCTTGAATTATTTCCATGTATTATCGACATCTTCCTAAAAAGGTTTTAGAATTATGGCTAAAAATAGTAGCAGCAGTTGCTTTATATCAACATATTAAAATAATTTATTAATGGAAGGGTATATAATATGCATTCCTAGCATGCTTCAAACCCATGTACATAGTGCAAGTAGTAAAAAAAAAAGAGTAATCAGCATGACATTAACAGTACTATTTTGAAACCTTGAATTGCTAGTTCATAGCAGTTATCCAATAATATATTTTTAATTCATTTGTAATAGTTATTTATAATATCAATCATAAGCATTGCATGCTTATTTATTATATGTGGTAATTGATATCAAAATCTAATTTATTTTCTTCTCCTTTATAAACAGCCTTGTTCTCTTTCTGCTGCAGAATTGGGTCACTCTTTCATTGAGTTTATTTTGGTATTTCAAAGGACATGTGAAAAATAATTACTCTACGCAATGCAGTCTCTACAAGATGACTTTAATACTTTAAAATGTGCCATTTAATAATTTAGACCATGCAATCAAATGAATCTACCATCACATGAAAGTTAGCATGCTCATTACATGGAAGATATGAGCATCAAGTTCATTATGAGCACAATACACACTGTGACGTCTTTTAAAATACACAAGTATTATTCGAGCAATTTAAAAAATGCCCCCAAAACTTCATTTTATATAAGTAAATCTGTTGTGTTTTTTTTAAATACAGAAACTAGTTATGTTCAAAATGTAATTAGAAAAAAGCATGATTATATGTAGACTCTTGAGAACATGTTTATCATCAACTGTTAAGAAGTGCAAAACCATATGTGATATTCTGCATACATTTCTTCATTGTGAATACATCATTGTATTTTAATTTACTTCAATAATAAGGTTTTTCATGAGGGATACTAGACATTTGTATAAAATAAAAAATCTTCATTTGTTATACATGTCATTTGTAATGTGGATGTAAGAATATATTAGTTTATATATTTTAATCATACAGACTTAAATGATTATTTTATGTTTAATTGTACAACTCATAGAAATAATTAATATATTCATGTATGTGTGAAGTTTTAATCGTTATAATTTTAATATATATATATAAGCTCATAGTACTTGTTATTTGATGCACAATTTGTTTTAATCAAAAAATGAGTCAATCATTTTTTAAATATATATAATTATTACTTTCTTAAAAATGTTTTAACAATCTCTGTAAGTATACTTTGATAATGAGCTTAAAGCAAAAATAATTTTACTCTTTACTTGCCTATGTGATATGGTCAATTCATTTGTAAAAGAAATATTTTAGATTAATAAAATTTATTTCATTTTGAATTATTCAAATGCTATTTTTCCAATACCAACTTTGAAAAGATGAGCATTTTGTCAGAACTGTTATTAAACAATTTCAAATCTAGAAGCTTAATGGATAATGATTTATTAGTAAATTAAACTTCAAATTTTAAATATTAATATATAAAGTTTCAACTTTTTTTTGTGATCCAACAACATTTAAGCCATTTATTTACTCTAAACAAGTAACTTACTACAAAATATATGTTTTTGAGTGCCTAGTTAAACATATTGAAGCAATATTCAAATTATTTAAATTTATATTGTAATATATCAATACTGGCATTACTATTTTTTTTATATAATATACATACTGGATAGTAATCATTATTCTAAATTTGCTTCTTGAATAAGATCAAATACAAAGTATTTAAAACTACAAAATCTTATTAAAGAGGTTCAATGTTTTATCAATTCAAAATTCTTTTCGAAAATGTATTTTTAAAATAGATTTATTTTATATAAAAATAGCAACTAGATAAATTAAAAGTATATTTATTTAATAAATATTGTAAAATAATTATCTGTTTGTTAGAAAATAATGTTTTCTGACAGTTTTTCATTTTTTAACAAGATGTAAAATAATTCCTTTACCATGAAATCAATACTTATTTTTTAATGCACCAAAAGGAATAAATAAATTAGACTAAAATTATTTTCTTTTCATGAAGTTGCAATACTTTTCAAATAGTCATTATATTTTTTCTCTTGAGTATTGTATAATTTCATTACTTTTTTTAGTTGACTTTCACTGAGCTCTTTGCCATTTATATCATGGGTAGGAATCCCCTAAATTTGAGAGAAGAAAAATATAAATAAAAATATGACTAATGCATTATATTATCATCAACAATAAAATGTATGTAATTTGAAATCCAAACCTTATCGTTAAATTTGGAATATTTATCAGTCATTTCTTTAAACATTTCACTAGGTGGCATTTTCTTAGCTGCTTCCCTGGCAGCTTTCAGAGCTTCTTGTTCCTGCTTCTTTTTTTCTTTTTCTAATTTCTTTTCAGCCTCAATCTAATAAAACAAAACACATCTTTTTAAACATAAATGGCCATTTTTTATATCATAACAATTTAGTAGATATTTTAAGAACCAAGACAGATCACCATAAAAATAACTCAATTTACTTATTTCCAAATCATCACTTCTGCTTAATTTTTTAAAAGGCTAGCATTTTCATAATGACTAAAAAACATAAATTATTCTTGAGAGACAAGATATCAATTTTTATCTGAATCAACCATAAATAATAATAATAATAGGTCACAGAATATTGTATGGTTTTAAATAGGTGAATAACATTAGTTTTGCTTCTGCAGTTCAATTTGTTTCTATAGTAAATAATTTTATAGAAAATAGCAGTCATTTTAAAATTAATTTCATACAAAATATTCACAGTTATTACAATTATCCAGTGGTGTACAAATTGTACTTTTTTAACTTTAAAAAAAAATTCAGTTTTGTATATCTTTTGTTTGTACTTTCATAATTTGAATAGATACAAATTAAAAAACAGTAAAGATATGGTTTGGTGTTGAAAATCATAATTAAGAAGTTAATACAAAAATTCAGCATTCCATATAAATGAATAATTGAAAAGCTTTATTTTTCCAATACTTACTTAAAAAGAAGAAGATTCAGTAATCTACATACAATAATTTGTTTAATTATTTAAAACAATTCTGTTAAAAAATTCATTTCAAAAAGAAGTATTTGGAAATAAAAACTCACATGCAATTTGATTTCTTTCTCTCTTGCAAGTTCTGCAGGATCAACGAGTTTTATGGCAGTTTTCATACCTGGGAATTCATTACTCATTTAAACAAAGGCAAGTACAAATTTTTGTCTGGATTAAAAAGCGTTTTTAACTAAATGGAATTTCATAATTTTTAAAATTGCATTAAGAAATTTTGTTAATAGTGCAGTAAATTAGTAAATATGCATATTTTTAAAAGCAATTATGATAAAAATTACCCTCTTGATCTTCCAGTCGTACTCCTAGAATTGGTAATACATCATCTCTCAATTCATCGCATTGTTTCAAAATAACAGTAGCTATACAAAATTAAAATTCAAAATATTTTTATAACCAATAAAAAAGTACAAATTAATAACTATAAATGCATGCATGGAAAGGAGTCTGATCCTATTTTTTATTCAGCTTTTACTAGAAATGCTACAAACTAATCATGATATAATATGGTCCAGTAACAAAACAATACAGCATTAAAAAGTGTGGAAATAATGTAAATAAATGTTTTCATTGTAAGAGGGCATTTGAATACTCCTCTGTGTGCATATTTTAGTCATTTTATCTTGTGAATGTCATGATTTTATAATGCAAAAGTTGCAAGATCAAAATGCTATCTTAGATAAGTAGAAAAAAAAAATTTCCCTAAACTGATGTAATTTCAGAAAATCTGCAAAATTAAATTTGAAAATTTCAGTCAGAATATTATTTTGATCAAATTCAATTTTGGTTTAACGGCATAAACAAACAAATAGATAATTGTTAGGATTGCTAGTCATACATAAGAGACATATAGCTGCTTTGAAGGAAAGATTTACAATAGTTAGTGTGGAATTTTTTTCATCTATTTTTTTTTAATGTGTAATCTATATTTTCCCCTAATTATCCTTCCTATGACACAGCTCTTTTTTAAATCTATTCAATTTGGCCACTTGCTAATTTTTTACAGGATTTTAATTGAACTATACAAAGTCAAGGGGAAAATGCAATCAAAAGTAATCTGCTATAGTTACAGAAAAGAAGGGGCTGAAAATTTAAAGAATTTTTTTTCATACTTTAAATTCTACAATAGTACAATAAAAAATAGTCATTTATTGAACAATATATGGCAGATTTTGCATAATATGTAACATCCAATACTATTTTTAAAAATGAAATTTCATTTATTTATAATTTTAAATAAAGATTACTATTGTGAAAAAAGTCAATAGCAATAACATTAGAATTATTAATGTAACAAAAATAATTCAGTATTATTTTAATAATAAAAAGTAGTAAAATAAATATTGCTGAAAATTAGATTTCAATACAACTGATAAATTAATAAATATCGAATTCAAAACACACTGCAGATATAAAAGCTTAAAAAATTATTTGCAAAACTACCTTTAATTTCCTTAGCCTGCTGTCTTATATTTTCTCGGAAATCTGCCAAAGTTTTCAAGTAAGGCATTAGCAGATCTTCATTAATCTGAAAAATAAAATTTATGAAAATGAAAAAAAATATATGCTTAAGTTGTTCATAACTTATGATGCAATTTTATTATACAAAAAAAAATTATCACAATTTAAAATTTATATATAGACATAGTAAAAATATAATATTTATTTGTCAAATTAATACTGGTGTAAACAAACATAAATGGATCTTCAATTTACAACTATGGTAGAACTAATTTCCTCCCTGTAGTCTCATTCAATGATACTTCATAAATAAAATTACTTCAAAAAATTATTTTATATAAATAACACATTGGGTTTTTTTTTAATTAAAAAACAATATTTAGCAAAGAATCTAAACATATTTAGTGGAAAAGATATAAAATAAACCTAATATTACATGACTTTCATTTCAATCAAATATAAACTCTTTTAATTATAAAAAAGAAATTTACCGAATTTTTATCAAGAATTATGTAATAAAAATTATTGAGTTGAGAATTTCAATCTTACACAAAAAAAAAATACAAATATGTTTCATGCTGGTTAAATTTAATTAAAATGCGACATAATCTTAATCACTTATTCAGAAATTACACATTTAATATCGTTAAATTTTAATTATCACATAACTGACAGATGTAATAATTAATGAATGTATCCTTATATAAGTATAAGGAATAAGTAAAGTATATATTTTTAAATAAAAAGTTTAAACTACCTGTGTAGTTGAATTTTCTGAAGAATCTTGAAGTGAATCACCAAAACTAGCACCAAATATCTGTATTAAAATAAGAAATTACATACTATAAGTCAAGATTAAACAGAAAACAGTGTAATATATTTGTTTATCTGCTACTGTTAATATTATAATTTTTGTATGCTTTTCATTCATTAAAATTGACAAGGTCTAGTTATTATCAAACATTTAGATAAATTGTTCTAAAAAAATTTAATTTAAATGCTATTATGTTTTAATTTTGTAATTTCAAATTAAAACTTTTGAACACCATAGTAGAACTATAAATATATTAAAATAAACATTATTAAATGGTACAATTTGTTGCCTCACGATTTTTTATTAAAAATATTTTTATATAGAGATTAATTATAACCTTTGGTTGAAACCAAAAAAAAATTTTTATCTACATAAGAACTTTTTCAACATAGTAGTTTTTATAAAGTTAAACATAATTTCTCTATTAGAAGAGATAAACATTCAGGAAATTGTTACAATTTGATATTTATTACTTCAAAAATATGGAAATTGCACGTTAGTAAGATGTAATACATGATGCCTTTAGCTGGTGTATATTTGGCACCTTAGGCTAGTAAATTGTAACATCAAAGTTCTTTTCTGGAGAAGAAAATATGTTACAGAATATTTATGCCATAAAATTAAAACAATTTTATTTGTGAAGCAGAACATGGTGCAATAACCCATGACCAATAATGCAATATTCAATGTTTATTGGTCATACCAAGTTATGATTACATAGATGGTCATACCATATAAAGATTTTATGATTACAAAATTGAAATATTTGAATTATAATAAGACATACAAACCTTTAGCATTTTTAAAATATAAGACATTATATTCGTCAGCACCTTCCGATTACAAGATAATAAGTTAGACTTTTTAGTATTCATATATATGTTAGACGATGTTATAAGATCATGAATACTTTCAAGAGCTCCTCGAGTATCAATATTATCTAAAAGATTGCAATACAGATTTATAAATATTATTGAGAAAAGCAATTTTTTTAAGTTTTAGTCTATTAATTTTTATATTAATTTATAAAAAAATATATAATTCATCTAAGTTTTTCAATGTAATTAGTGCAATCAACATTTTGTGTTTTAGTCATTAAATGCAAAGAAATAAAATTTTATATTTTAGCATTTTACTAATAATAATGATTATTACAAAGTCTCAGATTATTTACTTTAATATATTTTTACAATAAATATAATATTAAAATTTTTTTCAACATTAATTATCAAGTTACAACAATTTTCCTCAAAAGCTACTAAGTTAGAATTGGATGTTATTTTTAAAACTCAATGTAAATAAAATTTAAAATCATATGTTTTCTTTTTTGTATTAAGAGTGAAATATTTTTTTCCACAAACAATTCTTTTGCCAAAATTTTGTTAAATAAACTAAATAAAAGCAATGTAATTAGTTGAAATGTTGTAAATTTTTTAATGTAATTTACATAACTAATGATAAAATTAAATCATAAATGAAATAATTAATTTCTAAAATAGTCTTACCACATAAAGATTCATGAACGCTAGCTTGTTTTTGCTGAAATCTGAAAGTAATATTTCATACCCATTATTATTTGAAAAAAAAATAATATTCAAATAGTAAAATAAATATAAAGAGTACAAAATAGAGATATATCATAAAAGCAATTCCCAAAATAATTGTATGCATAATGCAGCACTTAAAAACATTAATTAAAATTGCATATATATCTGATAATTCAGCAGAAATTAAATTATAATGTTATAATTTCTTGTATTATGTATTAGTACAAAAATATTTTATTGAAGAAAAATTATATGTATAAATAATTCAGTTTGTCCTCTTTAAAATTATCAAACAATTAATTCAAATAAAGAATAAAAGTGAAAAACTTCACAAACACCAGAAAAGAAATGTTTCTAAAAATTTTATCTTCATTAATTATTTTATGTTGTTATAGGCATTTTATAGCCCAGTCAATAAATATATGGGAGTAGATTTTTTTTTCTGCATAGTACATTATTATGATGTTTAATAATTACTGATATAATAATGATGATAATAATTCTATATACCATCTTAAACTCCAAAAATGGCTAAATTTATGTAAAGTAAAAAATTATAGAAATTTAACTTTTATATATAAATTCTGAGCAGACTAATACAATCTTGAAGCAATTAAAGAAATAATTTCTTCAAAGAGGTTTTGATGTCTCATGTTCAAGAAACATCCAAGGGTAAAGGATCCATCAAGTCATCCTCAAGTTTGTTCCTCTTCATGTGATAGATCCAAAAGCTGGTGTTAGGCCATCAAAATCCTCACTACCACTCTAAGATAAAATCTGTTTAGTATTGTCACACTCCATATCTCTGCAGTGTTTGAACATGATGGAGCCCTTCAAACTTGCTTCGCAACAAGATTAGATTCCATTAACTTGCATTTCACTTATCATCAAGCATTAGAATTTCTATACTGCACTCCCAAGTGAAACGTTAAAAATTAAGAAATCTTCTGAGAATAAAAGTTCAAGTGAAATTTTATAGATTAATGTGCATTATTCACTCAGAAAAGATAGGGTTCTTTTTTTTTTGCAAAGTTGAGAAATAAATCAATTTTCAAATATTGTAGATGTGCTTCTTATTCATACTATAAAAACTAACAGTAAAAATAGCAGGAAATTTAATCTCCTTTAAAATAGTGAAATAATTACTAAAATTGACTGCATCCTTCTTTGTAGTTTTCAGGCACCAAAAAATTCTTTTAGGATCAGCAATATTGATTTTTTTCATTTTAACACCAAGATACACAGATGTATTAAAAAAATATAATTTTATGCCCCCTTTTGTAAGGCAAGTTACTTTTTCCATACCTACCAACCATGTTAGTAGAATAATTTATTTAAAGGTAAATCTATACCTTTATTATGAATAAAAATATATTTTCATGGCTAATTCTTTTCTCATATAGTAATAAAATTGCTGTTTAGTATTTTTATTAATGCTTATAATATTCTTACAACCAACAAATAATTTATTTCACATGTAAAAATATAACTAATTATAATATTAAAAAAACATTTGTTCTAAAATTAATTAAGCAACATTCATATCATCTCAAAATTTAATTTGAAAAACTTACACAGAATATAAATTGTGTTCTTCTGTTCCCCACTTTTGAAATGCTTCTCTACCTTTTTTAGGTAAATCTCGAATAGAGTCTTTAACATTCAGAATAAATTCCTAAAAAGTTAATTTTAGATTTATTAAAAATTTCAGTAATCACAGAGCATCAATATCTCCTTAAAAAACAAATTCAAAAATTTAAAATTATAAATAAGTAAAATATTATATTAGACCTACATTTAGCTTTCACTTAGTATTTATACTAATTGTTTAATTCTTTTATAGTTGGAACCAAAACTTTAAATATATTTAAATTTAAATTTTCAAGAAAATAATTTAAATATTAAATCATTTTTATGTCGTAAAAAATTTCTAAATTTAGAAAAATAAAAAATTGAATTTTTTTTTTTTTAATAGCACATTTTTCTCCTCATAAACAAGAATATTTTTAAAAATTTTATATAGCTCTTTATTTTATATTTTATTTACAGACACTTTAGAAATACATTTAAAATGTATTTATCAACATTTAATTCAATGATTATTTATATTTGATTAATTTAGATATGATTGATTTATTAACAGAAAGAATTCTTTTACTAATTATCAAATAAAAATGTATTCACAAAAACATGTGCCACACAAAAAATATAAGCTCCATAATTTTCTACTAAAGTTTTATTTATAGTCTATCAGTTATTGACAATCTTCAGAATGTTTTATTAATAGAAAACTAAATTAAAACCATTCATTTCCATTAGTTTGCATTTTTCATTTGAAACAAGTCCAAAAAAAATTTAATTTGCTTAAATAGATTTTTCAATTACTTATATAAATAATTTTAAAAATTAGATTCCAGAATAATTAAACATGCTTACATAAAAATATATATATTCTTCAAACATAAATATCATACATTTACCAGTTTCAATTTCAAAACAGTAAAACTATACAAAATTCAAGTAAAGATTAAAAAGAAAAAAAAATTATAAATACAGATTATTCATATCATTCAAAATTAATACTGATATAGATAGATATTTATTTTGTTATAAAAATCATTTGAAGCATAATGCATGATTTCTTACTAACAATATAATCAGTTTTAATTAAGAATCTGTAGCAATCCTATATAATCCACAATGGAATTATCAAATACCATCGAAACTAAACAATTTGCAAACTGGCAACATTTCAAATTTTTTTTTACATTTGTGTATTGCAATTGAGATCATTATATTTAAAAATCCAAATTAAATCTAATATTTAAGAGTATTAAATAATTTCAAAAAATTGCCCTAAAATAAAATACAATATTTACAGAATTTAAAAAAAACAAAAACAATAAAACAAAGGAAATAAGTTAATAATTATATAGCAATGAAGATAAACTAGTAAGATGTACTAAAATTTATTTTTTAATCTTCAAAAATCCAATTCATAAAAAAAGAAAAAATCAACATACTGTTATAAACTTTTCATAATGTAGAGCTATATCCAAAGTCTGGGGACTGTAATCTAAAGTATCTTTCCACGAATGTAACAAGAAGGCCAATCTAATCTGTCTTGAAGTATGATGTTCTAATGCAGACTGAATGGTTATGAAATTCTTTAACGATTTTGACATCTTGCATCCAGAAATAGTTAAATGTCCAGAATGCAGGAAATACCGAACCCAATGGTCATTATTGAAGTAAGCCTGAGATGAAATACAGCATTAAATTTTAATACAAATGTATCATGTAATATATAAACTTTTTGATTCTCATTTCTATGCATAATTACTGTATACAAATATGTTTCAATACAAGACTAGTAATAAAGTACATTTTTAAAAAAATTAATTACAGATACTCTAACTAATAATAACTATGATAACAATATTAATGACATAAATTTTTTTTAATTTCTGACATATATTTGGAGAGTGGGAATTTCTCACCTCAGATTGAGCTAATTCATTATCATGATGAGGAAATTTCAGATCAAAACCTCCGGTATGAATGTCCATGGATTCTCCCAAAAGAGCACTTGCCATCACGGAGCATTCAATATGCCAACCTGGTCGTCCCTAGTTAAAAAAATTTTTTTTTACTTTCAAAGAATGAAAAGAAAATTTGAGCATTTTTATGATAGAGGACAAAATATAATAATATTTATTACCATAGCTGCAATATTTAGTATATAAAAAAATGGAGTAACAAATCATTAATAAATAAATCCAAGTTGAATTTTTAAATTGTTCTTCTTTGGCATATTCATAGAATCATTTCTTTCATTAACTTCTCTTAAGGGGACTTTCAAAAGAAGTGATAAACCCTTCCACTCAATAAATGACACTTTTGCAACTTGGTATTTATTAATGTGACAACACAAAATTTGAAATTGCAACTTTCCACAAAAGTGTTTCTTAGATCATAAATAGAAAGCAAATTATTGAACCTAAGTAACAGAAAGAACTAATTATGCTGCTATTAAGAATAATTTTGAAATTGCAGTGTAAAATCCACACGTTGTAAACACAGGATTGCCAAATTGTTACTTTAGATGGAAGTACTCCTGCAATTGATAATGAAAACCTAAACACTGCCTATCAAATGAATTAAACATTGTTTAAGTGTAAATATTGCATTTTTTTTAAAGAAAAGAAATATCAAATTCCAATTTTATGTAATTTATTTTGATTTAAGAAATAACCATATACAAAAAAAAAATTTTCTTCGGTGTGTCAAATAATATACAACAACACCATCTATTAGCAAAACATAGAACCTATCATTTTTTTAAAGTTTTTAATTAAACTAATTTAAAATTTTATTTAAATTTATCCAAGACAATAATGTTGACTGTAAAACTTTGATGCCACAATCTAAAAACAAAAAGAGAAATTGAGTCTTATAGGAAGTGCAGAAGATACACTTATGTGCAGAAGATTTTAACAGTAACGGAAGCTTTTATTTTCTTAAAATTTCATTATTTTGAACAACTGTAAAAAAATTAGATTAACATATTTAATTTACATATATTGAATAAATGCAGGTTAATCTACAAATAAAAAAAATCATTGTAACAAATTTTAACATTTGTTTATAATGTTAAAACAATCACAAAAATATTTTTTATTACTAACAATATTAAAATATCCCACATTTTTGTAAATAAAATTTTCACTATTTTATTTACTATCTGAAATTTAGAATTTATATTGTAAGTGGATTTCATTTAAAACTTAAGAATCTTCGAAAGTCTAATTAAAAGTGTCCATAAAATTCTTCAATATGAAATCTAAATTGTGTTTTTGCAATTGCAAATAAAAATTATATTTTTCAATATAACATAAAGAATTAAACTTATTTCCACTTACTTTTCCCCAAGGAGAATTCCACGAAGGTTCCCCAGGTTTTGAAGTCTTCCACAGAGCAAAATCACTCGGACTTTTCTTTTCACTCAGCCTCTCAGAAGATACACTTAATTCACCTGATTAGAAAATATCGAAGTATTTTAAATAAATAAAGATAATTTTTATTTCTGAAAGAACGTACAGAACATACGTTTGAAGTATTTATTCAAATTTAAGACATTATTTTGCAATACATAGAGCTACAAAATAATTCGAACATTTTGATTTCATCATGTGTTTTTAAACACAGTTAACTTCCAAGAAAAAAACCCCAATTTTATTAAAAATCCTAATTATTAAAAAAAAAAAAAAAGTCAAATTGGGAAAGGTTTATAGATCAATTGCTTAAAGGCACAGCATTATGTCAAATTTACTACACAAGAATATCCAATCACACCAACCAAAGCCTGTTTATAGTTCTTCAAAAATTCTAGAATGATCTCAAGGCATATATACCAAGCTAACAGTTGTTTTATATTTCTTCAAGATCCAAAAATTTTGCATTAACTAACATTGCCAAACCTGAAGTCAAAATAGTCAATTTAGCTATATTTTTTAAAGTTTTTTTACTAGTACCATGCACATTTTATGTATATAAAAGCCTTTAATGCATAGAGAAAAATTACAAAATTTAAAAAAAAATATTAATTTATTTAAAATTGAATAATTATTTTTAATGAATTTTGTAACAATATAAGGCAAATAAATTTTCTTACTATTGTAATAGAAGAAAAGCATTTAAAGACATTTCTTTTCACCTATTAAAATCAAAGTATTCACTCATATTTGAGATATATACTAAATATGATGCATTATAGATATTAATTTGTAATACTTTAGACTGATTGTCATTTATACAACACTCAATTAACCAATAACTTCTTTCTACTTTTAAGCTGGCAAGTGTCTTTGCTAAAACTAAAACATTTTTTTTTTCACTATTATTTTTGTTCTACTTGTACAAGCATAAATCAAAATAAAGAAAAACTGCCTAATTATTTTCCTCCAAAATTCTAGCTTTTATTTATATTAAAGTAGGCAAGCACTTATTTTAATTATGGTACTTTATTACTGCTAATAATTATTTATATCATTTTATTGATCCACTAATCCTTTTTTAAAAAGTATTTCTTATTATATATAATGTTTAAATTATTGACATATAATCCCATGAATGTTGGATAATAATGGGAAATTACACATATAAATATCATTGTATGATTATAATTAGTTTTGAGAATAATTAGTATGCTTTATTGTGTTCTTTTATTAAAGATACATTGCTGAAATCAATTTACACTAACATGAAGGACATAATACATAAAATTTTACAAGAACTTAAAATTACATTAACTTACCTTCCCCTTCTTGTAACTTTTTCAAATCACCAAAAGCTTCAGGTACTAATTTTCCATAAAAGTGGTTCGGCATTTGATCAAATTTATTTGTATCAAAATATACAGATCCGTTTGATTCATACCTGAATTATAAGGAAAAACTATGCATTTTTGGCATATATTTCAAAATTTGTAACAATATTTAATTATTTCATCATCTTTTAGCAAACACTTACGCCAAGTCATTTTCAATTATTTTTTCAACATAATTTATGATTTCAGGAATATATTCAGTAACTCTAGTAACAGCATCTGGCTGTAAAACCTATTTAAAAAAAATATCAAAGAAAATTACATAAATCTGCTACAGAAAAAAAATACTACATTCATGCCAAATACCTTGATTAACAAATTGAAAGATAATTAATGAAAGATGGTAACTTAAATATGCATCAACAAAATAAATGAATGGATGATTTCAAAATTTATCCAAAATGTTTACCAATAAAAGGAAATAATCATTTTATAAACTTTTCATTAAAAAAGTTAACTTTGTAAAATATTTTAAGATTAATTTTTGTGAAATTTTCCCATAGGTGCATAGATGCTGTACAATTCCAATGTTTCAGGAAATTAATTTTAAATTATGATTCAGTTTGGATTATCTTTTCCCATCCATTCAGATTTGATATGGTTTGTCACTCTACAGTCATCTTGTGCACACTTTAGGCTAAACAGACCGGGACCTACAGTTTAAAGTGGATTCCGAACCACTACAAACATCCATGGCACCGCCGGGACTCGAACCCGAAACCTGTAGTACCGAGCGCCAGAGCGTTAGCCACTCAGCCATTCAGGTCCCCCATTCAGATTTGAAATAGAGAGGTTGGAAGTACCTTTTGATACAAAGGCCAGCAGTTTTGGTTAGAGAATAGTTTCAGTCATTGAAAATATTTATTGCTTGATGATTTGGCTTGAATTAGCAATTAAGTATTAATAAATATGCTGTTGAATTTTGAGGTTAGTGTTCAATTTTTTTTTACTGTAAATAATCATACTGGAGTTCAAGCTAGTGTGAATTCAGATTTTTAAATATAAATAAATTGTTGTTTGTGTTGAAATTTCCTTACAGGTGCAATTTAACATATTTATAGATAATATATAATTTACTAGAAAATATCAGCAAATTAATTGCAAATGCATTGATTTTAGTCTTTCATTTTTTACAATGTTTTTACTTTAAGAATTTAAGACCCAAAACTTTTTATCAAGTAAAATAAATATATTTTAAATTATTTTTTAAATAACAAGCTAAAGAACATTTTCAAAGCTGTGGTCAGAAAAGCCAAAAGAATAATTAATAATTTGTAATTTCAAGTTAGCTGCATTAATACTAAGATGCAACAGAAATAATTCAATATTCCTTTAAAATATACTTATTAATAAGAAAACTGAAATTACACTGTAAAACCTTACTATTCATTAGTTAATGCCAATTATTTTCAAAATTTCACAATATTTTCAAACAAATCAAAGTTAAAAAATTCAATTCAAATTTACTTGCATTTTAATAAAATTTAAAAAATATTTAATTTATTATAATATTTAATTTATACATAGAAATGTATAGTAAATCAAACATATTATTTTAGTTAACTTAAGTCCTTTATTTTGAAAAAATAATTTAAAAATACTAATTATTTATAAAAATTTGTAATTCCTTATAAAACACCATTTAATTTCCATAGATAAATTTTTATAAAAAGTCTAAAATCTAAGTCTTGTCTTTATACTTTTAGTCCAAAAATTCTTAGAACTTTTCCTCAGATACATTACAAGGATCAGTATATATAGGGATTTGCTAATCTAAAAAAAAGTTGGTACTTTTTCATTAGCTGAGCACAAGCAATAAATCACCAAATATCACTAAACATAGATGTTTTAATTTCTTTAATTTTTTCATTGAAATGAGTTATTTGTTTTATGAAAATGAATTGTTTTATTTTTGAAATTTTTTATATTGTCAGTGTGATTGTCGCCAAAACAAAAAAAAAATCTAAAATTCGAAAAATTTGCATTTGGCTGAAGGAAAAGTACCAAAACATACACAAGAAATAATAATAGAATATCGTAAATAAGTAGCACATACAAATAACAATGAAAAAGGAGAATTATTTTAATCTGTTAACTTACATTTTTGGCATTTTGAATGTAAATATTATGCAAAAAGAAAAATAAAGCTATATAAATCGAAATTCAAGTTTTCAAATAGTCATCTAACTTCTATGTCTTTTTAAAAACTATTTGATTGGAAAATATTCTACATGTCTTACTTGATTGGAAAAATGTTTGCTCTCGTGGTGACATGTTTGAACAATATAGGAATTTTTTAAATTTCTACTTATAAATGGATTTTGAACTTTAGGTGAGTTGAAGAAAAAACTCATTAATGGTTTAAATTTAGAAATATTCAGTAAATGAAATTGTGACATTTTCTTAATTTATAACTGAAGAAAAAATTATCATAATCAAATTTTAAACAACTCACATTTAATGCATCCATATCTTTGTAAAATGCTTCTTCCCACATAGCTGGTAATGAAAAAAATATAGAGTTATCAAATTCTGTATTAGAATGTAATTTATCTTGCCAATCACTTAATGTATCTTCACTATTTTTCAAAAGATCTTTCAAAATCTGCAATTATAAAATTAGTCATTTTTTAATACATGAAATAAGTAATTATTTTACATTATTAAAAAAAATTACTATAAAATTTACATTATTAAAAAATTTTTACACAATTACAATTTTTTTAAATGTATATATTACTGGTGTCAGAAAACGTACTAAAAAAATATGAAAACAGGAATTATAGCCCTAATAAAATAAAAACAGCAAGTGAAACTTCTCAACCTCACATCTATATTTAAGCAGAGAATAATGTAAATACTTTTTGGATAATTAAAAATGAAATTCCAGATATTCAAAATATTGAAACCAATTGTATTTAAAAAAAATTAAATTATGAAGAAATATTAACAAAAATTTTTGAATACCTCTTCCTTTTCTTTTGATGAAATTAAATTTTCAGCATTTTTCACAGCATTTTCAGTTTTTTCAATCACATTTTCAAGCATTGTCCTTTTATCCACATCTTCAGTAGTCTCCAGAAATTTTTTGTAAACCTTGAAAAATTTAATTCATTTTACAATTTTTAATAAGTTTGTCTCATTCTTTCAAACAAATTGAAAAATAAATAAAGGTAGTTAGTTTAAAATATATTTTATTATAAGCTTTTAATCTAAATACTGTAATGTTCTATATCCCAGTTTTTCAAATAAGTCATTATTTGCCAATACATTACAGAAATTTTTTTAATTCTAGACATTTAAAAACTAGGCTTTAATAATATATTTTACTTCTGAAATATTACTTGCTTGCTCTTAACAATGTAAGGCTTAACAAGTAGAACTTAATGTAACTTAAGCACATTTATTTACTAATAATATTCATATTCTGACACAAAATAATACTGCTCATGATAAATTAACTATTATTTAATTTTCAATTTTTAAATTAAATTACAATATTAAAACTGAAAATATACACATATTTAATTTCCTCATGAAACACAATTATATGCCTCAAGTAAAATTAAATAAACATACAACAAAATTTAACAATGTAGTATTTTTAAAATAAATATACATATATCTTATACATATTTATTTTAAAATGTGTTTTTGAACTATTAATCATTAGAAAACCATTCTGGGAAAGGAAAAAAACTTACTTTTATTGATTCTTGAACATCAGAAATAACTTTACTCAAATCAGTATTTTTCTTCACATATTCATCGAACAAAAACTTTTGTCTCGCTCTTTTTATGATCTAGAAATATAAAAATATTTTAAGCTCAATAAAATAAAAAAATTATTTAATGCATAACTAACTGACATTATTTATAATAGATATCCAATATTCAAAATGGATACGTTTATAATATATTTTAAATTGGTACATAAAATTACCTTATTTAAATCATGAATCACATCTAAAGAAATCATCACATAAATTAATACTTTTCAATAAATTGTAAATTCATAATCAGTATATAAATCTAAAAAGAAATCTTACAATTGTTTTAACTCCATTAGATATAACATTATGGAAAAGTGCAAAACACTGCTGCTTTATTAAGAATAATATGTATATATACATACATTGTTTTAAAAACATCTAATACAATATTTAAGTAGCACAAATAAACAATTGGGATTTTTCCCCCCTACAATAGTAAAATAATGGATAATATATTCTAAATTTACAAAAAAAATCATATATTGTATAAAATTATTGGTAAGTGTAATTAATTTTCTTGCTAATAAAATTATAAGAAAATATTACATAAAATAAACAAATTATTTTATCTAAAAAATAATATTCCTATTTGGAAGTTTATAATTTCACTGAAAGTGCCTGCATTTAAGATTTTAAAACAAAAGTACATAGAACCTCAAAATACCTTGTCATCGATGTCTGTTATATTCATGACATAAAAAACATCATAGCCAAAATATTCTGATAAAACTCTTCGAAGAATATCAAATGAAATGTATGACCTATATAAAAAAAAGAAAAATTTTAAAGTTTCTAATAGCTTACATACATTACATAAACATCAAAACTTTTATTAAATCAAAATATTTCTTTTAAAGACATGTTCTTCTTTATAAACTTTTCATTTTTATTGAAAGATTGCATTTTTAAACTATAGCACTTTTATAACTAATAAATTTTTGTCACTCTGTGATTGTCCAATCACAATTATGCATTTAATGATATAGTATATTTCAATTAAATAACATATATTTTGCTTTGTATGCTGATTTTTAACCTTTCACAATCTAAGACTTGTATTTTGTTGAGATTAATACTTCTAATGATGTTAAAATGATATTCAAGTCAAAATGATTAAATCGATTTTAATTAAAATGCTTAGTTTAAAATAAACAAACCATTAATAAAAGTACAATTTTAAATCCAAAGTAAAATTTGAAGTTATATATGGATCCGAGAAAAATATTTTACCTTGCATGACCCATGTGGGCAGCATCATAAACTGTGGGGCCACAGCTGTACCAGAGTACTTTGTTTCCAAATTGGGGTACAAATAATTCCTAAGGGGGAAAAAATACACTTTAGCAGCCCCTCGTTTTGATCTGCACAGAACAACAAAAAGGTGCAATACAATATATAGAAAATAACATTGTAACTCTAATTTCAGACCTAGTACAGACCTGAATAAAATTACAGGACAAAATTTCACTAGTTATGCAAAGATTATTTTGTGCTTAAAACCCATAGTTAACTATAAAAAGAAAATTTAAGAAGCTATAAACACTTTTAATATATATCTTTTAACAATTATTTCTTAATTTTTTTTTCACTGATATATACAATGACCAAGTTTCACTTGTCTTTTAACCTTTGTTTTGAAATAATTTTAATATGAAAAGCAAATATTAAATCATCTTTTGCAGAAAAACAAGGGTATTTTTATAGGTTTCTCTAGCTTGTTCATACTTAATAGAAATACATCATAACATAGTGTATAAACGAGAAAACACAAAAGGAGCCTCAGATCAAAGTATAATTTTACAAAAGTATAAGTCTAGTAAAATATGACTAGATACTTAAAAGTATTTAATACGTACTCTGAAAATAACAAAAAATATTCAACTCTAGAAAGGAAATTTTTCTCATCAGTAAAATAAACATTATTTGTCAACCTTTTAAAATTTATATTTTAGCATATATTTACTGACTTTCAATCTAATCATGTTAAAAGAAATACAGTAGGAAAAACAAATAACCAATATAGAATAAAAGAATTTTTATAGTATATATAACAGAAGAGTACCAAAAAATACCAATTAAATGATCAATTTTTCGTGCACATCTCTCTTCGCAAGTGTAGCACATATATTTTGTATTTACATATATCAAGATCTTTTCTTTGGAGAAATCTTCACACATTCAGACTAGATTATAGTCAGTGTCATTTTTGATGATGTGAGCCTTTTTTTCTCCAACTAATAGCATCTTCAGCTTTTATGTCTTTTTGGAAATTTGGGGATATATGCCTTATATCTCTCAGTGATGGGTTACAAAAGGATAATTTTTGTTGTAGCCATTCTGTTATTTTAATATAGCTATGGATATCATGAAGAAAGTCTATATTGTCAAGGCACTTAAATATCTTTGAAATTACAGAACAACATCAAACCTTTTCAGAGAAATCCAATTGTCTGTATATTTACACTTAATATTTAAGAGGCATAATCCCTTTTTTTGACCAATAATTTCTAGTTTCAAAAATTTAAATATGAACAAGAGGAGTCTCTTTTTGTAAGATGTTCGTATAGATTAAGAAAATATTGGCCATAAATACAACAAAATTAAGGTACAATAGATTATTTGATTTTTTTTTTTTTTTTTTTTTTTTAAGCTGCAAATGCTGTTATGTCCATCACTGAGTTTAAAGTTTGATTTTGGTAGAAATTCTGAAATATACATATTTAAAGCATCATGTTGCTTAAATATTCTTTAACATGTTGGACCTAAAGTCAGCCATTTATTCTCAACATGTCTCACAAATAAAGGATCGCCAACATCTCTTAGAAGATGTAATTCTTGGAATTCATAATAGTATTCCCATCTTGCAGGTGAAAACTTAAACTATTGTAAAACGGAAAGGACAAAACTTTTTACATCACAATTCCATGCAATAATACCTTTCTTAAAGGCATTATGAACTGTATGTAAGTTGCAAGTTCCATCGTCTACAAGATCACCTTGGCTTTCGGAAGCAAAATCCCGTCCATCCGTGCTAGTATCAAGTCCAGAGGAATTTTTCAAAAGAATTATTTTTTTTCTGCAACAATGAAACATATCACATACTTGCGAAGCTGAATTTTTTGTGCACAGTCAATAATGGGTCGAATAAACATCCTCCTTACAAGCTGTACTCTATTTACTAATTTGGTGCTTATAAATTTTATTTGAAGCCATTGTTTAGAACAATTTGTTGCAGCATTTTGAATGCAAACACAGAAATAAACCAAGAAGAAACATGAGTTCCATAACTTAGTTGTGGAAACTGAACTGTAAAAGTTACTGCTTAATTAGGCAACATCTATGGGGTCTAGCATGGTACAAGAAATGATCCAGAAAGGAGAAGTGGTAAGAAATGCTAGGAATAACCATGGAAGTTGATTGAACATGTTGCAACAAGTTAAAAATAGAGTTCCTGTTTTCATTATCTGCCTCATTTCCACTCTTCAAAATAAAACAATACAGTCTGCTCTCTTTCATTTTTTAAAGAACACAACCCAAACAATAATGTACTTTTCTTGGATTGCACAGTTATTCTGCACTCTTTACCCTGATACACATTGCTCCTATTAAGTCATTCCTTCATGTCAAACAAGAAATGCTAACCGCTTCCATGACCTCATTTCTTCAACCAATATGTGGAAAGGCATGCCCACAATTAGCTCGTTTGCATTTGTCTCAGCCTTGGATATGATCCAAGAAATTTTGTTTGGATCTATATTAAAAGCATAAACTCAAAATTTCTGGAATTTCAGAATGAATAATTGAATTTTAAGACATTTCAGGATATTATTTATTTTTTTTTTTTCAGAATTTTCAGCACACGTATTTTAAACACAAGGTCTGTACTTTTTTTTTCCTAAATTTTCATAATGTAAGAATTTGGTAATATATTATCAACATATTTTATGATTAAACCAAAACATTAAAATATCAATTCATGGAAGATGAGTGTAAGCTGATTGCCAAATCCTTATTTTGGTATCAAATAGCTATAATTATTTCAATTTGATCCACTACTCAAAGGTTTGTTTTTTATATGAACCTCATTTTTATGACATATTCTAATAGGTTCTTTTTTTCCGATAACACATAGTAATTTCTTACTTTGGTTTGTTTAACGAGCTTGTTAAGCAACAAGACCAAAGTAAGAAAATGGCCATATATATATATTTGTAATTCCAACATGAAATTTTACACAGTTTGTTATCGCAAATAATATTTTTAATTTAAATCAATTCATTTTTGATTAATATTAATTACATTTTTCTCATTAGTGTCATTTATAATCATTTGACATCTCCTACTGAAAACTACTCATTTATAATTCTTAAATACAATATGTTATAAATATCATTTGTTTATGAATTTAATTATAAGAATACATTCTGCTCTTATTAATTTTATTGTTACTTCACCTTGGTACAAAGAAAAGAGTAAAAAATTTATATAGGAAATAGGAATGTTTCCAAGCATAAAACCAAATGTTATAATTCTGTATCTCAGTTGAATTCTCTGTAACAGTCACAGAAAATAGCAATTTGATGTTTTGTGATATTTTAATTCCTTTTTTTTTTTTTAGAAAGTATCTGAAGTATTAATATTTACAGGTGTCTTAGCAGATATATTGATATGAATAGTGCCACGAGAATTTGAAAATTGAACTAATAATTTAACAATTTGTACTTATTTTTCATAACATGTGCTCAAAGAAAACATTTATTACATACATTCATAAAAGAAAAATTTATTAATTAAATTCAATTACCTTATCCCTTGTTAAACTATTATACAATTTCAGTTGTGTTTTTTCACATACATCAGGTCTATTCCATTGAGGTTGACTGCGTTTAGACATTTTAATAATAAAGGATTGATAATTCTGAAAGAATCAAAAATATATAATGCACAGATTTTAAAAAAGGCAACTTTCATAACACTTTGAAAAAAATTATATTTTTCACAGAATATGTATACATATACCTAAAAATTTAATTTTAAAAAGCCAATGCAAAAAATTTTTTAATAATATAATCAATATAAATTTATTTTAATCAATACTTTAATATTATATATAATTAAATCACTGCATTTTTTTTTTAAAGTTTAAATATAATTCTTTTTTTTTTTTTTTTTTTTTTCATATTATTGAAGTCAATTTAACAAACAATAGAGGGAAAAAAATATACGAATTACAAATATTTTGAATTGTGTATTATAGTATCATAGAACATGAAATACTTAGCAAGAAAAAAAATTAATTACACAAAAAAATAATATTATAAAAATTTCATATAACAGAATATTAATAATCAGAAAATAATTACTTAATTTTTTTAACTTTTGGAATAATATTAAACTTTGATTAGCAAACTGTGTATATGTATAGCATATATATTTTCTGAGAAACAGAAATTTTAAGATCATAAACAAAACGTAACCACAACATATGTTTTTTGACGATTACAATTGGATAAATATATTTAATAATGCATTGAAATATTAAAACTATAAATTGAAAAGAATTATATATTTTAAAGAAATAAATTTATCTTACATGAAAATATATCTATTTTAGCTGTCAAAATGAGTCGGTATTTGAAATTATTACAGCATGCAAGTAAAAACACTGGAGAGGCTCAAGACAGTCTGTTTGTACATCCCTATTCTGAAAAATCCTTCCCTTTAGAATGTTTTGTGTCGCCATCTATTATTCAAACTTATTATAGAAATCTAATTATTATCTGTTCCTATCCCCTTTTTAATTGTAATGATGTGTTGTAAAAACAAAAAAAGCAGTAATTCCTTTGTTTTAATCTTTTAAAAAAATTGTATATGAATATTTTTAAATTATAATGATGCGATGCTAAAATATTTACTTTACATTATGACAAGTATAATGCTAAGTATACTGCTTTGCTGTAAGTATAATGCTTTTTATAATCCCGGCGGTGCCATGGATGTTTGTAGTGGTTCGGAATCCACTTTAAGCCGTAGGTCCCTGTCTCCTATGACTGTAAGAGCGTCACAGAGCCAAAGTCAGACTTCTACCTACGGGTTCTATATCACAACAGAAGCTGCTTCCTTCCCCTTCAATCATGAGTACTTATGGGCTCGTGGGCTTGGCCAGCCAAGTGGGATAAGAAACAACAACAACAACATAATGCTTTAATATATCGGCTATTTCATTGAGATATGGATGCAATAACAGATGTTTGATTAATAGACGAAGTATATATTTTTTGTCCTACGGCTTTTCCAAGGTTTTTGACAGAAATTAATACTATGCATTAGTCTAATATTAAAAATGGAAGTTCATTCTTAGATACATTTGTAACATGAATTAAATTCGTGAATATTTTTAATTTGTGTCAATTAATAAAAATTTAATTTTTACCCATAAAATTATGGATATTGTTTTGGTGAATAGGGTTTTTCCTATTCCTGGATAACTCAAATATTCTTTTTTTTTTTTTTTTAATTTCTTTCACTAGCTTTTTTATACACAATATTTATTTAAATTTATTTCACGTGCTAATTTAATAATAATAAGATAATTATTATTAAGGCACTATTTAATAGTTATATGATAAAATATTTTCACTTTGAAATAAAATATCTCGAAATGAAAATAAGATTTTTCAAGAAAAGAAAATCCTTTGGAATTCTACAGTTTTTTATTTTTTAAGATTGCTATTATGAGCTTTGTTCTTTTATATAATTTTAAATTTTATGGGTAACCTGTATGTCGGCCCAGAAAATTACATTTTTTGTCATTCTTTTTTCTTATACTTTTATTATTTCTTAGTTATTATCTATTTCTTGGTTATAACTCTGCAAATAAAAACAAAAAAAGCTGATATAATCAAATATAATAATAATAATAATCTGACATAAGCCCACAAAGAAAAGTATTCACTCTCACCTTGGAGAAAAATGTTGTGAAGCTTTCGGTTACAACCTTTTAGCACCAATGAAGGGGAAAATGTGGAGGGAAACTTCAATTAGATAGGGGAAAAAAGGTGCAAACTGTGTGTCTTGAGCATTTCCTTAAAGCATACGACAGACGATTCTGATGAATTTAATTTTATATCGATAATATTAATGCCCATAAATAAACTTCATAAAGTTTTTTAATTACAAATTTCAATGATTTCAAAAATGAGTAAAAGTTTAAACTAAAGAATTGACTGAAGTTTTTCAAATATGAACTTGATAGTAGTAGAAATGTTACAAAATTATATTTTTGAATATAGGCCGGTTTGGCAATGCTTTTTGATGTGTTTGTTTGTAGTTGTATTGATTTTTCACTTTCTGTTTGTAAAATTTGTATGACATATTATTTTATGCATCTTTCTATGTAATAAAAAAGAAATGTAGTACTAAGTAAGTGTACTTTCACGATGTTGAAGTGAAATTTATCGAAAAAGAAAATTGTAAAGCATATAACTTTTAAGGAAGAAACATAATTATCTAAAATACTGACAAATTACGAAACCAAATAAAAAATATGGCTATATGTGAATGTGGAAATACTGTCATGCCTACGGAATGCAATGATTCTGTGATTGATAATACTGTATCCAAAGTAATAGGATTTAAGAGAAAGCACAGTTTTATTGATATCCCTGATTGTAATTGTAACAATTGGCCAAATAAAACATCTATGCACTCTAACATACTCAAGTGTATATCTGAACGAGAAATCGGTAATAAATCTAATAATGTTTTCAACTCGAATGTAATGATTCAAAAAATGGATCAGTTTAAATCCTGTAAACTTTTCTTGTCAACACACCCAGAATTACATATTTCAGAATGTGAATTCATCAAATTGGGATTAAATGGTCGTAGTATTATAGGGTTGTGGCATGGTAATGAATATAATGCTATTTTATATAAACTTGAATTAAACCTTACACCAAGAAGTAGTACAGTAGAAGATGATTCTCCTAACTTTATCAACAGTGTCAAGAAAGTGGGTCCATTCTTTTCTAGATCTATTATTAGGGACATGTGTGACACTATTTTCAATGGACAAGAGCATGTACTCTATGTAGGAGTTGAAAGCAATTTTAATTCTGTAAAACAAAATATAGCTGTGCTTTGTAGACTAACCAATCACACTTCCACCAATGGAAAAAAATATACATATTTGAAAAGACTCTTGTGTTGTTGTGGCTGCCGGAATGACAACATCTTTGCTGCTGGTACTGTTTCTGGGATTTTTGTTTTTGCAAATGAAGAATTTACACAAATTAGAGATTATGGACAAAAAGTAAGGTGCACTGAGTTTAACTCCATTGGAAATATACTCTACTGTGGCATTGATAATCGAGGACTAGTGATGTATGACAGAAGAGAAGATCCATGGAAATGTAATGATGTCAAAATTAACAACATGAATCTTGAAAATATTACTAGTACTAAATTATTATCTGGAGAAAATGCTATAATAGTGAGTTGCTTAGATGGTACTTTGACACAAGTAAGTATATTATATTCTTTGATTTAAAAAGTGCTTTTCCTGAATACACTATCTCATAATAGATAGTTTGTTAAATTTTATATTGAACATTTACATTATAAATAAATATGCTATCTAAAATAGATATAATTAAATACAATATCCCAACATCACACAAAAAACAATTACTTTTACATAATAGGAAAAACAATTATTATATAGACACAGATAATGTATTTGTATATAAAATAGTTATGAGTTATATATTTGATGTCATATATCCCACATGACATCTCAGGGTCATATAACATCTTCAAAATTGTCGTTTAATTTATTTTCAGTTATGAATCTTCTTACTGTATTCTATGTTTTATAAAAAAAAATATGTAAAATCAATGTTAGAAACCAACTAATCTTATTTACTATAGAGGAACATGCATTTGTTTTAAAAATGAGTGATTATTTATTGATTTACTGAATATATTCTCATAGGAAGTTGCTAGCTATTTAAATGTGAACCATAAGTATAACACTGGATAATTCCAGTTTATAGAAACAAAATTTAAAATTTTCTTAATTTTATCACAATAACAATTTTAATTAATTTCATGAAAAGCATTCTGAATTGCTCTGTATTTTCTTTCCAATTTTTATGCATATGTTTTGATGTTACATACTGTATTATATTTTTGGATCCTCTAAGATAAATTTAAATTATCACTAATTCTACACCTTTTGAATTTTAATAGGTATTTTGTGGATGCAAAAACATTCTTACAAATATACGAGTCTCAATAAAAATCATTCAATTTATTTCACAAATTTTCTAAATCTATTCATGTCATAGTTCCTAAAATTACAGTAAACACTTAGGAGTTGGTATAGAAAGAATTGGTATAATATTATTAATTAAAATCGGAAATCAAGTATTTTTGAATGGCTAATCATCCGTACAAAACCTTGATAACAAATGCTAAGCTAACTTCTTAATAAACATTTTGCTTTTGCTTCTTTTTAAATATATTCATGAATTTCATTTGCTTTGAAAAATATTGTTCATAATATTTGATGTTCAGTTATCCTACTATTTAATTATCTGAAACTTTTAACTTATAAAACATCTTCTCAAGTAGAAGGTGTGTAATTTTTCATGATATAATTGCTATTGATATTTTTCTTTTATATGTATATATATAAAAATTTTTTTACCTTTTTCAGATAGATCTAAGGAAAAAGGAGCCTTTAATGTATTATCGAGGCCATGTTGGTACTATCAGAAAGATTCCTTTCAATGTAAGTGAATATGTTGATGTGTTGTGTGCAACAGGAGGGGACAAAATGACACGTTTATGGTCTCTCAGTACTGGAACACAATTACATGCCTTTGAACCACCAATTCCATCAAAGAGAATTCATTCATGTTTAATATCCGATGAGTACCGCTGGTCAGTTGCTCTTTTTCAAGAAAGCAAGATGTTTGTGTATGAGCCTTCAATATAAGTTTTACTAAAGGAAGTTTTTTTTCTCCCTATTTTTTTGTAATGAGTTTAATTTTTCTATGCATATGGTGCACACCCACAATTTATGCATTCTCATTCTAAAGAAGCAATGTTCAACTTTTTAGCTTACTCATTTGAAGAAGAAGAAAAAAGAAAAGATGCATATGCATTTAACCATTGTTGTTAAAAAAATTGATAAACTATATATGATCTAAGATATCCACCACAGTATATGATGATTAATGGTTTTTCTGTTTGCATTTTGGAAAGTTTTATTGTGATACTTTTTTAAGGCATTTATCAAAAAGTTCAGTGCTGTTTGTATTGCTTTCCACTACATTTGTGACATAATTTCAGCTATCTGGATTACTTAAATTCCTATATTCTTTGTTTCTGTGTGAACATTCCTGAATTCTATTCTGAACCATGATCTATGTTGATTCCACTTCAAATATCTTCTCGGCGGGCCACACATGTTGCAGTATTTACTAAGAGGTAAAACTTTGTGTACTTTCAAAATCTTGAGTAGAGAATGCACTCTAGGAAATTGGCTCACATATTACTTGGGGTCGATGCAATAATTACTGCCATCAAATGGATTTAATGCTTATGCAAATTGTTTAATTGACAGTTCTATAATGATTGAAAACAATTCTAGATATATATGTCTTAAATCATTAAAAATTTTAATGTTTGCTCATTTATTAGTTATATTTTAATCAAGTAAAAACATTTCTTTATTTTTAACTGAGGGCACCAATCATTTTTTTAATTGTTTGTTTTTAAATGTGCTTTTCATGTTGCATTAGCCAATCTTTTAAGATTTTAGCCAAAACTTTTGATTAGTGAATCATTTAATTTGCAGTTGCATCAATATATCTTTAAGAATTCATTGTAAAATTAAACTAAATAGGTTTTAGAAAAATAATCGACAGAAAGTGATATATATGTACATGTATTATAAATATTGATATATTCTTTTACTTTTTTTCTGAATGAAAATTCAATAATTGATCTGGAAATTGATCAGTTTGATTTTATTTGTTACTTGCTTTATAATTAACCCATGATAAGTACAAGAAATAAATTATTTTCAAACCATCATTTGAAGTGAAAAAAGTTCATTTCAGCACACTTAAAAAAGGTAGAAAAAATCCCAGATGTCAGCCAACACTTTATCAATTAGTTCACTATAAACTGCATTTCTTGGATGAAGCATCTTCTAAGTCATTTCGTAAACATATATATCACATGTATCGATTCTCATCTGATTTGTGTAACATCTTGGGACATTACAGTTTTTTTAAGAGTTCACTTAAATATTTTCATCTTGTTATATTTTTAAAATATTATGCACCATTTTTTTTAAGAGCAAAATTTATATTGTATTGTATTGTATTGTTATTTATATTGTTAAGTGAAATTAAATTGAAATATATTACGCTATTACTTGATGTGTGTTTACAAAGAATAGTAGCATTCAATTTACAAAAAAGTCATGGCAATGAATCGGTGTGATTCATTTCAGTACCTTTGTAAGTTCTATAGTGAAAGTTATTTTTGTTGTTTACACACACACAAGAAAATTGTTGTTGAAGAAAAACAACTCTTTTTGTAAATCATTTTGAATGTAGATTTGCTATTTACAATAATTCTTTTGTAACTTTAGAGAAGTAAAATATTTCACCTTACGGATTTAAAAATTTACATTTTATTTTGTTATTTTTACCAAGATAAATAATATAAAAATTTAATTGATCTTATTATTAAATTTATATCTTTAAACAAATTATTATTTTAAATTTATTTATCTAAATTTTGAAATTTTCAATTATTTCTATGTAAATTTTAAAATGCTTTTTTTAAAAAATATTTTTGTATTAATAAAAATGGAATGAACTATATTAACTAAAAAATATGTTTTTATTAAAAATAACTCTAAAAATATTATAAAAAGAATTTATTCAGCTGATATTAAATTGCATTAAGTTCCTGAAACAACAGTTTTTATAGATTTTAAAATAAAATTGAGTATATTAATTAAAAATAACAGCAGTACAAATAAAAATGAAAAATATAAATTCATAAATGGTTGAAATTAATTGCTTCTGTAGTATTTTATTGATCTATTTTCTAAAAATTTCATCATAAATCCAAATTAATGATTTCTTAGATATTTTGGAATTAGAAAAAATTTAAATTAAGGTAGTGATTATTGTAATTTTTCTTTTTTAATTTATAGAAATGCATGATGTCTGCTGCCTTTCTGTGATACTAACACAAATATTTGTCAAGTGAATTTAATATTAAAATGTTTATATTTTCACTGAAAAATGAGTGTTATTTTGTTTTTTCCCCTCAGTGTAAACCAATACAACCATTTTCCATATTTCAATAAATGTAATTATTTTTTAATATTATCAAAAATATATATTTAATGTAATGAATCTAAAAATTCTTTTAATTGTAATATTTGTTACCATTTTCGAACAAATGTATCTATATGTTGATTTCAGGTTATTCTGTTGGGTTTTATTATTGTTATCTAAAAAAATGTTGGTATATTAATGTATAATAAAGATTATGTATGTGCATAATGTTTAAATATAAGTTTGTGCAATTGTTTTGTTGTTGTAATAAAGTTTGTGTTTTTTATAATGTGCAAAAATTATTTATGCATTAATATGTATAAATAACTATTTTTATCTTCTTTTGTAGTAGAAATAAAAAAATAGGAAAAAAAAAAAAAAAATACTTTTCAAGATTGTCCCCATTTTTGTTTTGTTCTTTCAAGTTTTCAATTCTATTGTAGAATTAAAAATGTTTACATTTTTATCTATGTATAAATTCCTTGTATGTTTAAAATAAAAATTTTATAAAATATATTTATCACTTCGATCTTGTTTTCTGTAGAACTTATCTAAAAAAATTGTTTTATTATTACAAATAATAATAATAATAATAAAGCATAAAGTTCTTTCTTGAGCTCTAAAAGTATGTATTCAGTATTTGTTATTACAAATGTAAATAATTTGCATGGTTAAAAATGCGTTAAAATCTATGCAATCTTTTTTTTTTTTTTTTTTTCATTGTCTTGACATTGTCTTAAAGTAAAAATATAACTAACTTCATTACAGAGGACAATCATCGAAAATGAAACAATATAGAACAAATTTTCCAAATTCAAAGTTATAGGCAGTCAATTACAAATTAAGAAACCATATCTACTAAACAAATATGAGATAAATTGTTACCTGTATACTTGAAATATCCGAAATTGAAGTGTTTCATTTTATGTCAATATTTATGTGTACTCTTAATTTGTTACAGAAATACTTTCATGAATACAAATGTCTATTTTCATTAATGCTAAAAAATTTTATCATAATCGAAATTCATTTATTATCACTATAAAACCCTTGCTATTTTTCTTGGGTCATTAAAGTTTATAGACAGAAATAAGCTACAGTGAGCTACAAAATTGAGTATACACCTCTAAAACTTTTAGACTTCTTCCAATTACAAATTAAATATTGATTTAAATAGATAAATTTTTTTATCCTAGATGCTTTACCATCCTATAATAACACAATTCTATAGTTAACTTATTTATTACGAAAAAAGTTAAGCGATTCGAAGAAAAGATAGAAAACCACGCCACAAAATTGAGTATACACTTCTTACATTTGTAAATTATGCCACCACTTTTTTTAGTTTCAAATTTTCTTTAAAGAGTTTCAGGAGTAGCTGCTGCTTATAACACGTGCTATTGCACTTCAACGCTTTTAAATAGTATTTATTCTCATTAAAAATCGTAAAATGAGCTCTCGTAGAGAAACTACTGAATCTGAGCGTTTATTGGTTGTAAAATGGTCGAAAGAGGGCAAATGTCTTCGAGAAATCGTTTCGTTGATTGATGTAACTCATAGTTGTGCCCAAAAAATACTACAGAAGTATAAAAAAACTGGATCTGTGGCCAATATTCCTGGAAGAGGACGTAAAGAAATACTGAATACTACAGTGAAGAGGAAAATCATTCACTCAGTAAAGAAAGATCCGAGGGTGAGTGCCTCTAAACTAGCTTTATCGATGTCCTCTACAATCGGGAAAAATATCTCAGTTGAAACAATTCGACGTACCCTTCACCAATATGGGTTTCATGGCCGTACACCAATACGAAAGCCATTCATCAAGTATGTGAATAGACAAAAGAGAGTGATTTTCGCCAAAGAACATCGTTTAAAGCCTATTTCTTTCTGGAACACTGTAATATTTTCTGATGAAAGTAAGTTTAATCTTTATGGAAGCGATGGACGATTTAAAATATGGAGAGAAGCTGGGAAAATACTGGCACCTAAAAACACCATTAAGACAGTCAAGTTCGGAGGTGGATCTGTCCTCGTTTGGGGTTGTATGTCGGCTGGAGGAGTTGGAGAGCTGGCTTTTATTGATGGTATTATGGACAAACATGTATATTTGGGGATTTTAAATGATAACTTGAAAAAAAGTGCCAGTAAGTTGGGGCTTGGGTCAAGCTTCATATTCCAGCAGGACAATGACCCCAAGCATACAGCGAAGATTGTGCAGTTATACTTGCTGTACCATTGCAAGAAGCAATTACACACTCCAGACCTAAACGTCATCGAAAATTTGTGGTCGCAATTAGAGAAAGCTGTAGATGAGCACGAAATCACAAGCAAGGAAGTTCTCAAGAAGGTTCTGAGAGAAGAATGGACTAAAATTTCTGTTGAAACCACTAAAACACTAGTAGAATCTATGTCCAGAAGATTACAAGCTGTAATTCAAGCAAAAAGTTATGCAACAAAATATTAATTTGTACGTTAAAAGGAAATTAATAAAGGTGTATACTTATTTTTGTGGTGATGTTTTTCCTCTCGTCTCAGATCTTTTATTTTTTTTTCGTAAAAAATAAATAAACGTAACAATTTTATAAGTATAGTACGGTAAAGTATAGACTAAAGTATATAAGGTAAAAAATTCAATCATCTTAAAGTAATATTTAATTTGTAATTTCAAAAAGTCTCTGAGTTTCTAAGGTGTATACGCAATTTTGTGGCCCACTGTATATCGTCATTTCACTTGCATACCAGTAAATCTCCATTCTCAAATTATTTCAGAATAAAAAAATTTCCCATGCACTCTGTATATACAAGATACTTGGGGAAATAGTTGCCTGAATACTAAAGAAAAGCAAAATAAATTTTTTTTATGTCTATTATATATAATTCCCGTGTCACGATGTTTGTCCAGGATGAACTCCGAAACTAACAATCCGATTTAAACTTTTTTTTTTTTAATGTGTGTTTTATTCCAACTTGAGAGATAGGATAGTTTTTATTCAGTTTTTTTATTTAAATGCAAAATCGACGATTTTCATATTTCGAGCAGTGCAGCAAGATCGTAGACCAAAAGTTTTCAATTTCGAGTACTACAATGTATTGTGTGGCGTACATTTTATCTTCTCTATAAAAGGTATAATGCTCATAAATTACCTATTTCCTGCATCTAATAGATGGCGCCGTGTCTCGATGCATGTACTACATAACCGTAAAATTCTCATGTTCTGAATATTGTTTTATGTACTGCTTTAAATTTTGTGAACGATCGTTTGCATTTGTATTTTATTGTGAATTTTTTTTTTAAGTCATTTATTATTATATCCCGATTTTATTTTAATTGTATTGTATTTTTTCAATTATCGTTTCCAGTAAAATGCCACCAAAAAAAATCTAACCTCAATAATGCCCGTAGCCGTGAGGAACGACGCAAACGTGCTGAGAGAGCCCTCATGTCAACAAATCAAACGACGACAGCAAAAGCTACTGAAAGGCATAGGGCAACAGAAAGCCGTACGCAAGAGTCAAGCGAACATCGTGATGAACGTCTGCGGCTACAAAGAGAAAGGCAAAGAGCTGCGCGTGAACAACATATAGCCAGATATCGAGCACAGGATCAAGAGAGACAGCAAACCAGTCGCGCATTAATACGTACGTCTTTTTTTCGTCTTGCGTTCGAGTATTCCCCAGATATCAATTATTCTGCGCATTCAAAGATCGCCATCGGTCCAATAGATCAAATATGGCGATACTGTCAGGCTTTGAAATTCCGCTATGAACCACCGGGCATGTGCTGTTCATTAAGAAAAGTGGTTTTGTTACCTCTTCTCAGTCCGTCGGAACCTCTACAGTCACTTCTCGCTGGTGAATCAGATGATTCAAAATTGTTTTTACGCAAGACACGCAAATTCTATTCTTGCTTCCAAATGACATCATTTGGCGCAACTAAAATTTGCGATTTCTCATCTAATGGACGTAATTTTGAAAGTACATTCAAAATACAAGGTCAGGTGTACCATAAGATCGGGTCGTTGATGCCAATACCTAACGAAGAGCCATAATTTCTTCAAATTTATTTTAAGGCCAGTTCTGAAGAACGTGTGACAACTCGATGTCAGTATAATTTTATCGAACAAGCAGTACAAAGAGCTATTGTAGAATTGTTGGAAATTTTTTTAGAAAATCATAAACAACTTATTAAATTATTTAAAAGAGTGTCACCACAATTACGAAAGGATAACTTACAAATTGTCATCAGAGCTGACAAAACACCATCAGGAAAACACGCTGGCAGGTTCAACGTGCCAACCGTAGAAGTTGCTATTATCATGGTCGGTGATCCAGTTGATAACAGAGATATCAAAATCACACGTCGTGACAGCACTGTTCATGTGATATCAGACTTACATCGTTCGTACGATGCACTACAATATCCACCGATATTATGGCAGGGTCAAGATGGATACCACATCAACATTAAACAGGTTAATCCGGTTATTGGTAAAGATTAAATTTTTTAATTTATTAGTGTTACTTTTTTAACATACCAAAAACTAAATTTACATTTATTTCTTATTTTGCAGGTAATGAAACGAAAAAAAAAAGGTGAGCTCAATGTGTTACTACGCGTACCGGTTGATGATAAAAAATAATCAGGACAATTATATTCTTCGATACCGTCAGCTCTACCATCAATATGTTGTAGTCATGTATGCTAAGATCGAGAGCGAACGTTTGCGATTTCTTCGGTTCAACCAAGTTAAGTTACGATCAGAGGATTGCATTCACTTACGAGATGCTATTATAGGAAACAACGATACAAATTTAAACATCAACAACATTGGCAATGCATTTATTTTACTCTCCAGCTACATTGGTAGCCCACGGAACATTCAAGAATACATACAAGATGCGATGACTTACGTACGTCATTATGGCCGTCCAGATTTGTTTATTACATTTACATGTAATCCAAATTGGGAGGAAATACAAGCCTTACTGTTACCAGGCCAACAATCAATACACCTTCATGATATCGTTGCACGTGTGTTTAAACGAAAATTAAAATCCTTGATTGATTTTATCGTAAAATTTTCGGTTTTTGGTACGACAATTTGTTGGCTGTATTCGATTAAGTGGCAAAAACGAGGCTTGCCGTATGCTCACATTTTGATTTGGCTCGAAACTAAAATTCGCCAGGAAGAAATTGATCAAATCATTTCCGCTGAAATTCCGGATCAATCGATCAAGAATTGTTTGAAATTGTTACCAGTCACATGATCCATGGACCATGTGGTAGTTTTAACATGGCATTACCATGCATGGAAAATGGAAGAAACATTTTCCGAAAGAATGTATAAATTACACAATTACGGATATTGACGGTTATCCACTGTATCGCTGAGAATGGTGGCAATGTATTCACAAAGCGAACGTCGAATTTTAATCAACTAGAAATTGATAATCAGTAGGTGGTTTCATATTCGCCATTGCTTTCAAAAACGTATAAGGCCCATATTAATGTCGAGTTTTGCAATTCCGTCAAATCCATTTGTAAATACGTAAATAAAGGCAGTGATTTGGCCATGTTTGAAGTGCGAAATATTAATAAAAATGACGAAATAACACAATATCAAATGGGCAGATACATCAGCAGCAACGAAGCAATCTGGCGTATTTTGTTTTTCCATCCACGATCGAGATCCACCTGTACAGTATCTTGAAAATGGTCAGCGTGTATATTTCACTGAAGAGAATGTTATCCAAAGAGCATTAGACCCACCGAAAACTCTCACTGAATTTTTTACCTTATGTCAAAAGTTTGATGTTTTCGGCCAATTTGCCAAAACATTGCTATATATCGATGTTCCACGCTATTTTACATGGAACAAATCAGGTAAAAGATGGGACCCACGTAAACAAGGAGTACCACATCCGTCAATCGCAGGCATATTCAAATCTAAAACATTGGGATGACTCTACACAGTGCATCCAAAACAGCGTGCTTCTTTTTGCGTTTGTTGTTGGTAAATGTTCCTGGACCAACATCTTTTGAGTTTTTGCGAACAGTTAATGGTCGAGTATTCAATACCTATCAAAACGCATGTCGCGAGCTGCAATTGCTGGAAGATGACAACCATTGGGACTTGGCACTTGCTGATGCAGCTTTAACATCTACGCCAAATAATATTCGTCAACTATTCTGACATGTTATCCGACACAGTCATTAGCATTGTGGGAAAAATAGAATTACATGACTGTAGATATTTTGAACCGAGTGAAACAAACGGAACGACGTCCGATTAAAGATTTCATACCAGAGATGTACAATGAAGCGTTGGTACTACTCGAAGATTTATGTATTATGATTTCAAACTTTTCACTCAACCACTATGATATGCCTTCGCCTGATCGTCCAGCTACTGACTTACTGAACACCGATATACAACGAGAAAAACAATATGACGTTGACTTAGCTACACTCATTGCAAACAATGAGCCATTACTGACAGCTGAACAAAGAATTACTTACAATCGAATCATGTTGACTGTTGATGCAAAACAAGGTGGATTTTTTTTCTTAGACGCACCTGATGGGACCGGTAAGACATTTTTAGTGTCATTAATCCTTGCAAAGATATGGCTACAACAAAAGATTGCATTGGCAATTGCATCGTCGGGCATTGCTGCCACTTTATTAGATGGTGGACGAACAGCGCATTCAGCATTGAAGCTGCCATTAGACATTCACGGCAGTGTTGCAAAAAAGTTCAATTATTGTCTGGGATGAGTGTACTATGAGTCATAAACATTCTCTTGAGGTATTTCACAGAACTATGCAAGATTTAAACGGCAATAATAGACTCTTCAGTGGTGCTGTTTTACTACTATCTGGTGATTTCCGGCAGACATTACCCATCATTCCTCACTCTACGTCTGCTGATGTGATTAACGCATGTTTGAAACAATCATTTTTATGGAAAAACGTTGAAACACTTCCGATTGACCATAAATAAGGCTTGGGGATATTTGGATGAATATATATATATGTACACTGGTGTCCAAAAGTTAAGCATAATTGATAATTATGTGAATAAAGAAGGAACTGTAAATCAGAATGGCGGGAAACGTGATATGCGAGTGTAAAATGGTTATAAAATAAGAAAGCAAATAAAAAGAACGATAATAATTAATTTTATTATCCAAAGTAGCAGTTTGAAAGAAAACTGAGCATAGCAAGGGTTCACACTTTAAAGAAAACATTAAATAAAATACTGATGCTACAGTTTAATAAGGCGTGTGGTCACCTCTGACAGCCAGGCACGCTGCACAGCGATTTACCATACTTGCTATGAGATGATGAATGAGTTGTGGGCTCAAACGGTTCCAAGCTTCTTGGAGAGCTCTCTTCAGTTCTGTAACGGAGCTTGGTGGATGCGAAAGGGCTGCAATTTGTCTCCCGAGCATATCCCATACAAGCTCGATAGGATTTAAATCAGGGGAGTTCGCAGGCCACAACATGCGCTGGATGTTTTTCGTTTCAAGGAAGTCATCAACCAGCACCGATCGGTGACATGGCGCATTATCATCCATGAATATGAAGTCAGGACCGACAGCACCTCGAAACAAGCGAACATAAGGCTCAAGAACTTCGTCTCTGTATCTTTGACCAGTCACAGACCCCGTGTCAAAGAAATGGTGGTCTGTGCGGCCGTCCATCATGATGCCTGCCCATACCATTACTCCCCTTTATGGAAAATGATGCCTTTCCGTTATGTTTCTTGGTTCAAAACGTGTTCCACGTTCTCTCCATATCGTTATCCGACGAGAATCACTACTCAGACTAAACCGGGACTCGTCACAGAACATCACATTGGCCCACACTCCAATGTTGATGTTTCAAACGAATGCGCTTATACGCAGACGTGAGGGGAATGCAAACTGCTGGTCTTCTGGCATACAGGCCAGCATGATTGAGTCTCCTGTAAACAGTTTGTCTCGAAATTCGTATTCCCGTGAACGCCGAACCCAGTGCTCTGGCAGTACTGCCCCTCTGACGTCGCGCACTTATTACCAGATATCGGTCTTGTGACTCTTGGTCGACCTGACACTGGTTATCGGGTAACATCTCCCATTCTTTGAATCCTCTGCCACAGTCTTGAGATCAGACTGGTCCACATTCAAAACACTTTGGTTTGTGATCGTCCGGATTCCAGCGATTTTTCCTTTCGCAAACATGTCCAATTGGCGTCTTTGTGCCACCATTCACCTTGTTTGATGGTTAACAACGTTCACTATGCTAGTGGAAAATTCTTAAAAGATCCTGCAATGATGAGTTATAAATATTGCTGTACTGCCAATCAATAATTTCCATTGAAGTTCTGGAGTAAGGGTTTCTATATTGGCATTAAAAGGATTTTGAAAAATTTTGATGTCATTTGCAATTGTATTAAAATCTGAAAATTTATTTGTAAAGTGCCCAATGCTGTAATTGCAAAATTTACTGAAAATGGAGTCTCAGTTTGCTGATGGAACATTTAGCATGTATTAAAAATACACAAAATATTTTTTGTTCAATAGGAATTGAAACGAAACAATTTATCAAAAGGACTTAATATGAATGTATAAATTAATCATTGTTCTTGTAATTTTAAGGTTATTATGTTGTCATTGTTATTATGTCATATTAGTTAAATATGTATAAAATAACTTCCATAATAATTCATTGTTTTGTAATTCAGCCAGTGGAGAATTGCTTTCATTCACGACAATTTCAATTAATGCTCAGAGCTCAAAATAATAAATAGAAAGCTTAGCAAGCATACTCAGATATTGTCAGGTCAAGACAAGTCATTTACTCCAATAGACTCATGGAACTGATTATGATTGAGCAAGTGATCTGTTATGACAAACAGCTGATATAACTTTTGGCATATCCAAGAATTTTCTGCACAAAGGCTGTTGAATTAATGGTTTTGTTCAACTGTCATTTTCTAGTTCTTTGATACAAGATTAATGACACCTTTTTTTCCCCCACAATTTTGCCAGCATCAATAGTAATAGTTTAATTTTTTCTATTGCAGATTGCCTTTTTACTTCCTTTAAAAATATCATCTCCAGTGATTGTCAAGAAGCTCCTCATACACTTCATAATATCTATCTCTCGGATAAATATCAACTGAGCAGCATCTAAAACATTAGATTTATGCAGGTAACCAATATCAAATCGCATGCTCTGCATTTCATTTTGAATTGTCTGGCTTTCAAAATAGATTGTTTCAATATTCTCAAAATAGTGTGTAAGGATTAGTTTATGTTTGTGAAAGTTAATTTAGCTACCACTTAACATTTCTGTCTGAATTTCATAGTGTTTCTTATAATATTTGAACTACTTCTTCATAAGGTTCTAGAGTTATTAAATTTTGTTACAATCCTGTCACTATTCAATTTGATAGTTCTTGCAGAGATTTTACAATTCAGGCTTCTGATTTCAACAAGTCTTTTTTCCACACCAAAAGTGGCAATTTTGTTTGCTTAGAAGGATAAATTTAACAAAAAGTCCTCATATTCATGTAGCACAGATACAGTATGTAGAACTTGTTTGTACAGCAATACCTCATTTTGAAAAGTTGATGCAATGGTCAGCTTAGGTGTATTTTATTCGAGCATTAAAATTTCTTTGATTTTATTTAGGTGCATATATAATTTTCTAAAAAAAACTCTTTGAAGATAAATTTTAAATTTTCTGTAATAAAACTCAAATATATAAAATTAAGGCCCCCATTGTAACATTGTATTACTTAAAAAACACATTTCACATACAAAATTAAGTTTCGAATGGTTTCCTTTAAGTAAATATTTGACACAGAACCTTGTGTTTTCCTTGCCTATTATACAGTTATAACAAAACACAATTAATGAAATAGTAGTTTTTCTTATTCAGTCATCTTCCAAATTTAATGGCTATTTCTGATTTATTTCAAATGGCAAAGTTTTTATAAAAGATAAGTCTTGATAAATGAAAGAATTTTATTTAAAGTTTTTTATATAACAGAAATTCCACTTATGACTGCACAATGTTGAAGACGCATACATTTTTTAGTTACTTAAAAAAACAAGAATGATGTTTGTTTGATGAAATATGACAGTCCTGAATTATATTAATATAAAACATAGCAATAAGATAGTAAAAAAAAAAGTTTTACATTTTATACAGAAATTTTTCTGGATATCCTACCATGGTATGATTTTGAAAACCATCAAATTGGATACATTTAGACATTATCTTAATACCTAACTAATAATTGATATATATCCTAACCTAAGCATTTCTTAATAAAATTAATGATTTATGGAATGGAATAAATACAATCCAATTATATGAATAAATAAATATGACATTTACTAATTCTAATCATTATCAGCTATTAATAAAAGTTTACACAAAATGTCTAATGTTTGAAACAAACTAATCAGTACAATTAAAAGCAATTGCTTCAAATAATGCAAACTTTTTAGAAATTATGCAACTGGCAAGAATCACACGTAATTATATTTCTGAAATAATTAACTAAAATGCAAAATTATAATCATCAATTAAATTGTATAATATAAATTAATTATTCTTATTTGAATATCAAAACATAAATAACTCAATATTTTTGTTTAATAATAACTACAAAAAAATGAATTACAATTAATGTGGGACATACACATAATGAGACTATGACTGATATTTTCAAATCGCAAACAATATTTTTATGTTTCACTTGCTCGATCAACATTCATAAGCAGAGTAATGTTTTCCCCTTTCAGCAAGATGCGACCTGGGAAAAAAAAAATTATATTTAGATAAGCCAAGTTTTAAATATTTTACTTTGATACATCATTTTAGTCAAAAGGAATATATGTTAATTCAAATTATATATATGACATGTTAAATTGCAAATCTGCTACAATTAATTTTCTAATTTTACAGAGTATGCCATCTTACAGTATCGAAAAGAAATTTTAAATCTACTTCAGTCGATGAAAAATTAAAAGAAGTAGTTGAACTATTCATATAAAAAACATAATTAAGTATATATTTAAAATAATATGTTATAAAAAGCAAATTAATATAGAATTTCTGAGCTACATGAAAGTTTTAGATTGGCAATAAACTTTCCTTTAAACTTTTCAATAAACTGAAATATAAAGGCAGAAAATTTTTAAAATTGTGAGATTTATATTGATGGAATAATAAGGATGCAATACCATCATTAACAGCTCATTTACATATTCAGTTAGAATACGATTATGGTTAGTTGGTGGGATTTAATAATCCAAAGGGCCAATCTTTGTCCAAGCTGCTGCAAACTTAGTTACACATATATATCATATCATATATCAAATCAGTTAAAATCTTTGTCATATCAGTTGAAATCTTTGTTCCAAAAGGTGAGTAATGAAATGCTCACAGTGCTAAATAAAAAAAAAAATTACTTGTACACTGAAAACAGTGTTACTGTTATATGTCTCATACATCTAAATTAATATTAAAATTTGGTTCATATTCAAATTTTTAATGGGGCTCAAATAAAATAAAATTTGACAATGGTTTAAATCAAGTAGGTAAACTGATTAAAAGAATATCAAGCTATGTCTGGCTTGGCAAGGCACATTCATATATTCACTGCTGTGGAATATCTCAGTATTGACAATTATAATAGTTTAATCAGTATAAATGACTACATGCAAATTCCAATTCTGTAGAAAGTGACTTTCTATAAAGTTTTCTATTCAATTACTATGTCATATGAATTTGGTAGCTCTGTTTTTTCTAGTTGTGTGATCTATTGAATGATGTATAGTCTACAGATTGGGTTTTACAAATGCCAAAAATCTGAGAACTCAAGAAGTGATGTTCAATGTGCAAATTCAAAAGTATCATTATTAGCATAGTTCAATTAAGAGAGGACAGTAACTGAAGTTCTTTTTAAAAGTGAAAAATAATGTGTGTATTTCATAATAAAAAACATGTTGGCTGAACTACTGTATTAATCTAGGTTATTTTCTTCCTGAATTAGCATACATTTCAAGTTAATTTGAAATGTATGCTAATGATGTTTGATGTATGCTAATGTTTTGATGTCCTGAATCATCTTTTTCAAATGATATTAAAGACAGAATTTTTAAATTTGATAAAAGGTTTTGTTAACAGGTCTTTTGCTTTGAATGATTTTCACAATTATTTCAGCAAGTGGTTTGTGAATGGTTTTATTGTCAACAGTTAAAGCATCTTATGGAGGTAAGGAATAAAAGGACAAATATGGCAGTTGTACCCACCTTATTTTTGGAAGAACAAAACAAGAGTTTCAAAATTATTTGTTTCACTAATACAATTTCAAGAGTTATTTTTAATAGTAATTCTCTAAATATTACAAACAGCCTTGATTGCATAATTCTAGTCATATCAGTATTTGTAACAGATAGTAAATCAGCCTGATATGTCATCAGTACAAATCTTTCACGAGCTGGGCATTCATAACAAGTAACTCGGTAAACAGTAAAAAAAGATTGCTTGCATAAGTCAACTGGTTTCAATGAATAGGTCCCTGAATTTCAGCTCGACAATTTTCACTTCACCACCAGTGGTATGCAAAGTGAATTTCCTCTGAAATTTTAAATGATAACATTAGTGGCGAGTTTCTTTTAAGATGATACCACTAAAAATCTTCCAAATGAAGATCATTTCAGTTTTTCTGGTCTTGATCATTGAAAGCTATCTTTAACGTGCAAATCTATAAAAGTGTCAGTTTATGTGAATTAAAGTCTTCATCAAGGCTGAATGTTATTGAGAGACAAAGAAAGAAATCCATGGAATCAAAATATTAAGGTCCAATACTGCACAATCTAATGAAGGAAAATGGATTCTTTCAATGGTACTGGGAAGGTACCTATGCAATCAGCATCACTCTCAAAAATTACATCCTTAGCTATGTATGACACATCATTTGAATCCCCAGCAGCTTCAAGGGCATTGAAACAACCTTGACCACAATAATTTTAAGTAAAACTTAAATGCTATTCATGACTTTAAAGCTTTAAAAAGTATATTTCTTAGCTATAGTAATTATTTATTTTAAAATAGTTATACAATAGCAATTAAAACCATCACTCAAATTTAGAAAATATAAATACACAACATTACAAAAAACATGATTACTATTTAAAAATCATTTATAATAAAAATTAAAACATTTTGAACAATGTTAAAAATTTAGTTCATTTCTATTAATAAAAACAATTTTTTAAAATTTTAAGGCTATTAATCAAAAAATATATCTACTATATAAATAACCTTATCTAGAAAGAAATTTCAGTAGCTCTTAATAGATTTGAAGAAAAGTACCAAAATATATAAAATTAACATTTTAAGATAAATGGAAATAAAGGTTTACTTTGAAAAATATTTATAATGTCTTCAAACACAACAATATTATTCATGTAACTGTAATGAATCATTTACATGTAGGTTTTGCATTTTCCTTTATTGCTGATTTTAAAAGTTTTTAACAAAGTTATCTATAGACTATGCTTTTAATTCAAAGATAAAAAAAAAAAAAAAAAAAAAAAAAAAGGCAGCATAATATTTACATCAACTTCATTACACTCCATAAAGAAGAAAGTTAAACTTTTAATTAGCATATGTTATTGCTTATTTACAAATATGAATTATAATAACCCAGTTGGTGCTAAAGAGGTTAAAAGCTCTTCTTGAGACAGGCTAACTATTAATGCTTCAAAAATAAACATTAATTTTTTTTTAACAAAATTATTAAATGGATAAATTTGGATACATAAATTAATAATAAATTCAATACTTGAATCATAAAAGTACCGCTTTTTTTTTTTTTTTTTTTTTAAAGGAAAAACACTCTTATAAATTAAATATATTAAGCCAATGTGACAATATTGATAAGCATATAACTATTATGTATGTAATGTATAATTTACCCAACATCTTCCTGGCTCTAGTTTTCATATGAATTTCTTCAGCATCATCCAAGACAAGATTCATGTACTCATCAAATCCCTTCAAAAAATAAATAAAAATAAACAATGTGAAGATTTTAAATTTGTTTTTTAAAGAAACATAATATTTTACTACTTACAATAATATGGCCTTCAATACGTGAATTGATGTTTTCATAAAGCCATACTTGGATTCTTGATTTCTATAAATAATAAATATTTTTTATTATAAAAAAAAATAATAGTTTATTTTTATTTAGTTTTAAAATCAAAATGTAATAATTGCTTAAAATGCTCTTTTTTAATATATAACAAGGGATTTTAGCTTTGATATTTGTTTGATAATATAAGAACAATAAAATTATCTACTGAATGATTTTCCTGGAAAAAAAATATGAAAACCAAAAGGCTCATTCCCAACAAGGCGTGAGGTACTGAAGTGCTGACCAATCTCTACCCTCACCACGTTCGCATGAAACCGGTTTGACATCCACCGCATCAAGATGACTAACTTTCAACTCGAAGCGGAACTTCATTAGGTGTAATGTTATTTCTGATGTTTCGCTGCGAAGGGGGTCAAAAAATTTTTCTTGCTTGCTGCATGAATCTTCAACGTCTCTCACCTCAGTGGGAACGAGCCTTAAGACACATGCTTAAATTGTTTATAATTCAATTATTATATGGATCAAATAATAAATTACACATATAAATCTTTAATTAAATTTTAATTTCTTTTTATATTAATTTTACATATTAGAGAAATGGCTATTTTATACTGGTAATAAGCGAAATTCAACATCAACTATTCATTGCTTTTCCCAATAATATAATTTAACATTTTATTATTCTTAAACCATTTTAAAAACACCAGATTTTTATTTAAGAATTACTTTAATAGCATTGTTCTAACTTTATTAAATAATATTGTTTTAACAATATTTTGTAACAGTACTTCAATTACAACTTTTTAAACAGCCAGGTATTACAAAATCAGAATTTTAAAATAATCGAGGGATTCTCCGAGCCAAGTAACCCCATCACCCCCATCCCAGTTTTGCAACAAGTTGGTATGATCAACCTCCTTACTTTTACGACAAGTTGTCAGGGTGTTTTTTTTTTTTTTTTTTGGACAAACTGTCCAGATAATGATAATCTAAATTTTAAGGGTGCTTTCCACAGTATGTGTGTGCTTGTCTCTTGTGTTTTTTTTTTTTTTTTTTTTTGGCTTATATATCTAGAATTTTTACATTATTTTATATTAATTTTATTTAATAATTAACATTAAATTTGCATATTTATATATTAAGCCTATTTTCATAATCCTTTACCATCAGTATTGTGTATTTCACTACTAAAAATTGTCAATTATTAATGTTTATTTTTAGTGTATTAAGCTAAATTATTTAATTTTAAATCTCCTTTAGCATCTGAATGAGTTTTTAAATACTAGAATTTTAGAAGTATTAGATATTAAAATATTTATATCTATTTTTTCAAGTGTGTAAATGTAGTAATAAATCTGAGATTTATGGGAGCATATCCATAAATTTTAATATTATTTAAAAATTCTTAAAAAGTAAAAAATTCTTAAAATTAGACTTTTAGATATCAGCACTCGCAGACTAAGGACTAGCAATTAACTAGAAAAGAGAGACAAGTATAAATATTCTTTCTCTCTTCCTTCAATGGAGAGCGGACAAGACCTAAAAAAATACACGAATCGCTAAAGGGGAGAAGGCTTATTTGGATCATAGACTTTATAATAATTTTTATAAATTAATAAATATTTGCTATTAATATCAATATACTTACATTTTGAAGATATCTGAAAATAAGGTTCTAAAAAAAAGAGTTAAGGGAATAACTATTCATAAGCAGTAACAATATATATACAACTGAAACTTATACTAAATAGAGCTGATAAATTTTATATCACAGATTTTAAAAAATATCTTATTGAATCATCAACATAAAAGTCTTTTTAACTTAGATAACAGGAATCTGAGGAGAAAATAAGTGAGCATGCTTGGTATTTTACTTAAACAAGTTAATTTTTCCCATAACATTAAATGTTAGAAAAAGTAAATTAATAATAAAAAATTATTTGAATAAATATTTTCATACAATAATGCCTTTATCATTTTCATAATTTAATATTCATTTTCACAAGTCATCAGATACATCTATATTAACATTATTCTTACCCATTCAAGATTACTAGATATAAGAAAATAGTAAAATAATTATAAGACACTAATTTGTTACTAATACATAAAAAATTTAAATTAATTGGTGAATTTTATTCTTAAAAAATCAACTATTACTCAGTTACTAATACTGCTTACCCTATTATTTGAAATATTGACCAAATGTGATAAACTGGAGCATATATCATAAATATTATACAGTATATATCAGAATGTTAAACCAAACTTATTATTGATTAGAAAATACACATGTTCATGTTTTTTTGTCAAAATCTAAAATAAAATAATTAAATATAATAGCAAAAAAAAAAAAAAAAAAAAAAAAAAACGCTGATGAAATTATGAGAAAAACAATGACATTTTCGATTGTAAAAAAAATTCAATAAAAAGAAAAACTATTCTTATACTTAAATTAATAAAGAAACTTGAAAATACACACATTACTTTTTATAATTTGATAAATAACATATCATTAAAATTACAAGAGAAACAACAACAATGGCATTCTATGAACGCCATTTAAATTGCATACAATATAATTATATTCGAAGATATAAAAGGATACAATAGGCTGAACCATAACCTTCTGAACTTTTTGGGTTTTGTACGCCATTTTAATATAGATCAAAAGCGAAAAATTCGATTAAATTTCTTAAAATTTGAGTATCACAAAGATCACTTGAGGAATATAATGCCGGATTTTAATTTGATGTTGCCAAACGCTGCTAAACTTTTTTAAAAAGGAGATACGGGTACAGGTAATTAAATCTCATGAGCATACTAGCTCCGAAGAAGCTTCATCTCCTGTAATTGCAGGTTTAGTAAAATTAACAGAACATGATCAATTGTTCAGAAGTCAGTAATTAATCAGAAAATATTTAAAATACAAAGCGAAAAAATTTTTTATATCAGAAATTTATACAAAGTAACAGTAGAAAATAAACAAAGTTATAAAATATATTTAAAATTCAAATAAAATTTTGCAAAGTCTTTTAACAACTTCTACTTTCACTGTTCCAGAAAAATTCTGCGTGTCTCTGGAATTTTCCCGCTAGAATGAAAACAGAACGTAGTTGGCGTTAGAAATGGAATAAAGATGTTGTAATTGTGAAAATTGATTATCGTTGGTTTTTTTTTTTTGCCGTCTTGATTTTAATAACACTACGCAACCTTTACAAAGCCGCCACATACTTGGTGACCCGTGAATTGTTTGCAAACCGTGAATTATTTACAAAATGACTGAAACTAATGGATCGGCGAAAAAAAGATGAAGTAGCGCGGGTAAGTGTCAAAATACCTCCTTTTGGGCAGAAAAACCAGAAATATGGTTCTTTCAAGTTGAAGCACAGTTTTCAATTTGTGGAATAACAGCCGAGGATACAAAATTCAACTACTTAGTTTCGCAATTAGAACCGAAATTTGTTGAAAGTTTGTGGGACATTATAAGTGATGATAATAGAACAAAATATACCGCTGCAAAAGAACGTTTGCTGAATACTTTTAAAGAAAGCGAAAATAAGCGTCTTCAGAGACTACTTACAGGACTTGATTTGGGAGATCTTAAACCCAGTCAACTTTTACAAAAAAATGAGAAACCTGGCTACTGATGGAATAACTGATAAGGTGCTAACAACGTTATTTCTACAAAAAATGCCGGATCCTGTGCGGAATATTTTACTAGTTAGTGATGAAGGAATTGAGAAAGTGGCATTAATGGCAGATTGTATTCTTGAAATGCAACCAAAACAAGAACTGCACTGCGTAAGCAATAATGTTTCATCAGGATCAGATGCCTTAACTGAGTTACGACAACAAATTGCATCTTTGGATAATAAACTTGAAAAACTGAGTGTCACAAGGAACTCTCGTTCCCAATCAAGAAATAGAGGTCGATACTCTTCTTATGATCGAAGTAAGTCTCGCAATCGCTATTATAATCCTTCTGGCAAATACTGTTATTACCATTTTCGTTTTAGAGAAAAATGTTTTCCTAATAAATGCAAAGCTCCATGTGCATGGAAAAATAATCTTTCGGAATACCAGAATCAGCAACAGAACTAGCGGCAGACTCTGCTGCTGAAAATACAAAACATTGCCGTCAATTCCGTCTATTTGTCAACGACAAAAAACGGGTTTACGCTTTCTGGTTGACAGTGGCGCGGACGCAAGTCTTATTCCTTATACTTCTAAACACAAATTTATTAGTGACTATAAATTATATGCTGCAAATAATACCGCAATCGATACTTTTGGTACAGAAATTTTAAATCTTGATCTGGGTTTGCGCCGAGAATTTCAATTCCCGTTTATTGTGGCCAAAATTAGTAAACCTATACTAGGTGCATATTTTTTAAGCAAGTTCAATTTATTAATTGATATAAAGTATAAAAGATTAATTGATGGTGTAACTAACCTTGCAGTTTATGGTGCCATTGCACCCATCTCTATTAATGAAAGTGTAAATACAACGAGCAGCTTATGTAAATATTCTGATTTATTTTCTATGTATCCCAAAATAACAAAATCAAATTTTCTTATTTCAAATGTTAAACATAATGTAAAGCATCGTATTATAACTAAAGGACAACCCATAAATTATAAAGCAAGACAATTAGATCCACAACGGTTGGAAATAGCTAAAAGAGAATTTAAATATATGCTAGACAATAACATTGTTAGTCCATCTAGCTCAGAATGGGCAAGTCCCTTACATATAGTAACAAAGAAAGATGGTTCTTTTCGTCCGTGTAGTGATTATAGAAGATTGAATGATTTAACTCTACCTGATCGATATAACATACCTCGAATTCGGGATTTTCAACATATTTTAACTAATAAAACTATATTTTCTAAAATTGACATTACTAAAGCATATTATCACATTCCCGTAGCAGATGAAGATAAGGCAAAAACTGCCATCATCACACCTTTTGGACTTTATCAATTCAATGTGATGAGTTTTGGTCTCAAAAATGCCCCTGCAACATTTCAAAGGTTTATAAATGAAGTTCTTTATGGTCTAGACTTTGTGTTTCCATACTTAGATGATGTGTTGATCGCCTCTTCTTGCGAGGAAGAACATCGTTCACATCTTAAAATAGTTTTCCAGCGTTTAGATAAATATGGTCTACGGATTAATATTAGCAAATCAGTTTTGGGAGTACCTGTAATAGATTTTTAGGCTATCAAATATCTGCGGAAGGCTCACAACCTCAACCTCAAAAATCAAAGCTATCATAGAATATCCATTGCCAGAAACTATGCACGAATTACGTTCCTTCTTAGGAATGATCAATTTTTATCGTAATTATATAAATAATGCCGCAAAAACTCAAGCCCCTCTACATGAACTTTTGAAAGAATCTACAAAAAAAGATCGACGCAAAATACTATGGACCGATGAAACTAGACAAAGTTTTGAAAAATGCAAACAAGATGTTGCTCAAATAGCGTTAATGGCATATCCCAACTCGGATTACCCTCTGGCACTTCTCACAGATGCATCTGATTGGGCTATTGGATCAGTTATTCAACAAAAAGAACCAAATGGATGGAAGCCAATTGCATTTTTTTCTAAAAAACTTAATGATGCTCAGAAAAATTACAGTGTTTACGACCGCGAACTTTTGGGTATATATTTATCCATTAAACATTTTAAGCATTTACTTGAAGGTCGAGATTTCGATATTTATACTGATCATAAGCCGTTAACATTCGCTTTTAAGCAAAACAATGATAAAGCCTCCCCCAGACAACTAAGACACCTACAATATATCTCACAATTTTCTACTAACCTATACCATATCAGTGGTCGAAACAATGTGGTAGCAGACAGACTGTCTAGAATTGAGGACATCGATTCACCTATTGTTGATTATGACTTGATAGCAGATGCACAATTTAATGATGATGAACTGCAACAATTGAAATTACATTCCAAATCATTACATTTTAAAGAACACCAATTGCCATCCGGAAAGCTCTTGTATTGTGACACCTCTATTTCCAGTATCAGACCATTCATACCAAAAAATATTCGAATGACAATATTTAATACAATTCGCAGTTCAGCTCATTCTGGAATTCGCACTACTGTAAAAGAAATAACTAAAAGATTCATTTGGCCAAATATGAAAAAAGATGTTAAACAGTGGACTCAAACTTGCATCAACTGTCAGAAAAATAAAATAACTAAACATACAAAATCAGAATATTCACAATTTCAAGCACCAGATGAGAGATTTAGTGTCGTTCATATAGATTTAATTGGACTTTATTCACCTTCTAATGGATACACATACTGCTTGACGTGTATTGATCGGTTTACCTCTTGGATGGAAGTGGTACCGTTATCAAATATCACTGCAGATAGTATAGAAAAAGCTTTTTATGAGCATTGGATTACCCGATTTGGTGTACCTACTTGAGTTATTACTGACAGAGGCCCTCAATTTATTTCAGAAGTATTTTGAAGTTTGGCTGCGCTATGTGGTGTTAAAGTAAACCATACGTCTTCTTACCATCCTCAGAGTAATGGAAAAGTTGAACGTCTTCACCGTACCTTGAAAACAACCATTAGATGTCATAACAACGTTCGTTGGACGGACACATTACCGACGGTTCTTAAGGGTTTGCGAGCTGCTCTACATGAGGACTGTAAGTATACAATAGCTGAAATGGTTTATGGCAAAACTATTAAATTACCAGGCGAATTCTTTGAAGAATTCAGATTGCCAATATCTGATGATAATTTCGTAAGCAATCTTCGAAAACAGATGGCCGACTTAAAACCATACCAATCCAAAAACAAATGTAAACAAAAGATCTTTATTCCAAAAGATTTGCACACATGCTCACATGTGTTTCTGCGGATTGACAGAGTTAAAAAACCTTTGAACCCCCATATGAAGGACCCTATTTGGTATTGCAAAGATCCCCGAAAAACTTTCTTCTATCAATTAAAAATAAACAAGATAATATTTCCGTGGATAGATTAAAACCGGCATATGTGTTACAACCTAATGAACTTCTGAATCCAACGTCATCACATGATCATACATCTGTGCCGAGTGAGCAAACATTTATACCAAGTCAGCAAGTTGCACAACCAAACACAATAACACGTTGTGGAAGACAAGTAAAACTTCCTGTTCGTTTCAATAACATTATTGACTTTTCTTCAAAATTATAATTCGTCCATGTCCATTTTAAAAATTAACTTGATTTATTCTATGTAAATGTTTATATGTAATTGTATTTGTAATTATTTTGTGCTATTTAAATTTGTATCAATGTGTATTTGTTCGCTATTATTTGTATAGATATATAAATTCTTCTACCATTTTTAAAGTAACGTAACTTTGTTATTAGTAGGGGAGTGATGTAGCGACACTATTGATGGAAAATGGAGTACAAATTTAACAACTTCTACTTTCACTGTTAAGAAGGGAATTTTCCCGCTAGAATGAAAACAGAACGTAGTTGGCGTTAGAAATGGAATAAAGATGTTGTAAATATGAAAATGGATTATCGTTTTATTTTGCCGTCTGAATTTTAATAACACTACGCAACCTTTATAAACCGCCACAGCTGCACTGAGGGAATATCGTCGTTTAAAGGGACTGCGAAAAGGGCCTATGTCAAAGAATGGTTTGAAGAAGATGGTTATGAAATTTGAAGAGACTGGAAACTTGGGTGTGCTGGCAGAAAGAGGGCGGAAACGAGTAGTGAATGAAATTATCGAAGTCGCTACTGCTGTCGTTGAAAGAGCCTCCACTTCCAGCTATTCTTCAGTAAGTGCTTGATCGGTGTCATTTGATTTGGCTGACAATACGAAAAATTCTGCGATTGGTATCCGTATAAGATCTACGTGATGCAAATGCTGCAACTTCAAGACCACGAAACACGCTATGAAATTGTTTGCCGATTGGTGAGAATGGAACTTGATGACGCATGGCCTTGGCAAATTCTATGGTCAGATAGATGGAGCTGTGAATAATCAAAATTGTCGCATATGGAGTGCTTGCACCAACAATCACGGCATTCTGATTACTGGTGCATGTGACATCTTAATGAGCATCTGCATTATGATTGCATGTTGTGGATTTACTGCTAATTTTATCCTCGGACCGTTTTTCTTTAAAACTCCTACTCCTCAAGACTCTAAAACTTGCTCTATCACGAGTGCACTGTACAGTGAACTCCTACGACAACAGGTTATTCCTGGTTTACAATAACGGCAATGTTTGCAGACCACTTGTCTTCATGCAAGATGGAACAACTCCTTAAAATCGGCGCCAAGTCAAGAACTGCTTCCTTCTAACTTTGGCAAGAATCGTGTAATAACCATAGCTTCTCCAGATGCCTGTCCTCCTCGTTAACACGACTTAAATCCTTGTGATTTCTGGTTGTGGGGATTTCTAAAACGTTGTTTTTATGGAGGAGTAATTCAGACTTTACCTGAGTTGAAATCCAACATTATACGCCATGTTGCTGAAATTCCTCGAGAGTTTCTTCGCTCTGTCATTGAACACGCTATAATGCGCTTTCAACACATAATTGAAGTCGTTGAAGCGCACTTTGAGGTTTGACGAATTTTGTGTCCTTCTTTAGGCGCCACAATTCCGCCTGGTGGTCAAAGTTTGAATTATATTTTTTTTCTGGATATCTTTTCCCTATAATCCATATACCAAGTTTCATCCAAATGCGTTAGGTAGAGCGGGCTCCAGAGGGTTCTGAATAGGGTCATTTTAATTATAAGCACCCTGTAGTATTTGTACTTCCTCTATTCTAATCATCGTTTAATGTTATGATCTATTTAATATGTAGTTTTATCTATTTCTATAGTTTTCAAATTTACCCTTCTTATTTATATTCTTTTGGTTGCTAGAAAGTACAAGCAACGTTTCTTGTATTTTAAAAGGAATTTTTACGCCCGCATAGGCAATGATTTCTAGATTTTTGAGTCTTAGAGTAATTTCTTTATAAAGGTTTCATTTTCATTTTTGCCAAATTGTTATGACTGTTATATTTAGAAAAGCATTTGGTTAAATTAAGATAAAGCAGTGTCAGCAAGCATGCATCTCAAAGCACCCAATTCAGTCAAGACACAATATTGGATAAACAGCACGGAATTTTGTTTACAATGAGTTGATTCATCCAGCGTTAATGAAATATTAACTTACTAGAAAAATGCATTTTAATATTTTCTGAATTTTTCTAATTGTAGATGACAGGCTACATTTCTTTCTAGTACAGTTTGTTTTTGAAACAATAAATTTAATATTGTTTCATAGCAGACAATAAGAAATTTATTCTAAATTATGCATTTAAGGGTTATTAAAGTTTCCACCACACATAAGGTACAAACACATACAGTTAGTGTCCACATTTATAGAGATTGGACGAATTGAATTTCTATCAACATTCGGACTTCCTCCCCATTCAACGCATAAATGTAAACAAATTTGAAACAAAATTTCTTCACACGCATTTAAATTGTAGAGCACCAATGAGCATTGGATTTTATGTACACTTATAATGAATTTAAAATATAATCTCAGCTGTTGTGTACTGGAAAAAAAAAATTTGCTTTTTAAAGGACTTCCAAGACAAATATAATTACGAAAAAAAATATTTATAAGCATATTTCATTAAAGTACATAATACGTAAATCGCAATTATTTATATTAAGATAATATCAAAATACAAATTTAATCTATTGCTGTTGCATTACATGTTGAGTAATGAGTAAACTAACATACCATTTCATAAGTGAAGCATTGGCGAAACTATTAATAAGCTTTAGAAATATCTGCAGTTTTAAATTAAAATTACGGCTAACTTTTCCTTTTACATGGAATATATGCAAATCTAATTATTCATGAACTCTTCTTGGGCTTTTGTCGCGTTGCGACCCCAAGAGGGAAAAGACTACAATTATCCTATTAGTCTGGCATAAGAGAAGGCTTATTAATATTAAATTATTTTTAATTATTTATCATTCTCTTCTACTATTTCAACATAAATTTGATGAGGGAATTCTTTCTCTCCAAAAAAAAAAAAAAATAAAATAAAATAAAATAAAAAAAATAAAAAAGGACTCAAAACTCAAAAAACATGTATAGATACTTTAAAATCATCAATTAAATTAAAAAACACTTCACTTTAGAGCGGAGGAGTATTATATACTGACACACAATAATTTGGAACACTTTTAAAGAACTTTAGTGCATCACTCGTAGACTTTTTTTTTAAACTATAGAAGACTTCAAATCGCTTTCAATATTGATCAATTAATATGAGAAATATTTTATTGCTTAAAATTAGTTTAAAATTTTACTGTTCAATGCACTAATTAAAACAAACTTTTTTACACGCTGAAATATTAATAAACATAGTATAATATCAAAATATAATTGAATAACTTACAAAATTCGGGAGGAGCTATTTTTTTTCGATGATGCGTTTTTATACTCGGGAGGGTCATGTCCTTCGATAATGATGTTGGCTTTTTGAAAGATCTCCGAACATTGGAAGTAGCATGCAACAAAAAAAAAAGAAGGTGTGTTAATATATCTTTCAAAATTATCAAAATAATTTTTTAAAATTAATTCTAAAAATAAATCTGACGTACAGGATTACGCGAATTTCAAATTTCTGTGTTCTGATGGGCTTATATGCTCGCTGATAGTGGCTTTAATATAAGGAAATTTACTTCGTATAAAGGACATATAAATTTTTTATTTATATTTGATTTCTAAGGGGCTGGTTATTTCTTTCTCATGGAAAATGTGGCAGCTGGCAACTGGCAACTGGGTACCGATTACGGAGTACCAACAGGGGGAAATACCCCTTGAACCTCCTCATCTTAATTCATAGATATGCTTGGAATTTTAAATGGCTGCTTAATTATTGTTAGTAAAATTAAAGATAAATGTTTCTAAAAATTCAAATTAAGTAGGTACTCAAAAAAAAAAAAAAAAAAAAAAAAAAAATACTATTTATAAAAAAAGTAAGATAAAAAATAAAAGAATTTAAAAGTTAAGTTTTAAATTCGGTACAATTAGGGACCAGTTGTCGATGCCGTAAACATATACAAAAAACGTAAACAAACAGTACAACACTTTGCCTACGAGATCGCTGATTGGAAATTATGCATGAACGGTGAGAGCCAATAGGAGCATCTGAAAGGTAAATGATTAGAAAAAAACGTCCCACAAAAAAAAAAAAAAAAAAAAAAAAAAAAAAAAAAAAAAAAAGGCCGATCACAGAACCGTGATTCTTTTTTATTTTTATAGTTTTTATTTGTTTTTCAATTTTATCATGGTAAATGTACAACATAAAATGTCCCCGAGACTCCTCCTGGAATTTTGTCCGATGGCGACACCAGGAGGGATAACAATTGACCTTATATTGTTAACCTATATATCATTGCAAGCTTTTCCTCATCTGAAATGTCTGCGAACCTTTGCAACTGATTCCTAATGTTTAAGAAGATGTCTGGCCTGATTATTTCTTTCTCATGGAAAATGTACAACATAAAATGTCCACGAGACACCTCCTGGAATTTTGTCAAATGGCGATATCAGGAGGGATAGCAATTGACCTTATATTGTTAACCTATATGTAATTGTAGACTTTCCATCATTTGAAATGTTTGAACTTCTTTATTCTAGTTTTCCTATTTTATTTTTGTTTCTTATCCTACTTGGTTGAAAATAACACCTAGAAGAAAAACATGAACCTGTGACGGCTCATGATTAATGTTAAAAGTGCAGCTTCTTTATGATTTGACTTTGTGTCAAACAGACATGAGGTACACTAAACGGAGAAGAAATGTGACTTTTCCTGTCTGTTATACACGATTGCTCTAGGTACCCATTTTAGTCGCCTTTTACGACATGCATGGGCTACATTGGGCTACATATTCTAACCCGGACCCTCACGGGTGACGAGCCTACATTTAAATTATATATTTGATAAGGAAAATTTTATACAGAATTTAATTTAAAATTAACATAACTAAGTCTCAGATATATGACTTTGCGAATATGAGAAGTGATTTTGTACTATTTAATAATTAGATTTAATGCTCGTTAGGCGGTGGTTTAAATATTAAATAATTTAAATCTTAAAAGGGACATTTCAAAATGATTGTTGTTTTAAATTAAAATTAGGGTTATCTTCTCCTTTTACAGGGAATATATACAAATCAAATTATCCATGAACTCGGCTTTTGTCGCATTGCGACCCCAAGAGGGAAACAACTGCTATTATCCTATTAGTCTGTGCATAAGAGACGGCATTATTAACATTAACATTATAATTATTAATTTAACATTAGCATTAACATTAAAATATCTTTAATTTTTTATCATTCTCTTCTACTTTTTCAAAATAAATTTGTTGAGGGTATTCTTTCTCAAACTTCAATATATATATATGTAGGATTTGTTTCTATGCTAAGCACTAGATGGAAACACTTCACGGACTATGTGTCTTTCACACCAACCTTTTGCCATGTAGTGGCGGTATTGGACCTTGAACTCTGGCCCTGGAAGAAGGGAAAAACCCCGTTAGTTAGGCGAGAGAGGAGAAAGCGAACGGACATGGGAGATGCTGCGTCAAGCAGCGGTAGAAAATGGTTGTGAATATATCAATACTTTCTGTAAATATTAATGTAAATATATTAATTAAATATGTGTTGTTGAGAGAAAACCAACGCTTCTTTATTTCGCTTTGAAATACACCCCTAGATCGCCTCCCTCTGTCGTTAAAAATTTGCTAGACTGATCGAGAAGTCTACAAAATTGGGGTTTCGCCCGGGATGCGTCTTTTTGCAAGCGCCTAACTCTACAAAATTGGGGGCTTGGCTGAGATGAATCCGCTGGACTGTTGGAAGCGTGCGAAATAGCCGTCCTGGTTATAAGTGATACAGTGAGATAAGGCCACCTTGGCTGAGATGAATCCGCTGGACTGTTGGAAGCGTTCGAGATAGCCGTCCTGGTTATAAGTGATACAGTGAGATAAGGCCACCCTGGCTGAGATGAATCCGTTGAAATGTTGAACGGAAGTGGTTGAAGAAGCCATTTTGTTGGAAGCGTTGGAGATAGCCATCCTGGTTATAAGTGACAGTGAGATAAGGCCACCCTGGCCAAGAAGTGTTGGAGATTCTGTTTTTGGAGCACAGTGTGATAGCCACCCCGGCTATAAGTGATATAGTGAGATAAGGCCACCCTGGCCAAGTGTTGGAGATTCTGTTTTTGGAGCACAGTGTGATAGCCACCCCGGCTATAAGTGATATAGTGAGATAAGGCCACCCTGGCCAAGTGTTGGAGATTCTGTTTTTGGAGCACTGTGTGATAGCCACCCCGGCTATAAGTGATGTAGCGAGAAAAGGCCACCCTGGCCAAGAAGTGTTGGAGATTCTGTTTTTGTGTATCCGGCCACCCTGGCCTATTGGATGAAATTTGCATGATAATATTTAATTTTAATTACTGCATTTTTGTTCTAAATCTACAAAAGTAATTGTTTTCATTCCGTTTAAATTTAAAAGTTATTTTAGAAAGAGAATTCTATACAGTTGCTATTTTTTATTTGTTTTAAATACTTAAACACTATTTTTAACTTTGGATATTCTATGCATTTGAATCATATGTTTTATATGTCTTTCTTTGATAAATTAATATTAACTTGTAAAATATCTATAAATGTTTCTGTATTTGGATTATAGAGTAGAAAGTGCTATTTGACTTAACAACTTATTGATTTAACTGATGTGTGCTATAGATTATTTTTGTTAATTAATTTTATGGAAATTGAAATGTTTTCTATATTTGGATTAATAATATTTTTGTGGCTTAGTATTTGTTTTGAGTTCTAAATCAAATTAAGGGTGAAGTTGATTTATTGTTATTGTTTGTTTTGAAGATATAAATTTTAGGAAATTTAAAATGGCTTATATAGCCAAGGGGTTAAAAGAGGACTTGTGCATATTGTGTAGAGAACTAGGTATATCTACAAATCCCGATTTTAAAATTATCGATTACAAGAATGCTATTCTTAAAAGCGACAATTATGATGAGGGATTTTGTAGGGAGTTGTTAAGCACGATTATTAATGAGAGGAATGCGAAGAGAGACGAAGACGAACGACGTCGTAAAAGTGAATTTGAATGTAAAAAATTACAAATAATGCGCAAAAGGTCGAATTACGTGTTGGAAAACTCAAACACTGAGGTTGGGAGTAGACTCCCTGATAGAGAGGAAAAACAAGACAAACACAGGTCAATGTTTGATAGAATTAATGAAAATCGGGAAACGATTAATGAAAATCAAGAAACTCAAATGTTTATAGAACGACACATAACAAAAGAGATTAAATTAAATAAAATAAATGTGGTCGCACTTGTCAAAACAGGTAGTTCCGTAAGTCTATTACGTGAAGATGTATGTAATGAAATGCCGTATGTTTCTAATAAAGGAGTAGTTTTGGAGGGTATTGGAAATTCGTGGATTTCCACTATGGGTTCTATACAACAAGAAGTTATTATAGATGAAAATAATTTCACTTTGATATGGCATGTAGTGCCAACCGCAAAATTACAGTTTCAGGCGGTTATAGGAGCTGACATTTTGGGTCAGGCTTCAATGAATTTCGTAAATAATAATGTGGAATTTTGTAAATACGAAACAAAGACATGTTCAAAGCAGGCATTCAAATTAAATTTGGGCAATGAGGTTAAACTGAGTCATACTAGTGACACGGTGGTAAAAAATAAACCCACAGATCCTATTTCTTCGTGTAATTCAGATGTAACTGAAACCATTGATACAGCTAGGAGAATTATGTCGAAAGACGACAAAGTGTATCCTACACATGTTACAATGCTACCTAGAGAAGTCGTTAAACCTGAGGTCTTGAGTAGTGTTATTAAACATTTAGGATGTTCTGATCCTTATCAAGAAACATATTTAGAAAAATCGTCTGTAGTATCTAATGGTAAAAAAATTGAAGATTTGGCTGAGGGTAAATTTGGTATTACTAGAGGAGATAAGGTAGAGCTACTTAGTTTAGAAGATAAGCATGAGTTTCCACAAAAGGAAGATGTAGTTCAGTTTCAAAGGGAGTAGCGAAGGATGAATGCGCTGTTAACGTTAAAGCTGTCAGAGCAAAAATACACGGTATCGTTGATACAATTAAAGGTAATTTTGGATTTTTATCGTACGAAGCTGAAGAAGGGGAAAAGCTGTTATTTCTCAAATCTGTCAAAAGTGATGTAAAAGTAAAATCTGGGGATAAAGTAGAGAATAATGTTGTTCTTCGTAAACGTACTGGAAAATATGCTGCTCGTAATGTTGTGAAGACAGGTGATGGTCGAAAACACCAGCGGTATGAGGGACTGCGTCACTCGCGTGGTGTATCAGTTGGCGGAATACCTCGTCTTACCCACATTCAACAACCTAAAAGATATGATAGATCAACGGGTTTTAAGTTGCGCGGATCCAAGTACAGAGATCCAAATCATTCAAAGGAAAGATTTCGGGGTAGGAAGGAAAATTCAAAGCGTATTAGAGGTATTCGAAGACGTTTTAAGGAAGGAGAGGATCCTCCTGATCCTTTTATGCAAAAATTTGATTAAGGATTATATTATACCTAATGTTAAATACTATTTGTATTAATCTGATATGTTTTTGTGTCTTACTATTATTTCTTATATGTGGTATAAGCTTTTTTAGAATTTGATATTGATATAATTTGATTGTATTTGAAAATATGATATTGGTATAATTTGATTGTATTTGAAAATATGATATTGGTATACTTGGCATGTATTTCAAAATATGATATTATTGGAATTTATTGTTATTTCATTTTCGAACACCTTTCTTTTTTATTATTTGTCATGATATTTTATTATTTGTCATATTCTAGAATTATTTTGATTTTTGTGTGTGTTAAGTCACTGAGGGCAGTGACCTGCAGGATGGCCGATTCTGTAGGATTTGTTTCTATGCTAAGCACTAGATGGAAACACTTCACGGACTATGTGTCTTTCACACCAACCTTTTGCCATGTAGTGGCGGTATTGGACCTTGAACTCTGGCCCTGGAAGAAGGGAAAAACCCCGTTAGTTAGGCGAGAGAGGAGAAAGCGAACGGACATGGGAGATGCTGCGTCAAGCAGCGGTAGAAAATGGTTGTGAATATATCAATACTTTCTGTAAATATTAATGTAAATATATTAATTAAATATGTGTTGTTGAGAGAAAACCAACGCTTCTTTATTTCGCTTTGAAATACACCCCTAGATCGCCTCCCTCTGTCGTTAAAAATTTGCTAGACTAATAGAGAAGTCTACATATATAGATATTTTAAATTGATCAATTAAATTAACAAACATAACAGTCTACAGCAGAGGACTGATATACAATAATTTAGCGGTTTAACGCACTATTTAACCCAATTTTTTTTTACATTCTGAAGTATTAATAAACACCTTAGTATAGTATCAAAATATAGTTGAAAACTTACAAAATTCTGCTGCAGATATTTTTTTCGATGATGCATTGTTATACAAGGGAGGATCATGTCCTTCGATAATGTTGTTAGCTTTTTGAAGAATCTCCGCCAAACAGAAGTAACATGCAAAAAAAAAAAAAAAAAAAAAAAAAAAGAAGGGGCATCAATATTTCTTTCGAAAATATCGAAATAATTTTTGTTTATTAATTCTAAAAATAAATCACACACACGGGACTACGCGAATTTCAAATTTTCTGTGTACTGTTGGGATTATATGTTCGCAGGTAGTGAATATTCCAGGAGGAGTTTCATCCTATCTCAGATATATGACTTTACAATTATGAGAAGGGGCCTGAATGGTCGAGTGGCTAGTTCTTTGGCGCTCGGTCCCACAGGTTTCGGGTTCGAGTCCCGGCGGTGCCATGGTTGTTTGTAGTGGTTCGGAATCCACTTTAAAAAGTAGGTCCCGGTCTAATGGGATCGTAGAGCGTTGCGGGGGCATTGTTACACGCGCCCCCTGGGTAATACAAAGTGAGTACGTCTGTGCAGCACTTGCCTTAAGGCATCTAAGACCAAGCTGTCTGTGTTTGCCAGCTGCATTAGAAAGAAAAAAAAAAAGCGAATATGAGAAGTGTTTAAGTTTTAATATTAGGAAATTTACTTCGGATAAAGGACATATAAGAAGTTTTAGTTATATTTGAGTTCTAAGGGGCTGATTATTTCTTTTTCATGGAAAATGTGCAACATAAAATAGTCATGAAACTTATTGTGGGATTTACTCACACGACAACCCCACGAGGGATGGCAATTTGTCCTTATTCTATTAACCTATATATAATAGTGGGCTTTCCATTACCTGAAATGTCTGTACTTTTTTAAGTATTGTCTTAAGTAATGTCTGTACTTTCTTTTACTTTTTCTCGTTTTCCTATTTTATTTTTGTTTCTTATCCTACTTGATCGAAAAAATCCTACTTGCCTACTTGACGAACCTACATTTAAAGTATATATTTGATGAGGGCAGTTTTATACAAAATTTAATAGAAAATTTATCGTTGCTAGAATTAACAGAACTAAGTCTCAGATATGACTATGCGAATATGAAAAGCCATTTTGTACTACTTAATAATTAGTATATATGTTCCTTAGGTAGTTGTTTAAATATTAAATAACTTAATTCGTAAAATGGGCATTTAAAAATTTCAATTAGGGTTATCTTTTCTTTTTCCACGGAATATATACAACTAAAATTATCCATGAACTCATCTTGGGCTTTTACCGCATTGCGACCCCAAGATGGGAACAACTGCAATTAACCTATTAGTCTGCACATACGATGAGGCTTCTTAATATTAAAATATTTTTAATTATTTATCATTCTCTTCTACTTTTTCAACATAGATTTGATGCGGGAATTCTTCCTCAATACTCAAAAAATATATGTAGATATTTTTAACTCATCAATTGAAATAACACATATAACACTTTACAGCGGAGGACTGACATAACAATAATTTAGAAAACTTTTAAAGACCTTCAGTGCGTCAATCGTAGACTTTCTTTTAGAACTATACAAGACTATCTATTGCTTTCAATTTTTATCAATTAATATGAGAATTATTTTTATAGCTTCAAATTCGTTTAAACATTTACGGTTTAACGCACTATTTAACAAGATTTTTTTTACAACCTGAAATATTAATAAGCACCTTAGTATAATACCAAAATAAAATTGAATAACTTACAAAATTCGGCAGGGGCTATTTTTTTCCATTATCTGAAATGCTTGTATTTCTTTATTCTTGTTTTACTTTATTTTTATTTTATCCCTCTTTGTCTGGAATAATCATCTGGAACAAGAACATGAAACAAAGTTTTAAGTTGCAGGAGTTTTTATTTTCCGATGGTGCGTTTTTATATTCGGGAGGGTCATGTTTTTCGATAATGATGTTACCTTTTTGAAGTATCTCCACAAAACGGTAGCAACATGCATATCCTTTTAAAGATTATTGAAATTATTTTTATTTTTAATTCTAAAAATTAGATACATTGTAATTCTAATTTTCTAAATTTTCTGCATATTAAATCTAATCTAAATTTTCTGTATATTATTTAAATTATATCTTCCTCTGTTAGTGGGTGTAATATTATAATATTTAATGTGTAAAATGTTCATTTAAAAAAGTTATGTATTTTTTAATTATAAGGTGTTGTACAAATTTGCCTATCCAGCACAGTCATGGACTCTTGCCGGATTAAAAAACGTTCACTGTATTTGGCAGGATCTTTCTAAGATTGAATACTGGAAAATTGATGTTTAACACCAGTGTGTTGTGAAAAATATTTTTTTGGCAGATACACATTATATGTATTGGAACAAATTACTTGTTTCATCGCCAATGATTTAAAGCAAAATTGTTTATAAATGTAGCCATTTTCTAAGATGAAAAGGGCACTTTAAAATTCGGGTAACTTATAATTTGCTTTTAAATGCATTTTAATTGATTGTGTTACCATCAATTTTTTTTTTTTTTTTTTTTTTTTTTTTGAGGAGAACAATGCGTCTAATGTAATACTTTAACCTTTTTATACGCCAAAATTAGGAGAGTTTCCAACGCGTCCCTAGTTATCGAAGAAGGAGTTGGCAGGGTAAGCTACGCGAATTCCTAAGAACCAAATTTGGCAAATTTTTAAAATCGTGCCTAGTGTGTGGTTTACAATATATTCTTACCAACTTAAAAATACACTGAAGTGACAAAAGTCATGGGATACCTCTTAATATCGTGTCGGCCCTCCTTTCGCCCGGCGAAGTGCAACAACTCGACGTGGCATGGACTCAACAAGTCGTTGGAAGTCTTCTGCAGGAATATTGAGCCATGCTGTCTCTATAGACGTCCATAATTGTGAAAACGTTGATGGTGCAGGATTTTGGGCACGAACAGACCTCTCGATGATGTCCCATAAATGCTCGATGGGATTCATGTCGGGCGATCTAGGTGGCCAGATCATTCGTTGGAATTGTCCAGAATGTTCTTCAAACCAATCGCGAACAGTTGTGGCCCGGTGACATGGTGCATTGTCATCCATAAAAATCCCATCGTTGTTTGGGTACATGAAGTCCATGAATGGCTGCAAGTGAGCTGAACATAAGCCTTTCCAGTCAATGTTCGGTCCAGTCGGACCAGAGGACCAAGTCCATGCCATGAAAAAACAGCCCACACCATTACGGAGCCACCACCAGCTTGAACAGTGCCTTGCTGACAGTTTGGTCCATGGCTTCGTGGGGTCTGCGCCACACTCGAACCCTATCATCAGCTCTTACCAACTGAAATCGTGACTCATCGGACCAGGCCACGGTTTTCCATTCATCTAGGCTCACGTGCCCACGAGAGTCGCTGCAAGCGATGTCGTTCTGTCAGTAAAGGCACTCGAGTCGGTCTTCTGCTGGAATAGCTCAAGAAAGCCAAATTTCTCCGCACAGTTCTAACAGACAAGTCCCTTATACGTCCCACATTGATTTCTACGGTTATTTGACGCAGTGTTGCTTGTCTGTTAGAATTTACGACTCTTTGCAGACGTCGCCGGTCTCGGTCGTTAAGTGCAGGCGGTCGACCACTGCGCTGTCCATGGTGGGATGTTATGCCTGAAATTTCATACTCTCAGCACACTCTTGACACAGTGGATCTGGGAATGTTGAATTCCCTAACGATTTCCGAAATGGCATGACCCATGCGTCTAGCTCCAACTAACATTCCGCTTTCAAAGTCTGTTAATTCCCGTCGTGCGGTCATCATCACGTCAAAACCTCTTCACATGAATAACTTGAACAGAAATGAAAGCTCTGCGAAAGCACTGCGCATTTATACTTGTTCTACGCGATGCTACTGCCATCTGAAAATTTGCATATTGCTATCCCATGACTTTTGTCACTTCAGTGTATAATAAACATGCTATGTGGCAGTTTAGAAATTATGTTTGGTTAGTTTTATATAGAGTAAATTTTTATTCACATTTCGGTTGAATGCTACTTAAGTTGGAGAACATTTTATTTTACGCTCAAATTCAAAATAATTAGATATATTTCATTGAACATATTTAAGGCATAGAGAAGAAGTCGTCCAATTCCTTTCATGCAGAGTATTAAAAAAAATGGCAATTCTACCACATAGGGTTCTGGTGAAATTTGCTCCAATTTGGCGAAAACTTTGTTACACTTACATTGACGCTATTCGTTTGTTGGACTTGAACTGCGTGGCGAAATATCGCCAAATCCTAGGATCAATTATTATTTTTTTTATTATACGCTTTGACTGAAATCTATTTTTACTATTTGGATAATAAACTGGTTATAATTATTGATTAAAATAATACTTCGAAGGATTTCAAATAATTAGCTATTTTTAAACACATAGTATTATCTATAAAAATATAAAACTTAGTGTTCTTTCCTATTATATCCATTACTAGCTTATTCAAATTTTGATTTATTAAATTAAAACTGATTCACTCTAAATTAAAAAAGGAAACTTCTAATTTTTTATTTCAATTGTTAAGTATAAATGAAAAGAAGAATATGTATGAATTATTTCTGCACGGTAAATACATAAGATGATTAATTTAATATTTGAAATAGTTTAATAAATTTAACAACATAACTTTTATTGAAATAAAATGGAGATTTCTAATTTTCAATTTTATCATAAAAATTTGAATTGAACGGAGAAATTGTAAAACATTCTAACATCCAATATCAGAAAAAGCTTTTTTTGATACTGAAGCATTTGAATACATAAAATTAACATAAACAAACGTATTTTAAAAAGTGTGATTGACTAACCTGATATTGAGGTCGAACGGAATTAAATGAAAAATTTTCTCGTCAATTTAGCAGCATTCAATTCTGATAGCGTATAATTTATAACGCATTTCTACTAAGACTAAGAGAAATGATGCTTACTGTACAAAAACTGAAGTAACACTGATTTGAATCATTGTTTAAATATTGTTTAAAAAACACATGCATTGTTTAAGTCAAATTGCATTAATACAGTTTTCAACAATGTAATTCTTTGTATGTAACAATTAAAAAATTGATTTAAATTATGTTGTTTACACAAGAATGTTTCGATATTATTCAACTAAATCTAACAAAAGAATTCATAAGACAGCTTTGTGAGAAATTAAAAATAAACCCTCTTCTAATAAAAGCGGCCTGGTTGCCAATCGGCTAGCACTCTGTCCTTTGGTACTACAGGCTTCAGGTTCGAATTCTGGCTATAGCATGGATGTTCGTTAGTGGTTCGGAATCAACTTTAAATTGTCTAATTAGCCTAATGAGTCTAATTCTGTTTAAGTCCGGTCTAATTACCCTAATGCGCGCAAAAAATGGCCTTAGAGCGACAAACCAAACCAATCTGATAAATCTTAATACTCGAAGTAATATTCAATAACTACTAATACTCAAACCAATACTCAGTTAATACTCATACCAAACCAATCTAATAAATATTAATACTCGAAGTACTAATCTTATCAATTAGTAATTATACTTTTACTGAATTAATTACTCCTCCCACCCCAACTCGTTGTGGACTTAACTCTGCTTCTACTATTGATCTTGGTCTTATCCAAAATAATGCCTTCTATCCATTAGAAATTTTCTTTCTTCCTGAACTTAATTCTGATCGCAATGCTATCAAAACTGCTTTCAAATTTAATTAGGACATTCATCTAAATTGTCTTTATCATAATACCGATTGGTTTAAATATAAAGTACTTCTAGACAATACTCGGCCTGGTGGCCAATTAGCTAGCTCTCTGGCCATTGTTATCACTAGGGATTGCAATATCGGACCAAAAACTCAATACCGGTATTCGGTATTTTTTAGATCTTAATACCGGGATACCGGTTTTAATACCGATATTAGAAATTTTAGAAAAAGAAAGAAAACACAGGTGTTTCTTTGTTTTATTTGCCAGTTTTATTAGAGAATGTAAATATAACAAAAAAATTTGCAATTTATAAACTATGACAGTATATAAAGAATCACAAGAAAGTAAAGAAACATCTTATTTATTTAAATCACAAAAGAGTGTAAATATCACTATCCAGTCCGTGGCACTATTACAAATTTTTGAAATGTGATCTTAAAAAATAAAAATGCACCAATGGTACTATCATTAAGCCTGGAACGTAATTTTGTGCAAAAAATACCAACTGTCGAAAACGCTCTTTCAGCATCTACGCTAGTCGGTGGTACCGTTAGCAATGCGCGATATACTTTTTCCAAATATTTACCTCTAAATCCCTGCCGATGACTTTTTAGCATACATAGAGGATTTAAAAAAAAGTTGATATAAGTGCATTGTGTCCGGAGGGGATTACTTTGAGGGCGATAAATTAAATTTAGAAGAATAAATAAAGAGTTATTTAAAAAAAATAATTGGTATTACCGTTTGGGCACAGTAGTAGTTCATTTAAGCAATGTTTTTTTTCCCTCTAAGTTTCTAACTGAACTACGATAGTAATTTTTTAAATAACTGGCCTAAGAATTATAATTATTGGAGAGTGTTGCAAAGATTTAATATTCGAGAAAATTATTGGAGAAATTGGCAAGTGTTTAATTATTGGAGAGTATGTTATACATACAGGTTTGCTTATCTAATGCTATATTCCATTAATTACAGTATTGAATGTGAGACATTAGTATTTTATAAAAGCAAAAATTTATTCAATAATATAATTATTAAAATGAATGACTTAATATCAGCATTATTAAGACACATAATATGTTTCTCCATCTAAAAAGGAGACAATTTGTTGTTTTCAAGATATTGCAGTTTAACTTTTCATGTGCAGTAGAGGTTCAGCGTTGTCACAGAATTCTTTTTACATTATATATGTTAAAATATTTATAACTTAATTTCTTAAAATTTTAATCCTTTTATACCATTTTAAAATTAGTTAGAAATTCATAATTTTCCAAAAAAATTAAAACATATTTCTTTTGATAAAAAAAAAAATGTTGTTAGAAATTTTGATTTAAAAAATGTGGGATTTTTCATATAGGGTGCTATTTGATTTTGGGACCAATTGAACGAAAAAGTTGTTACTCTTAAATTTCAATTAGATTGTTTGTGTTTGAAGCGAGCTCAGTGACGAAAAAAATTCGCCAAGTCCTAAGATTAAACTGACACCAAAAGGATTCTCAGTCGACTAGCACCCTATAAGGAAGACTTGTCTATTGCAAAACACAATTTAATAAAAATTGAAAAACAAATTCCTTACATCTATTACATTCTTTCTTTATTAAAAGAAAGTATTCATGGTAAACTTCGAGTAGTGTTATCATTTAAGCAATTTCATAAAAATAATGGCTTAAAGAAATAACGATGATCCTTAAAGTTTCTCAATGCTGGGTTAAATACACTCATGTCCATAAATTAAGTATAATTCAGAATCACACAGAAATTGAACTCTAAAATAAAAATTTCACCTGTAGAATTATCACACACATCTTGAAGAAGAATATGCAAATTACAGGAAACCACCAGATGGCGCGGATAGTACGTCACAATGACGAGAGTGTAAGAGAGGGGTATATAAGGAATGGTGGCAAAGAAGTAAAATTGTTCACAAGCGCTTTAAAAGCCTTTCAGTGCAATAACCGCATAGTTATGGCACAAAGGAAGCATTTGGATGATTTTTTATGTGGTAGAATTATCGGACGACTGGAATGTGGACATACTCAGCTGGAAGTATCCGAGGAACTTGGAATCGCTCAGAGTATCATATCCAGGCTTTGGCAACAGATTCCAAGATGATGGTAATGTGAGTAGATATTACAGCACAGGTCGCCCCCGAGTTACAACGCCGAATGAGGACCGGTATTTAGCAGTTACTGCCAAAAGAAACAGACGGAGCACAGCATCAGACCTGTCTCGTCAGCTCTCTTCAGCTACCGGTACGACAGTTTCAAGGCAGACCGTGTACAGACGCTTAGGGCACGTTGGTCTATATACTCGTAGGCCTGTCAGATGTGTTCCACTTACCGCAACTCACTGTCGCCTGCGATTAACCTGGAGTAGAGAGCATGCATTGTGGACACCGCAACAGTGGTCTGGTGTGATATTTTCCGACGAGTCCAGGTTTAGTTTGCAGTCTGATTCTCCCCGGACTTTCAATGGAGAGCGCCAGGTACCCGTTACCACCAAGAGAACCCCATTGAACGACACCGTTACGGTGGTGCAGGATGGCTCGTTTGGGGAGGAATTATTCTTGGTTCCAGAACTGACCTGCATGTTCAGAGCGTAACGATGACAGGCCGCATCTATCGGGATGTCATTCTGGAACAACATGTACGTTTGTTTCGGGGCGCCATGGGTACTGAATTTCTGTTTATGGATGACAACGCTCGTCCTCCCCGTGCAAACATTGTAGACGAATGCCTTCAATTGGAGGATATCACCCGTATGGATTGGCCAGCATACTCACCGGACTTGAATCCAATAGAGCATGTGTGGGATATGCTTGGCCGACGAATTGCAGCCCGTCAACCCCCTCCCACCTGTCAACCGGAACTTCGGACGGCATTGCTTGATGTGTGGTGTAATATTCCCCAAGATCAGATTGATAATTTGATACTCAGCATGCCTAGGTGTTGTAAGGCCTGTATTGCATCGTCCGGGAGCCATACTCCCTATTAACCATCATACTAATCATGTTATACTGTTTTTTGTAAATGGGTTCTGTTTTGAAATTTGCTCCAGGGAGTAAAAATCGCAATTTTTATTAATTATGTCAAACATATAGCATCTTTTTTGCTCTTTACCTTTTGTTTAATAAATAGACTTTACAAATAAGTCAAATTTGTTTGCTTCTGTCTCTTTCTTTGCCTGAACTTCATTATCCTTAATTTATGGACATGAGTGTATAATTAACTAGCATGCATTGGTGACATATATATCGGGCATTATAATAGTAATGAAGTTCCGAAATACATTTCACAAAACCAATTAAATGTCCTTCAACTATAATTTGCCATTCCCTGGACGTATGAAAGAAAAGTGACATAATAAAATAAAAATATTTTTTCGATTGAAAAACTCCAGGTAAAAAGGTTATCAAACGTCGCGTTACATATAATTGTCTACTACTTGGCGACATTTCTACATTTGGTGGGAAAATGGGCTGCTCTAACAAAAAAGTAGGCAAATAAATTATGTCTGAAATTGAGAGTTAAATCTTGTACTTAAATAATTTGTAAACATGTTAAAAATGTTTAGCTTTAAGTTTATAATTATTAGTTACATAAAAGTTGTTGCTATGTAATTTTTGTTCTCTTAAAATATACTAAATATACACTTTATAAAGAAAAAAAAAAATTATAAATTTCCAAAAATGTGAGATATTTGGCGGTGTTTCCGATCGATTTCACAAAATTTATGACAAAAGCTCCATGTATAAAATCACTTTAAAGTAGCAGCTCATGTTTAATTAAAAATATTTATTTACATATGAAAACCACATTTTAAAATTTTAGTTTTTTCCTTAAGTAGCTTGCATTTGCACAAACATACAAAAGACTAAATTTAACAATTTAAATTTTAAAGAAAATTTATTTTTTGGTTAAAATCTAGAATCCTGTACCCTTTGTACCAAACACATCACCAAGTTGCCAAGTCGGTAAATAAGCATAGAAATCAATGGGCCAGGTAGTTTGCGCGGTAAAATGATATCACGCCAAAATCCTTCACTGGGTTGCCAAATCGCCAAGTAAATAAACAAAATAAATGGCTGCCGAATTTCAGTATCATTGTAAAATGTTATTTCGCCAAAATGTATAGCCAAACAGCACTATTACGCCACCATTAGTAGCCAAATAGCTAATACGTCAGAGTTTATTCCTTAAAAGTCTTTGAAGACGAAGTTTATCGCTTTAACGCCAAATATTATCACTATCGTGCCAAAATTTTAGTCTTTGAAATGCTTTATAGTCAACATTTATCGCTTTATCGTCAACTTTCTCACTAAGCAAATTTTGTTATTTGAAGTACTTATACGGCAAAAGTTAATTCTTTATCGCCAACATTTATTCCTTTATAGCCAAACTTTTTCACTATACGAATTTTGCTATAAGTGCTTTTAAGCCAAAAGTTATTACTTTAACGCCAACATTTATCGGTTTATCGCGAAATTTTTTCATTAAGCAAATTGTTTTTTGCTTTTACGCCAAAAGTTAATGCTTTTTTCCAAATTTTTATCACAAAAAGTTTTATCTCTGGAATACTTTTGCGCCAAATGTTATCGCTTTTACACTAAAATTTAGCACTATTATGACAAAAAAATTATGTCTAAATTGCTTTCACGCCAATTTATATCGCTTTATCGCCAAAAGTTTACCACTATTATGGCAAAATCTTAATGTTTTCCGCTTTAACTCCAAAATATATCATTATTTTGCCAACATTTTATTCCTAAAGACATTTTGTTTGTTTACTTGGCGATTTGACAACACAGTGAAGGATTGTGGCGTAATATCATTTTACCGCGCAAACTATCTGGTCCATTGATTTCTATGCTAACTTACCGATTGGGCGACTTGGCGATGTGTTTGGCACAAAGGGTACAGGATTCTAGATTTTAACCATCGTTTTTTCCTTGTTTGTTTCTTATTTTCATGAATGGCAACATCAGAAAAATTGTTTATGTTCTGTATCAGCGACAGACAAACGTTATAAGAATAAGCTCGGAATTATTAATAATTTATCGAAATTCTTATTTAAAAGAACATATATTTCTGTTCTTATTTACTGTAAATAAAGATTCTGCAAATAATTATCGAATATATTGTTCGGAAAATGAAGCTACGTATTCCTCTAATTACAGTATTGCAACCTTAAAGAAATTGGCGAAATATTCAGTGTTGCAAGATTGGAGACTTCCTCGGATGTACAGTATTCTAGATTTTAAAATATTTTTTAAATTTATTTTGTTATTTAAATCAGCAAAGAATTACCATGACCATTTTAATTTTTAAAAATTTACAACTTTTCTACATTTGTCACAACTGCATGGCAATTACATAATTGCCGAATATTGCATTTATCCTAAACTCATTTTAAAACAATTCAAATTTGAAATTAAAAATATATTTAATGCTTATCGTAAACAAAGTAACATGTCATACGTCTCATCAAATTAAGTAACAGTAAATAAGTTAAAAGTAATTTCAGACATTTGATAGTAAATTACATTTAGTGTTTCAATTCAAAATACATTTTATTTGATTAATGTTTCCAACTATCGATATTAAAAGTATAAAATACGAACCCATGGCGCGTGTTGGGTGGAAATCTCGCAAATTCAATTGAAGATATTTCGTGATATGGTTGTACGTGTTTCTTCATCAGTGAGGTGACATAAATTTGGTACTTACGTATTAACGGTACCTTGACGATAGTTGCGCCAATAAAGAGCACACGCACCAATCTACACTTAAAATTTTTGTTCCAAATAATAAAATATATATGAAACACTTCATTTAAAATCAAAACGCTTTCAAAATATTTTTATTCCAAATAATAAAGATTGGCGACACTTAAAAACCGCCAAGTCTGTCGCCAAGGTACCGTTAATACGTAAGTACCCATAATTTTTTCAAAATGTTGGCGAAATGCGTCTTCACTCGATGCCGAGCAAGATAATAATGAATTTGCTCCACTGTTTAAAAAGTAAAATGCATTGTTCAAAAACAGATTTTTAATAATGTTTCTGACAGTATTGTTAATCTAAGTAACAATGTTTAACTTTGTTGCACACGTTATTCTTGAAATCATACTGTTGTTTCATAGTAATATCCACCCTCTTTTAATTGGATAAACAAAAAATACTATTTGATAGTTGAAAAATATGTTTTTGTATATATTATGTAAAATATGATCAAAAAATCAATTTTTCAAGATCATTTAAAAATATAAAGATGATCTTGAAAAATTTGTAAGCTATTTTACACAGCTATACGTAGGATAGAGGACTGAATGGCTGTGTGACTAGCGCTCTGGTGCCACAGGTTTCGGGTTCGAGTGCCGGCGGTGCCATAGATGTTTGTAGTGGTTCGGAATCCACGTTAAACTGTAGGTCCTGGTCTAATATGACTGTAGAGAGTTGGGCGTAAGGCTGACGAGCCTACTCCGTAAAAAGAAAACATCGCCTGTCTAGAAATCTGCCAGTAGGTTGAAGGCCATGGCCCCCAAAATGGGACTGTTGCGCTATTGAAGAAGAAAACATGAGTAGGTTTCAAACACTTACTCTCATTTTATATGATACGAATATACTACTTAAACATAATGGATGTGTGATAAACATTCTTCTTTTTTGTTACATTAAAATAAAATAACTCACTCAAGGCTGAGTAAAAGTTTTTTTTATGTTTAGAAAACAGTTAAACCATAAATAAAGATAAATTTCAATAAATTTAAATGTATAATTATTGATATTTAAATAAGAATTATAAAAATTTATTTTTCTGTTCGTTTACACAATTCTATGAATCATACTTGCATGACGTTTTCTGTACTTTCTCGGTTTGTCCAGAAATAGTAGAATACAATAATTGTATTAAAGGTACTACTGTTTTGAAAGTAAGGAAAGATGCACAGTAATTTGCAATTCTGATTTTGACCCTGGAATACGTTGATGAATAGAACTCACTCAGTTTGGATACATTCAAAACTAAATTAGTAAAATGTGAAAAATCTACTAACATTGTATGATGATGAATGAAGTGGTATATGGGGATGTGAAGCAACAAAGACTATAATCCCCTAATCACTATATATATGAACCTTATTTCCTTATTTTTAACATGTCACTCTCCACAACGCTCTACGATCGTGTTAGACCGGGATCTATGGTTTAAAGTGGATTTCGAACCACTACAAACATCCATGGCACCGCCGGCCGAAACCTGTGGTACCGGGTGCCAGAGAGCTAGCCACTCGGCCATTCAGGCCCCCAACTACTACTAACATTGTACCTGCACAGTTTGAGATGAACCTTCTTAGAGTAGCATTTTAGCAGTTAATCCGCTCTTTCCACCTCCTTTAACTCAAATGAAAAAACTTCCCGAACCACGGTTGGTTTCGTTTGTCGCTCTACAGTCGTCTTGTGTACACGAGGGCGGAAGAGCCCAGGACCTACAGTTTAAAGTGGACTCCGAACCACTAACAAACATCCATGCTATCGTCAGGATTCGAATCTGGAACCTTATGGTACCATTCCGGATCGCGAATTCTCAATATTCAACTCTGGAATAAACATAAGAGCTTTCGTCCAGTATGGCTCCCTTTTTTTCATTTTCTTTCGGAATCCTAATGCTTTAATCACCATCATACAATCGCTTGTTCGCCCTATGAGCAGCCAAATACAAACTAGCCTTGAAGAAGGCATGTCTTGTGGGCTTCACCGACGAACGCTGTAACTCATTTAGCACTCCCCAGGAGGCACGTGTAGCTTGAAGATATGCTACGGACGTGAGTAATACTACCCCTACAAAGCTCTCGAGAGTATTAGACCACTACTACTACACTACACCACATCACTGTGCCTAGAGCTGAGTTGCCCCTTTACAGTTTGGGAGTGATGTGGGTGAGAAGAATACTGATTGTTGTCACGCTCTACGGTCATATAAGACGAGGATCTATGGCTTAAAGTGGATTCCGAACAACTACAAACATCCATGGCACCGCCGGACTCGAATCTGAAACCTCTGGCACCAAGCACCAGAGTTCTAGCCACTCGGCCATCAAATCCCTAATTTCTTATGACGATTGAAATTACAATTAACTTCGAAATCATGTTTTATATTAGGTAAAAAGTTAGAATTAAACAACGTAACGTTCGAAAACGTCTACGAGGATTTTATACTGGGAAAACCATAAAAGTGGGTCAGTAATCAGGAATGGTTATTTGCCTCCCAAAGCCAATTTTGGGATCTTGGGACCGGAAACACTGAATGCGCCAGCTCACACTGCATTGATTCTTCGTGACTTTTTTGCCAAAAATGAAACCCATATCGTTCCACCCATATTCACGCCGTGCGACTTCTGGCTACTCCCTAAACTCAAAATGCCACTCCAAGGACACCGTTTTGAGTCGATTGAAGAGATTCAACGTGAATCACCATCCCTGCCGATGACATTTTAGCGTGCATTGAGGATTGGAAAAAAAGTTGGCATAAGTGCATTGTGTCAGGAGGGAATTACTTTGAAGTCAATAAAATAAATTTGGAAAAATAAATAAAGAGTTTTTGAAAAAAAATATTTGGTCTTACTTTTTTGGGCACAGTAGTATGATTTTAATAAAAATCAAGCTTAAAAAGAAAACTTTTGGTTAAAAAAAATTTGGAAATGAAATTCATTTTTAATTTTGCATGCATATAAAATAGTGAATAGACAAAAAGACATCTGGATGATTCTATATCAAATGACGGTTGTTTATTACAAAACAGACAATGCTTATTAAAAAGTACATTAAAAGCAAAATTCTTAAATATTTTTAAATAATGCTTAAATATATTAAAAACAATTTTTTTTAAATTCTTGGAACATAATATAAAGAGCGCAGGTGTTTAAATTTATTTATGATCAACATCGAATTATTCATTTTGAAACTTCACACAAAATTTTGGAATGCCTTAAAAATAGATTATTTTTATTTTTATTATTTTTTTTTTTTTATTTTCCTTATTACGTTTATATTGAGAAACGTAATTTTTGTAATTTAATTTTGAAATTATTAAATTTTTATTAAATATGAGAAAAAAAATCTTATCACAAAATTTCACTGTAGAGTGGCTCGTGGCCCAGTAGTAACACGTGCAATTAACATTCTGAAGGGATCAGGTTTATATTCACTTGCAGGTCAGTTGTAATCCTAAGTTCAGAAACGAGGAGACACGATGGTGATTGTGACAAGGTTTGTAAAGTGTCTCGCATAGGCAGTTACATTGCCTGGTGAGAATTTTGCCCGTTTCCTGTCATATGATACGAAAATATGAGACAATAAAAATTGTCAATTGGCGGATATGTAATCCTTTCCTCGACTGTTGATGGCCTATTTGTACCAAACTTCGGTGTAATATGAAATCATCTTTGTTCAACTAAAAAAATTTTTTTTGTTCTTTTGCATGTAAATTATTATGATTTCCTCGATCATCTGATTTCGAAGAAAATTTCGGGGAAGCGATTTTTGAAACTTCACTTTATTTTATAACCACATCTCATCCTACATCGATAGTTAGGTTCAATAGGCCTTACTTTACATCCCCTACTGTTAATCATTGGCAGCTATAAACTGAAGTTTAAACAGAATATATATATATTTTTAAATAGACATAAGATAATTAGTACTGTAACCGGTCTTTTTACCTGTAACCGTGTTCCTTATACGCACTGCCAGAGCGCCCTTTTTGGCGTCCCAGTGAAAAGTTCAGTTGGCAATGAACTTCCCGCCCGAGGTTCATTGCCAACCGCAAAATAACAGTCTCTCATCCCACGAGCAGAATATGATATAAACAATCCGAAGAACTCCAAACGCCCGCGAACCTCACTGCTAATTAGCTGGCATATTTATTATCCCCGCGCTGAAGATTGAGTTTTTTCATCCACAGAACGTTTTCTTCCAAAAGCGCTGACCTAGATTCATATGTTGACTTTTTTCCCAGTTCGCTCTCCGTTCTCTTAGTTTTTTCTTTTTTAAGCAATATTTCTCTTTTTACTTTTCGCTCTTGCATGTTATTTCCCTATTAATAATTTTAATAACAATAATAATAAAAAAAAAAATACTCCCCTCTTTTATTGGGCAAGTTCTCCATTTAGTCTTACCATTTTCTACTCAGCAATGTGTTCTTCATTCTTCAAAGGACTATTGCCAGACCGGAGCTCCACGAAATACAAATCATCGTCATCCCAAGAGCTAGAAGTGGAATCCTTCCACGTAAATATAAGTATATGCGTTTAAAGGTGTTATCTTTAATTAATCTTTGTAGTGTGTTGTGAGCTTGTAATTAAAGCGATGTGTTTTGTTAAATGAGTGTTCTTGTGACCTGACCACACCTAATTGAAGCATGCACACATCAAACTACGACATCCCCTGCAAATAGCAGCACAAAGGTTGACTTCCCGTACTTTCCACTACAGAACTAATAAAAACATGTGTTTCAAATAATGGACAAACTTTCATATGGGCTTTTTAAAAATTCAGCAAATGAGGCCATTATCCCATGCAATTACATTTCTCAAATATTTATTAACAAAATAATTAATGGCAATGAACTCCTGTTTGGCTATCAAAATAAAAACACAATTTTTTATTTTAGTTTTTTAATAATTAACTGTAAAAAACTGAATTACAAATTTTGATAGAAATTTACACAACATGATGACATAAGATTACAATGAAGGATGTTTGCAGATAGCAGACAATATTTTTATGCTACACTGGCTCCGTCGATACTCCTTACTAGAATGAGGCTTTCACCTTTCACAAAGGTGCGACCTGGGGAAAAATATATTTAGAGATGCCAAGTAAAGCTTCTAAATATTTTGCATTGACACATCATATAAAATAAAATTCAAATATATATATATAATGTATGTATGTATGACATTTTCAATTGCAAAGCTGCTACAATTAAGTTTTTAATTTTACGAAACCTGTCATCTTCTTAAAATTTAGAAAAAGAAAACTTGAAAAATCTATTTCAGTTGACTCAAAATTAAAGAAGTAGCTGAACTACTCATAAAAAAAATAATATATTTTATAATATAATAAAAATTTAAGTATGCTTTTAAAACAGTATGCCATAAAAAGCAAACTAATATAGAATTTCCAAATTCTACATGAAAGTTTTTAGATTACCTTTTAATATTTTTAAAATAAACAGAAATATCAAATCAGAAAATTCTTATAATTGTGTGATTTATAAATGTAGATGAGTCAAACATTATCAAACAATTTTGGAATATATATATATATATAGAATAATAAGGATGTAATACCATCAATATCTGCTCATTTACATATTCAGTTAGAATAGGATTATGGGCAATTGGTATGATTTAATAGTACAAAGGGCCAGCTTTGACCAAACTGTATCAAACTATGAGTTATACAAGTCGAGTTAAAATATGTGTTCCGGAAGGTAGTACTGAAATGCTGACAGTGTTAAATAAAAACAATTAATTATGAGTACACTTGAAAGAGTATTAATGTTCCATACATCATACATACATCTATTTATCATACATCTAAATCAATATTAAAATTTGGTTCATACTAAAATATACAATGTGACTCAAATAAAAAAACTTGCCATTGACTTAAATCACTCATTTAAAGAATTTCAAGTTATGCTTCGCTCTTGATCAGGTTCATCTATATATTCAGTACTATAGGTTATCTCAGTATTGTCTTTTATAATAGTTAAACTATTATAATTGTCTACATGCAGATTCCAATTCTAAAGCTGTAGGAGATGGCTTTATAAAAAGTTTTCTATTCTATTACTGTGTCTTTTGAATTTGGTTTATAGCTTTGTCTCTTCTAACTGTGTGACTATTGAATGATGTATAGTTTATGGAATAGTTTTACAAGGACAAAATATCTGAGAAGAATGCAATACTGATGTTGGTGGTGCAAAAACAAGAATGGCAAAAGTATCACGATTAGAGTAATTCAGTTAAGAGAGGAGAGTAGCTGAAGTACTTTATAAAAGTTAAAAAAATTATCAGTCACATTGCTGTCCGTTATAACAGAAACAAAAAATGCTGGTTGAATTACTCCATTGGTCTAGGATATTTTCTTCTTGATTCCAACTTAATTTAATTTCTGAATTTTCTTTTTAAAATGCCACTGAAGACAGCATTTTAAATTTGATGAATGGTTTTGTTGACAAGTCAAGCCTTTTTGCTTTGAATGACTTTCACAATTATTTCAGCAAGTTAGTTGTGAATGGTTTTATTGTCAACAGTTGAAGCATCTTATGGAGGTAAGATCAAATATGCAAGTTGTATTCAGCTTTAATTATTTTTTGGAAGAACAAAACCATAAAATTTCAAAATTATTTGTTTCAGGATTAAACATGTTATTGCATTATGTAATGTACATTAAATGTACAAACACATTGACTGCATAGTTCTAGTCTTATATCAGCATTAAGAACAGATAGCAAATCAGCCAGATATGTCATTGGACATATCTGGTCTGGATACCCATTGCTTGAATCCTTAGCAGTTTCAGGGCATTAAGACAGTCTTCACAACAATAATTTTAAGTAAAACTTAAATGATATTCATGACATTAAATTAAAAAGAATATAAATTATATTTCTGATCTGTTATAATTATTATTTACTTATTTTAAAATTGTGATAGCAATTAAATTTTCACTCAAATTTAAGGAAATTTTCTATAAGACCTTTATGTATAAATTTCAAAATTTAGGCATTATAAATACACAACACTATGAAGAACAGGATTACTATTTAAAAATCATTTATAATGAAAATTAAAAAAATATTTCCAACAATGTTAAATAATTGAGCTGATTTCTATTGAGCTGCTATCTATGTCTATGTTTGATTTTATTAAAATGTTACACAATTTTATTATAATTTAAAATTTTTATATAAAACCCATAAAAGGAGAAGTTTAATTCTTTAATTACCAAAGAAATTTTAATAAACAATTTATTAAATTTAAAAGATAAGAGTAACTAGACTTTAAAGCTATTCCATTTTAATTTAACGTAATGTTCAACTCAACAAAAACAAAAGATTCTTTTAATACTTCAAAAGTAAATATTAATGTTTCAACAAAATTGTCAAATTAATACATTTGGATACTTAAATTAAAAATTCATTCAAAATCTGAACCATAAAATTAATGAATTTTTTGAAGGAAAAATTTTATTATAAATTAAATCTAATAAGTCAATGTGACAATAATAATAATAAGCATATAACTATTATATAATGTATAACTTACCCAACATCTTCCTGGCTTTATGTTTCTCAACTCTTTCGGCATCATCCAACACAAGATTAAAATGCTCATCAAATCCCTTGAAAAATATTAAGAGAGCAAATTAAAACTATGAAAATTTTAAAGTAACAAAAGAAAAAAAAAAAAAAAAAAAAAAAAAAAAAAAAAAACCCACAATATTTTAATACTCACAAGAAGAGTGCCTTCAATACGTAAATTCACGTTATCACGAAGCCATACTTGGATTCTTGATTTCTATACATAAATTTTTTAAATTAAACTTTAATATAGTATAGTTTATTTCCATTTAGTTTTAAAATAATAATTATTTAATAAACAATTTTTTTAAATAATTTTTAAAATAATAATTTTTGCATAATTTAAAAAATAATTGTTTCAAATGCTCTTTTTTAAGATATGACAATTCACTTAAACAAGGTATTTTAGCTTTAAAATTTGTTTGATAATCTCATAAGAACAATAAAATTATCTACTGAAAGATTTTCCTACAAAAACCTCAATAAATACAAAAACAAAGCTTAAATTGTAATTCAAGTATTACACAGATTTTTGAGAATTATTTTACTTTCTCTTTTGTTAAATAATAAAATTATTTTAACAATATCTTTTATTACAAGATAAAATAATACTTCAAATTATGACTTTTTAAATAGGCAGATATTAATGAAATACAAATCGGAACTTAAAAATTATCTGGGAATTCTACTGATCCAAGTGTCCATGATGTCAAACCCCATTTGTGCCAAACAGATGATGTTCAATTAAAGTTATGTGTGTAGCAACATTTTTATTTTTCATGGCAGGTGTCTGGTTTATGATTATCTCTTTTTTAATTATGCTTTTGACTGTACTTATACTCATCTTTTATGTTTCTTTGCTTGTAAATCTACAATTTTTATATCAGCGTTGTTTTAAAATAACAGATTTAATTTTTTTATTATCACCAGTGCAGAAAAGTAAGTTTACATTAATTATTATTATTGTTTTATTTCATAATGTCATTTAAAATGTAACATTAAATTTACATATTTATGTATTAAGCTAAATATCATAATCCTTTAGAATCAGCATTGTGTATTTAACTACTAAAAATTAATTATCAATGTTTATTTTTAATGTATTAAGCTAAATTATTTAATTAAAACCTAATTCTTTTAGCATCTGTATTGAGTTTTTAATTACTAGAATTTTTATATTTCATTTTGAACAACTATTGTGCATTTCAACTAATATTAATTTCTTTTATTTCCCTAATTTCTTTATTAATATTAGAATTTTTAGAAATTAAAATATACTCTTCATCTAATTTATCAAGTGTGTAAATGCAGTAATAAATCTGGGGTTAAAAGGGATACATCTATAAGTTAATATTAGAATTTAAAAATAACAAAATTCTCTAAACTAAGCTTTTGAGACCAGCAATCAAAGATTAAGGACTAGCAATTAACAGGAAAACAAATGAGTATTCTTTTTTGTTCCCACACTGGAGTTCCTAGCAATCGAAATGGAGTGGGGAAAATATGAAAGGGACATTTGGATCATGGATTTCCCAATAATCCTATTAAATTAATGAATATTTACTTCTGATATTAGTATACTTACATTTACAAGGCACCTGAATAGAACGTTCTAAAAAAAATAGTTAAAGGAAAAATTGAATTTTACAAACTATCTTAAGCGAAAAATTTATCTTATAAGCAGAAATAACCATATTATATATATGGTTATTTTCATTTGTGTATATATATATGGTAGTTTCATTTGTATATATATATATATATATATATATATATACACATACAAATGAAACTTGCATAAAATTTATATATATATATATATATAATTTTATATAGAAATTTTACACAAAAATTAAAATTAAAATTTTACAAATTTTAAATTATATATATATACAAATTACAAATACAAATTAATTTATAACCATACAGATAGAAATTATTAATTTTATATTATAGCAAAAAAATAGCTTATTAATAAAAAAATGCTTTTTCAATTCCATCTATTAGCTCGCACTCTCCCTATATATATATATATCTTGTTCAAATTTTCAATCGTTAATAAAATACTTTTTATTGATCCACTCAAGTTCAAATACATTTTTTTTTTGAATTTGTAGTGGATGACACTTGATGTTAATACAGTTTTTCAAATATTAATTCTGTAATTAAATTTAATTAATTAATTTTAGTTTTTTTTTCAGATTTAAGTTGCATATATCTACCAATAGATGGCACCAGATAAACTTAAAAAAATGAATGAAAATTATTTATAAAGGACTTTCTGCAATATAGTGAAAAAAAAAAGTAGGAATTGACTTAAAATTTTTTTTTTTTTTTTTATTACTTGTTTAACATAGAGTCTGAGGAGGGGGGAAAAAACCCCCAGAATATGAAAAGGCAGAATGTGATGCCTGATTGAAAAGAAAGATAGAAAAACACAGCAGCAGTAATATCATAAAAATTCCTAAGATAGGAAAAAGAAGAAATTGCTTTCATCAATGTCTTGGAAAAAATAGAGTAAAGAATCTGCATAAAAGCAAAATGCAGAACATTAATGCATTTTAATTTTTTAAATTCTACATTTGAAAAGATAGCTAATCTTAACAATATATTGAAAATTAACAATTCTTTCACATCTAATTAATTTTCAAATAAGAATATAAAAATTTTAACAATGGTTTTTAAAAATTAATCTTTCAGTGTTATGATGCTATAATAAAAATGTGATTGGTATTTTTTTTTATTAAGCAAGGTAATTGTTTCATATTAATTTTCTTATAACACTAAATTTTACCAAGAATAATAAAAAGTTATTTGAATATATATTTTAATAAAATAATAGATTTATCTTTTTGACAGTTTAGTATTAATACAGATGAGCTGGATGATATGAAAATGAATATTATTCCTACACAGCAAAGAATACACCTTGGATATCTGTGTGAAGTGAAAATCTCATTTAAAAGTCAATCAAGGTTGCCAAAACGTAGTCAAGATATAAAATGGGAGAATCATTTGGGGAATCTACAATGTTTGATGGCACTGCTATTGTTTGTGGGTTTTTTAAGGGGGGAGGGGGCGATTTTGTTAAAATTTGCCAGTAATTAGAGGGAATTAATTAGGTTATTAGCCAGTAATTAGTTGAAAATTGCTTTTGGGTAATTACAGAGGAGCCACTAGGCTATGGCTAATTTGAGACAAAAGTGAGGAATATCAAACATTTGAGATTCCCCAATCCTATAATAAATTTCACAAGGAACAAGAACACCCTGTTTTTTTATACAAATACTTCCTCTAAACCATAATGATTTGGAATAATGAAATTTATTACTAAATATAAGATACATGTATGAAATAATTATAAGACACTAATTTATTATTAATATGGCAAAAAAGGAGTAAATTTTATTCTTCAAAATCAAAATATTATTATTAACCTCTATTAAAACTATTATTCATCCAATTATTTGAAATATTGAACAAAACTGATGCACTGGATCATTTATCATAAATGTTATACAATAATTATCAGTATGTTAAAACCAAATTTATTATTTATTAGAAAATTCATGTTCATATATTTTTTTTTGTCGAAATCTAAAATAAAATAAAATAATTATCTATAATGTCCATAAAGAACGCTTATAAAATTATGAGAAAAACGGTAGCATGTCAGTTTTGGTTTCAAAAAAATTTCAATAAAAAGAAAAACTTTTATTAATAAACATTTTTTTTTTACATAAACATTTTATTTAATATTATAAATTAAAAAAAGAAACTTGAAAATGTACACATTTTATTTAATAAATTAGTAGATAACGTTATATCATTAAAATTACGAGAGAAACAACCGTTCATAATAGGCCATTAAAATTGCATACAATAAATTTATATTTGATGATATAAAAGGATACGATAGGCAGAAGATTGAACTTCCTAACATTTTCAGTTTTGTACGTCATCTTTATATGTATCGTAAGAAAAAAATTTAATAAAATTGCTTAAAATTTAAGTATAACAAGGAAAAGTCGACAATCAAAGAAAATTTCGAATCCGTATGATCCGCTTAAATGGAACGTATATAGCAGTTCGTATAGATAGGAATACGAGGGAGTAGCGGAAGGAATAGTGCACTAAATTTTAGGGGAAAATAGGGAATTTTTTCTGGCGGCATGGTGCACCCTGTTCCTCCTAGGGCAAACTATGGCCCACCGGAAGGTTCTATCCGGCCCGCAGATAGAATTTAAATTTGCCGGTCCGAGGCAATTGTAAAGAAATATATGTTTATATATTACATACCCGTCTCCTCATCTATTTTAATTAAATATTTTTAATTAAATTTCCGAGGAATTATCCTGAATGCATTCTTTAAAGGGAACTACAACGGGATGTGATATTTTTCGTGAATTTCCGGAAGGAATTTTAACTTTGAAAGGGCCTATAACAAATATATGTAATATTACGACCGATGGAGGACCAAATATGACAGGAAAAAAAATGGATTTCTTGGACTCTTTAATGAATACTATCCCGGGAACAATGCTGTTTTATACATTGTGTTAAACATCAACATGCTCTGTGTAAATCTACATTGAATATGAAACCCATGCTTGAAGCAGTCGTGAAGTTTGTAAATATTATTCGATGTCGTGGGCTTACTCACAGGCAGTTTCGAATTTCAGTTCGTGCAATCTGAATACTCTGATGTACTGTATTACACGAAAGTAAGGTGGCTTAGTGCAGAATGTGTTTTCGAGCGAGTTTGAAGCTGAAATACGACATTGCGTCATTCTTCCACGAGAAACAGTGTTCTGCGGAGTGCGGAATGTTAGAAGATACAGAATGGTTTTCGGACTTTGCATTTTTCACAAAGTCATACGAGCAATTTTAATGTCAAAAATGCAAGGGAAAAATCAATTTATCGACGATATCTGGGCCCATCTCAAAGCTTGTAAACTAAAACTTAATCTGTTTGCTGGGCAGCTAGCTAAGAACGACTTGTCTCATTTCCCGAGGTAAATTCAATACCCTCAGTAAAGGAAGAGAAGCTTAAGAATTATGAAGATGGCTTGAAAAAACTTCATTTTGAGTTCGAACGCAGATTTCAAGTTTTCAGAGCCATTCAAACAGAATTGGATATTTTTACCATGCCTTTCTACGTAATTTGGGAAGTAGTGAGGTCAGATTTGCAGGTTGAATTAATTGAGTTGCAATCTAACAATCATCTCAAGCAGTTGTTTCTAAATATGCCGAAGTTAGAGTTTTACAAATCATTTTCGAAAGTAAGTTTCCCAAATTTAATATCTCACTCCAAGAAAATCAGTGCTTGTTTGCTGCATCTCATATATGTCAACAAGTAATGAATAGTGGGTTACTACATTTAGCAATTGATCTCTTAGCTGCCGTCACAAGAAAAGTCGACTAATCCCAACTGCTCCTATTTTGCGATTTGGCCTAAATATATTTATTATATAGCATTTAAATGATAAATAAATATATTGTACTGTAAATTGAATCGCTGTTTAAAAATATGTAATTTTAAAAGTAACTTTCAATTCTTTTAAAATATTAATTATGATCACACAAAAGTTATATTAAAAATTATAATAAAAAAATTACGTAAATCATAAATACAGCTTAGTAATAAATTTTCAGTTTAAATCCTATAAATTTTAATTTCCTAAAGAATATTTTTTATTCAAATATATTGATATATCATTCCATGCTTACATTTTATTTTTATTATATATATTTCATAATAAGATAAAATATCACTACATTTATTAATGATTAAATGTTAAAAAAATTTCCTATAGTAATATTAGTTTGCATTCCTTTTTTATCTTGAAAACGTCTTATGTTACATTACTGATACTTTATATTGAAATCGACCTCCTTGTGAGAATTTTTTCCAGATTTTTTCTTCTGAGAGCGATAATAATGATACTTCAGATTTCCCTTCCGAGAATGCATTCCCCTGATCCTCTAACATTTCCTATATTTTTCCCTAAATATTTTACCTATCTCGCTTGTGAGCTTCCTCTCATTAATTGCCTGTCTTAAGCTGTCTTATTTTCGTTTAAGCACGTTTTGTTACATTTAATAGACTATTCATTGATTCACGAATATTGAGATTTTCGTTATTTAATTATAATTCATCATTCACCATAAAAATGTATGTTTTATTTGTATAACATTTGGATAAATTGAGAAAAAGCAGCTTATTCAAGTAAAAATCTCAAAACGCCTGTTCAAGTGAAGTGAAGTCAATATCTTTCGTCATAGATTATAAACAATAAGGCATGCGATGAAAATTTTTTTAAAGCTAAATCTGACTTTGTAGTAAACGTAGAAAATACAAATTTTAATAATAATTCCTTTTTGGTATTAATTTTGCAATAAAAATGGGAGGACGTGGTCGAGGAAGGGGATCGATGTCCTTTCGGCGACTTGGCTTTGGCGCTGAAGATGTGTTACCTCCGTCAAATCAACCCCCGCCAAATTTTCCAGTAATTTATTACTGTATTTTAATATTTTACTGTCTGTAGTGTTTACTATCTGTATTATATAAATATTTTTATTTTCAATTTTTCTAGCCTAGACAATTTAAACCTATCCCACTTCTCAGGGGAAAAAAATACGAGTATTCTCTTACCTTAAAACAAGATTTAAGAAGTTCGTTTAAAGAGTTTGGTTATTGTGTACCACCTGTATCCATGGTAAAAGACATTGAACGATATACAGATAAATATCAACCGATTCCTGTTGCTGATCAAGTTGAATATGGTAATATTATCTTTCTCTATTATTAGGTTGTTTACAGTTTTGTAAGGAAAAATAGCACTTATTTTTTATAATTTCTAAGAAATTCGTGATATAAATATATAGTAAACAAGATGGGCATATTTACAGCATTTATATTTTGATGCTCTTTTTGAAATTTTAAGTTTTTGTGGTAAATTGTAATTCACCAGATAAACAATATTTCAGTCAAAGATTATAATCTTGATAAAATTATTTGTATCCTGTTATCACAGATATAAACTTGCATGTTTTTTATGCCTGTGCTATAATCTTAGTTTGGCCTATTTCTTGGTGATCCAAAAAAAAAAAAAAAAAAAAAAAAAATTATTTTGCAACAGCACACAAGAATTCAGAGGTAAAATAACTATCTAAATAAAATTTTTAAAATCCAGAATAAAATGTTAAAAAAAGCACCTAATATTTTCTCTCATTTTTTACCAGAGAGAATTTGTAACTGAAATCTTATACTAATTTAGCTTATGTCAAATAAACAGGTATGAAAAATCATTATCTGGTTTATTTCAGCAAGCTTGCTTAAACAAAATTGCTTACTATAGTCTTTACAATATATTAGATTGGAACAGTGTTTTTGAAATGGGATGTGAGAATGAGGCAATGAAAATTTTTATAACATACAAGAATGCATTATATTTTTCAATCATTTTTTCTTGTTATGAAATGTAGAACTTTCCTATTCTACAAGAAGGATTTTAACCATAATATGCAATTCTTTGTCATTTCACCCAACATTTCATTTATCATAAAACATCCTCCTCCATGTTTGATACTTGTATTTTGTTAACATCACAATGAGGTTCACATTAAAAATGTGCATGTTTATCATACTACAAAAATAAGTTTAGCTACAAGGACAAACTTACATAGGCTTATTTTTAGAACTGTGGTACTAAGCTAAAGAAATGCAAAAATAGAATTTTATTGGATTGGAATAACGTTGCAAAGCAATGATATTTTCTTCCACAGGAAAGGTATTCATTCCATAATATGCCAGTATTTCTTTTGTCTTTTTCTTCATTTTTTGAAACATAAGCTTTTATATTAAAATTCACATAAGCGTATTTTTGGAACTATGTTTTTAAAAATGGATATTTGAAATTCGTAATGGTATACAACTAAGAATTTGTTTCTTGTTTTCAATAACTTTTAAAATTCATTGTCTATTCATCCTTATGGTTACATCTACTTTAAATTACGACATGGAGATGATCCAATAAGTGATTTCATTCTTTTGTCTTCTTTTTCATTGTTGGAACTATAGATCTCATAATTTTTTTAAAAGTTTTTTACAGCTTATGATTCATTATCTTCATGTGTTTTACATATATTTTTATTGGTTTTTCTACTAGTATTTATTTTGATATATATTACTTGTACTAGTTACTTTCTAACTCGAAGAATAAAGCAAGTTTTGATTTGACTAACATTTTGTTTTTTATTTGTTTTATTTTGTTTTGATTCCCTAACGTTGTCAGTATGGGATATGTATATGTCTCATATGTGTCTGTCTCAGATAACAAAGATCAGGGGATTAAGCCCAAATGGTGTTGTGGTTTCTATCTAGGCAACACTTTACTTTGGCCTTCGTTTCTGGTAATTTAGCAGTACATCTCTATTTCCATATGTATCAAGCAGCTTGTCATTGCCTATAGATTACAAAGAGAATATATATATATTGTACATTATGGTAAACTAGAATGCCATTTTCTTTATTTTGTAAATTATCATTAAGTTGTGGCTTTTAGAAACTGGTGAACTAAAAAAAAGATTCCCTCATGTTATGTTTACTAAAAGATTAATATGTTCTGATAAAAACATAAAAATAAATTTCAGTTAGTTATTTAGTGTATTTATGTGCTAGCAAGTATTTTCATTCAATAGTTTAATATAGTATTACAAAGAAAAATATGAATTAAACTGAATAAAAGAATGATTGTTTTATAAAAAAGAAGAATGTATCATATTGCAGTACATCAATTATTTTCAAGAAGGATGTTAATCCATAATATGCAATATTTCTTCTAATCTTTTTCTTCTTTTATAAAACATTGCAAGAACAAACATACAATTATTTTTGAATCTATGGCATATATGATCCAAGTTAAATGCAAAGAGAGAATTACGTATATTACATATGTTTTGGATTTTTTGGCATAAAATTTATAGAAGTATTTTAGAATTAAGATTTTTTAGAAATTATAAATAATTGCAGAATTTTTCTTAAATATTAGATATATTATATCTTGATTTCACCATTCTCAAATTTTTTTTTTTTTTTCCTTTTTGAGTACAGATAATTATTAATAACACCATAGGGAAATATTTTTAGTTAAACTACATTTTAATGACATTTTAAATCGTAAAATAGTATTTAAATAAAAAATTCTTAACATCCTTAATGAAAATAATATTTCTAACTATATTCTATTTTTTATAGATAAGAGACTTTTTCCTAAAGAATTATTTGAACAAGTTCCTAAAAAACGAAGAAAAGTTACAAAACTTGCCAAGAAAAAAGAAGTTGCTGCTGTTGAGAAATTAGAGGTAATGCGGAACTTTTAATTTAAAGTTATATATACATTTATATATATATTTTATTATATATATATATATATTATTTTTTAGTTGGGCATGATACTTAGCTACTTTAAAAATGTTTTATATTAAAATTATTTTATACACTTTATTATATTTTTGATTTTGTATTGAATCTGTAAATCTAAAAAGATCATTGAAATTATTAACATTTTCAATTATTGGAAATTACATTATCATTATTTTTTGCAATATTACTCGTTTTTAATCTTTATGACAAACTATTTTGTATTACTAATATGAATAAAGTTTTCTTTAGTATGTGTAGTAAAACTATACATTTTAAAATTTATTACATTAAAAATCTATACATTTTTTCAATTTATTTATCATAACAAACTTTGCTGATGATATTTATATTGCAAAATACTTTGCTCATGATAAGTATACCTATTGATGCATAGGACCAATTTATTTTGATTTAGTAGTTTTACTGTATTAAATAATTTGTATTTTAAGAAATTAGTAGCTTCAATAATTTCTTAAAAATATAAAGGCTTGCTGTAAAGGAAATATGATTTTGTTAATAAAATAATGCATTCTTTTAATGCTTTTATTTCATAATATTTCTTTTTTTCATTGTTTGTTTTCTATCGTAACACTATTCTAAATTTTTTTTTCCTGTAATATCTATATGAAACAACTACATTCATAAAAAAAAAGCATTTAAAGAGAAAATTGAAACTTGATTAGCAATTTTTAAAATCAACAGTATTACTGTAAATAGGTGATTTTTCAATATCTTCCATGAAGAGTTTATTAAAAGTCAAAAGATATGTGAATTTTGTATTCAAATAATGTGTCATATGTCCTTATCTAACATCATTTGTTTCTTCCCTATATTTTAGAGTAGTTTTAAACTATTATTTATTAATATTCTGTATAATGTTTTAAATGTAATACATAATTTGATTATAAATAATTTTTAATGCTGTTCAAATTCCGATAATCTAAATTATGTGTTTGTAAATTTGAAAATTATTACTAACAGAGCATAGAATTAGTCAACATATATAAAATTAATAATTTAGTAGTAAAGTTTATTTATTTAAAAGTAATTTGTTTTTATTTTTATTCTGACTTCAAAACAAATTGCTTTAGAAATAAATTTTACTGATTAATTAATAAGAAGTATAAAGAATAAACAAAGCACCTTTTATAATAGCAAACTTTTTTAAAATATACTTTTTATAATTTGCAGTAGTTAAGTAATAAATTAGTTGAAGTTTTAATATTAAGCTGAACTTTGATGTACTTTAAAACCATGTGCATTTTTTTGTTTTAACTATTTCATGTTTAAAATTATTTTAATATCTATGATACATTTTCAAACTAGAATATATGTGAAATAATATGACTGGCTATAAGTAATACCTAATTATTTTTAAATTATGTATATTAAACATAAGATTTGGTATATTTATTATTCAATTAAATGAATTTCTATGAGTCCAAAAATCAATTTGTTTTAGTTAAAATCCCTTTACTTTGAGCATTTTATTATGTGATTAGTTATTCCCTGGAATAATTATTCGATCTTGCTGATATAGGTTCTTGAAAAGAAAGAAAAAGAAGTTGATGCTGAAGAAGAAGAGAAAGAAGAAGAAGAGGGTGAAGAAATTCTAGAAGATGAAGAGTTAGAGGAGGTTATTAAAAAATTTTATTTTATAAGTTATGCAATCTAAAACTTAATTGTTAGTTTATTTATTTATTTACTTTAAACTGTCCAATTTAAAGTTACCTTATATTAGTAATTATAAAAATTTCATATTGGAATAATATTTTTTTTTAAATTGTTAAATATTAAATGAAGTATAAATAATCTAAACTGCTACATAGTAGTGTTCAACTGATAAAGTTTAATATATTTTCCTCAAAAATGGATCATATTATTTATTTTTAGGAATTGTCATCTAATTAACATTTTTTTTTGTTGTTAATGTAGGAAACGGATTATGTTGCTAATTATTTTGATAATGGAGAAAACTTTTTGGATGAAGAGGAAGATAATGATGATGGTTATGTATTTTAAAAGTTGTGTATATTATTTATATTGTAAATATTTATTTTGTAATTATTTATTTTTGTAAAGAAAATAAAGTTTTTCAAATTCATCTATGAAATTAAGTTCTCTGTGTGGGGAAAAAAAAAAAATAAGTTGAAAAAAAAAAAAAAAAAAATGCTGTAAATGCAGTACTAATAGTAAGTATTGCATATTTCATATTGCTAAATGAGTTCATATTATATAATAAATGGTTGTTGTTTGAGATGTAATAATTTGTTAAATAATATTTTTGTGCTCTAATCTGAACTTTTAAAAATCTAAATTTTACTCAAATTTGGTTATGTATATGCATTTGTACCAGGGTGAAATTCACACCTTGATCAAATACAAGGGTTTCTATAATAATCATTAGCGACAATTAATTTTTTAAATTAGTGTTTGTAAATCTGATTACAAATAAAATCTTACAAAATTTGAAATTATGTATTAAGCGGAGTCAATTGTTTTTTATTTATCAATATAGAAGAACAGTTAGAAGTGAGTGTGATTATTGATAAAAATTTTAAAATGACATTTTTTTTAATAAGGATAACAAAATTAAATGAATACCACTTTCATATATCAGTAAATGTTATTGTCAATGAAATTTTGGAAGATTTATCTCAAGGGTTTCAATTTAAAAGTGAAGACATTTTTTTTCAATTGGTTTTAATTCAATATTTAATGTGCTAGAAAATTTAAACAAGTTTAATCATTCACAACAAATACTTGTTCAGTTTTTAATAAATCAAATGATATTTGATTTCATTTAATAAATTTAGTTCTAGATATTTCCCTGAAGTTCTTATATTTTGTTTTATTTTAAATTCTATATCATATAACATTTTACACAATTCAATATATATAGTAATTCCTCATCCTAGAACTTTAAGAAACGTTTGTTCATTTTTAAATACTAATCCTGAAATTGAGCAGTTTTTAAAAACTTTTTAGAATTCATAAAACAAAATTTTTCTTTAGTCACCTCAAGATAAGGTAGTTACAATGAAATTCATATAAAATCTTATTTAGGTTTTAAAGGGAGCTATATTCTAGGAAGGGTATAAATCTTTCTTTTTCAACTTATGTATTAATGTTTCAGAGTATCTTTTCTTTTAAAAAAGTAATTCATATAATGCCAGTTGAAAAACGTATTTGAGAATAAATGTACTATAGTGCATTCATAAGAAATTACAAATCATAAAAAAAATTCTTGATATCATGAAATATATTCTTGGTATCATAAAAAAAATTTTGATTAGATTTAAAAAATTAATTAAAAAATTAGATTTAAAATTATAAATCTAATTAGGGCAATAATTCTGTTAACAACAAAGGAATGTCATATTTTTTCCTCTCCACCCAACATTAAATTTGTTTTTGAAAATCTTTGTATTCTCACTGCACCTTTACTTTTTATAATAGATTCTTGCACATATTAAAATGTATACAAAACAATTAGATTAACCAAAAAAATACTGGTCAATGTTTGTATTTTTCCAGATTTTGAGATAAATCTCCATTGTTAGAAACAAATTAAAGCGCTTGCATGAAATACAATGTAAAAACCTAGTAAAATATAGTTATGGTTTAACTATAGAAGCATTCTTCCCTACAAATCTAGAGAAACAGAACGTGAAGCCTATTCTTAAAATATTTAATGAATTTGTCACTCAAGGTTTTCAAAATTTAGGGGAACAACATAATTTAGTTAATGATGAAACAACATTCGTTTTTCTATAATTTATATTTAGTTTAAGATTGTAAATATTAAAACAGCTTTTGCTCTATCCATACCAAGCATCACTTTTTCTGTTTTACTCTGGCAAAAATTTAGACTTTTTAAATAAAACAATATTGTGGTTAAACTCGTAAAAAAACAAGAATTGCATAACAGGAGCATTTCTCCCACTTTAAAGTTGAAATAGTAAAATATTGTATAAATAAATTTAAATTTAAATATTTTCTTCCTGGTGAAATTCTAATAGATGCTTTAGAGGTCTTTTTTAGTAAATATAAGCCACTTACAAGGAACTCAACATTTAATATCAATTCAACAAATTTATGAAATGGTGGCTAAATTAAAAATGCAAAATTTTCTACCATTAACACTGGTTTCAAATAATATATGGATCATTAATTATTTAAAATATTAATCCAGAAGATTTAGACTATGAAGATAATTTTAAAGATTCCTTAAACTTTCAAGATTTTATATTTAATTTTTCCAAAAAATGATATCAATGAAGTTCAGCTTCTTTTACCTGTATTAACTTACTTATCTGGATATTGTGCTTGAACTACATTAAAAAAACGAAAATGTAATTTATGCTTTAAATATATCTTTAGAATTCAATAGCACTCGGCTCATATATAATTTGGATAGAGGTAGTGTATTATGTCCTATGCCAGATTTAGTTAATTTAAATAGTTTATACTGACCTCACTGTAAAAAAATTAGTTTCTAAAGATAATGAGCATTCATTTCTGAATCAAACTGATCAAAGGCTAACTGTAACAAATTTATTACTTAATATTATTAGTGAAAATGAATTTTCTAAAATAATGAATTTTGTGACCATTTAAATGAAGTTATTTTAAAGCAAATAATTAAAGTCACTACTATTATTTTATTAAATAATTATTGTAAGTTAAAAAAACAACAAAAAAAACTTTAACCGGTTGAAAAGAAAACTTTATGTATATATAAATAGAATTGGTGTTGAATCATTTTATTTACAGCTTTCAATAAAAGATTTTTTTACTGTACATTTAAAGATTACTGTACTTTTTATTAATATTAAAAAATGCAAAATTTATATTTACAAAAATATATATATATATATAAATCATGTTGTTGTTGTGACTCCTCAATGTCCGCAGCACGGGACGGATACACCATGTGTAGTTAACTCACGGATAGAGGGAAAAGTAGAAAGCTTCTGCTGTGATGGATAACCCGTAGGTAGAAGTCCGAGTTGCTGAAGAAGAAGGGCAGTACCTTCGTGGAGGACTTTTTAAGGGGAACTAACCCGCATTTGTTCATCGTATACGAGAAAATCCGGAAACTCTCACGTAGTCTGACTCATGAGGCAAATTGCTGAACATCACAAACGCCATCGAGTCTCTTCGTTTTTGAAACATTAGAGTTTTTGCATATCGTATTTTGGACATCCGTTAGCTTTTTCTCCCTAGCGCGCATGCTCATAGAAAATTGCGCATGCGTATCTGTAATGTTTCCTATGAGCATGCGCGCTAGGGAGAAAAAGCTAATGGACGTCCAAAATACGGTATGCAAAAACTCTCTAGTGTCTACAACAATGCCGCCATCGGATTGAACTTCAGCTCTAATACTCACCAGCGCCGCGCGTTGTCTCTGAGCTACAATTTGGGCATATATTAAAATTCAAAAGAAAACATATATTTAAATAAGATTTATTGTAAATTTTTCGAATAAATGATTTATGTAGAGGATGTATCTATATGTTAAGGAAATATTTGTTAAAAATAGTTTTTTTTTTTACTTACTTATTCGTATGTTTATATAAGAGTTGAACAACTATAAGTTATTTATAGCCTATAAAATATTATTACTCTATAAAAGCTATTTATAAATAGCATTCAAATCAGTTTCATATTAAAAAAGAAACTATCTATCTGTTTATGACTCTGAACGCTTTCCTTTTTGTGCTTGTCATCACAGACTATAGGAATAGCTGAAAATATAAATATAATAGGCTGAAAAGTTCGTAGGCTGACGCATATATAGCTCTACTAGTATTAAATCCATATGATTTTTAGTTAGAACTAACCTTCAAAAGACACGTGTATAAATTTGACAGCTGTTGCACTATTAGTATGTGATTTATAGCATTTTTAGTGAAGTTATAGCACTTTTAGTGTTCATCACGTGCAGTCCACACTGCTGACTGTCAATTGGACTCCGGTGTGAAATGATGGAGCCATGTTTCATCCATTGTCACATATCGACGCAAAAATTCGGGTTTGCAAAAATCGATGCAAAAAGCGCCATCTATGTGTCAGCCTACGAACTTTTCAGTCCACTATATAGAAAGCCCGGCTGCTTTTTAGTATTGATATAAGCCAACCCCTGTAATTTATTTCTGGAAAAAATCTAAAATTTCTCGGCCTATAAACAGAAATGTGTGGTATATGCCAATAAATATAATCTGGTTCGCATTTGTGTCATAATTGAATTAAAAATATGCATACAAAATGCAATTTGATGGAATTAAAGCATATTGTCATCATATTTATCAGTTTGAAGACAGTGGTTGTCATCCTCTATACAGAGTCATACAGTTTCCACTCCCCTAGCTATGATTGAGGTTAGAAACAACATTGGCTATTAAAAAAATGAGTTTTAACTATGTTTTTTTATTTATTTATTCATTCATTTTACATATAGCTTTAGTGAAGATATAAATATGTTTTATTTTTCGTATATTGTAGGCAGTTTTTATTGTTACCTCAAATTCACCTTTAGCCTTACCATCATGACAGCCTTGCATTTTTTTGCTTTGTAACTCTATAGTAGTTAAACACTATTTCCATTACAGATTTATTCAAAACTAATTGCTAAGTTCTGAGCCTGGAGATCGAGTGACTAGCGTTCGATGCCACAGGTTTCGGGTTCGAGTCAAGGCGGTGCCATGGAGAATGGCAGTGGTTGGGAATCCACTTTAAACCTCAGGTTCCGGTCTAATATGACTGTTGGGCGTAGGGCTGACGACCTTATTCCGTAAAAAGAAAACATCTCCTATCTCGAAATCTGCCAGCAGGCAGACGGCCTTAGCCCATCATGGGGCTGTTGCCGCAATGATGAACAAGAATTGCTAAGTTCTAATAATATTATTTATTACAATAACAGAAACCGTATTTTTATATGTTTAATCTAAATAGTATTTATATTTCTAAAACCTCCAGATTTTTTTTTTTTTTTTTAATATTTAAACAAAAATAATATTTTTTAAAGTTGTCGATACTTGTTGTTTCACTGATAAAAATTACTCTGGTTTTTATTGTTGGATATTTTCCTTTGGGAATGAGTGTATCATACAAAGGTCGAGTGTAAATAAAGAAAAGCTGAATAAGATAAGAATACTTAACATTCTAACTGTATTGATAACTGACTTGAATACCTTATGATTACATTAAGTCTGTTTTTTAAGCCTGTTTACATTAAGCGAGCTTCAAAAATTACTATGTTAAAAATGTTTAAGCTACTTTTTTAGTGAAAATATATTCTGTTGTTCTCTTGATACCTAATTGTTTTCGAATGCCGGGCGCCTTGAATTAAGAACATTTATTGCTAAAAAAGGCAAAGCTGTAGTATATTTAGCATTAACCATGATGAAACATGAGAAATTTGTTACGCTTCATTCACATTTTTAACGTATACTATGGAGATAATAGAGAGTTTTTGCATACCGTATTTTGGACGTCCGTTATTTTTTTCTCCCTAGAGCGCATGCTCATAGGAAACATTAATACAGATACGCATGCGCAATTTCCTATGAGCATGCGCACTAGGGAGAAAAAAATAACGGACGTCCAAAATACGGTATGCAAAAACTCTCTGATATCTAGGCGATAGCTCTCTTCTCCACTCTTTCTCGAGCTCAATGGAAGGATTTTCCAGCCTAGAGATTTAACAGCTTTGCTTTTTATTTTTTCACTGTAGGTAGGCTCCATATCCACTAGATCTCTCCGGAATCCTACATTATTGCTTGTTATTTATATAATTCTATATTTTCAAGAAATATTCTAAATCTACTTCAATAAACTAAATGTTTAAAAACAAGCACTTTTTTATGAATTTTCGATTGGAGGTATTTTTTTTTACAAAAACGTTTTATTTTTTTTTAATTTTTTTTTTTTTTCATAAATGTAGCGTAATATTTCCTTTAACTTTGATTTTTTAAAAAAATATATGGGCAAATGAGGCTTTTTTAGTTTTCTGTCACAGAGTTTTCATGACAAAAATTTAACGAAGCCCGACTCGTAGTTCAGTGGCAACGTGCACCACTGGTGAGCATTAGGGTTGAGGACCGCTGACGGATTTGTTGTTGTAGACACTGTTTCAAAAAACGAGGAGATTTGATGGCGTTTGTGATGTTTAGCATCTTGCTTCGTTTTAGTCTGACTACCTTGTTTCCGGTTTTCCGGGTTTTCTCCCATACGATACTCAAATGCGGGGTAGTTCCCCTTAAAAATCCTCCCGGAAGGCACTGCCTCCTACTTTAACGACACGAAGCCAATTCAGACTTCTACCTACGGGTGCTTCATCACAACAGAAGCCGCTCCTCCCATTCCCTCCCTCCATGAGACCACATGGGTTCTTGGACTTGGTTTAGATGTTGCTGTCAACCAAGTGGGATGAGAAACAACAAATTTAGCGAAAGTAAATGTCAACAGTTGAACTTATAATAATGATGATATTAATTTTCACAGGATGGAACGACATTACGTAAATTACTAACGGCATTAGTTAGCATAAACGAAAACAATTTTCTTTGAAATTTTTTTGAGTTGAAAACAGACAAAATAATAATAATAATTAAATAAAAAATGTCCAGATTTTTTACTTGCTGTGTCATAATCAGACAAAACATTACTTAATGGCCAGAAAAATATTTTTGTTCTCTTGATTATAAACAAGTTGCGCATTCTTTTTTAATACGCTTTTATTAGTTACACCTGTATGTTTGTTTGTTTGTATGTTTGCTTGTTTGTAACTGACGCTTTGGGCTCGATTTTGTCCTACTTTAAGCGATCAGATTTAATTTAAACGTTGTAGACTTATCAAGGAACCGACGGCAATAAAATATATTGATAAGTTTATTATCTCATCATGATTAGGATCGCCAGGATTAGTGATTTTATTTTAACTTATCAAGAGCAATTTAACCCATGTAGAATGAAAGTACCTAAGATCTACGTGGGACAGTGGCACAACAGATAACGCGCCTGACTACAGATTAGGAGATTCCTTGTTCGAATCCTGGGTGGCTCGACATATTCATATTCATATTTAGCCTTTGTTTTACTCACAATTAAATTATTGTAAGAACTATAGTTCCAGTTCTCCGTACCGGGACCTCATTTAAATATTATAGTTAAAAAACACGCTTTTAGAGTTAATCAAAGTAAAAAATAATTGTTAACATAAGAATAAAATGACTGAGGAGAAAATGAATGTCACTGTTCTAAAAGCGTGGGGTGCTCGATATCAATCGTTGTAATTTTTCACTAGTTTCATTCCGAAAGGCGGAGTTAGTTTAAAAATGTCATACAAAGCACCCCACGCTTTTAGAACAGTGACATTCATTTTCTCGTCAATAATTTTATTCTTATGTTAACAATTATTTTTTAATTTTTAGTTTGATTAACTCTAAAAGCGTGTTTTTTAGTTTTTTTAAACTATTAATTTATTTTTTACTTTTTAGTTTGATTCACTCTAAAAGCGTGTTTTTTAGTTTTTTTAAACTATAATTTTTTTATTGATATGCTCGTATTATCATTTGACTGTTGGTTTTATGAAAATATTCATTTGTTTTCATATGTTGAGTGCTTTGAGTGGTTAAGGTCGTTTGTCTCTATCATGAAAGATGTGTAAAGTTCGATCACTGATTGTGTAAAAAATTTGCGAGTGGATTCAAACACAGCAGTGTAATAGGAGAAAAAGGCATTTTCGGAAGGGTTTCAATTACAATTAAAATAATTTTAAATTACTCAATATCAAAAGAAAAATTTGATGAAAAAAAATCAACAGTAAGTGTTAAACTTGTTTCTTTTAAAACTACATTGTGCTGCACTTATCTGACTGGTACCCTTAACAAGTAATCGATTCGTCCGTTTCCGCTTTTAAAACGGATCTTTACTTTTCCGCACATTGGTAGAACAATAGGAGATGCAGCGTTTTTCAGGGGGCTCTATGAGGTATCAGTATTAAACTATCACGTTTCGAACGAACAGTCCAAGCTTTGGCACTTGAGAATTCGCATTCTCTTCCTCGAACCCTATGGAAGGACTTTCCGGGCTACAAATTTATTGTTCTTGTCTTCAGCATCAGCATGGAAGCTTTCGGTTCAACTTCGCTTGACCCGCTCTCCTAGTTCCGAATGTGTTAGAAATGACTAGGGATTGCAATATCGGACCAAAAGTTCAATACCGGTATTCGGTATTGTTTAGAACTTAATACCGGCATACCGGTTTTAATACCGGTTGTAGAAATTTTAGAAAAAGAAAGAAAACACAGATGTCTTTTTGTTTTATTTGCCAGTGTTGTTAGAGAATGTAAATATCACAAAAAAATTTGTAACTTATAAATTATAACGGTATATAAAGAATCATAAAAATAGTAAAGGAACATCTTAATTATTTAAATCACAAAAAAGTGTAAATATCACTATTCAGACAGTGGTAAAGTTACAAATTTTTGAAATGTGATCTTAAAAAAACATAAACCGAAGTATTATCAACTGATTTTTTATGTTCTTTAAAGTTATTCTTATTCATTATTATTGGGTATTATTTATGAGTATATATATAATAAATCTGAAAAATATTTTGAACTCTAAAGTATGATATGCCAATACAATGTGAATAACAAACTCCCTAATTTAAAAAATATCGAAATATTACACACTTTCTTCATAACTACAACCTTGTTTTCACAGATAAGAATTCTAAATTTCTAGTAAATACCGGAAAAATGGTATTTAAACTTGTGAATACCGGTATTACAAAATTGTACAAATGGCTCAAAATACCGGTATTCGGAACCGGTATTGCAATCCCTAGTAATAACTAATAATGTTTACCGTGGAGGAAAAAGAAATGTCTAGGATTATACTTGCTAGTAAGGTTGTAATATTTGACCTAACTATTATAACATATGGGGCCTGAATGACCGAGTGGCTAGCGCTCTAGCGCTCGGTACCACAGGATTCGAGTCCCGGCGGTGCCATGGATGTTTGTAGGGGTTTCCTTTACATTTTTGTGATTCTTTATATACTGTTATAATTTATAAGTTACAAATTTTTTGTGATATTTACTTTCTTTAATAAAACTGGCAAATAAAACAAAAATGCACCTGTGTTTTCTTTCTTTTTCTAAAATTTCTACTATCGGTATTAAGATCTAAACAATACCGAATACCGGTATAGAACTTTTGGTCTGATATTGCAATCCCTAATGATGAGTAAGGTTGCCGGAAAAAGATAAGGGATATCATCATACGAACAAGACACGGCCTTTATATTTTATATCCATAAAAAGAATTTTAAATTACTAAAGTGTAATATGTAAAAAAATAAATAAATAAAATTGTATATAATCTTAAAGGAAAGGATAGTCTCTTGATTAACAGAGTAGTGAGTGACCTTAAATTGAAGATCTGTGAAGATACGCATGCGCAATTTCCTATGAGCATGCGCGCTAAGGAGAAAAAGCTAACGGACGTCCAAAATACGGTATGCATAAACTCTCTAATGTTGCGTTATGATAGCTTTGTGACAGTGCAATGTAGACGTGATATTGTAGATGGCAAAAAAAAAAAAAATATATGAAAAAAACGTGATATTTTTTTATCTAATCTTATCATTTTCACTTATTTTTAGAAATTTTTCGTTCTGAGAAGTCTTTGATAAATGCAAAATTTCACCTTGTATCAGTTTCAACTTTTCAGTATTATTATCTTTCATTCAAACGCATTCAGTTGACAACGCGTTAAATCAGTTCGTAGTTATGAACAGTCTAACAATCATACCCAGAATCAATTACGTCTTTTCTCAAAGTTCTTATTTTGAAAAAATAAATTAATAGTTTAAAAACACTAAAAAACACGCATTCAGTGTTAATCAAACTAAAAAGTAAAAATTAATTGTTAACATAAGAATCTACCAAACACTACAAACATCCATGGCACCGCCGGGACTCGAACCCCGTGGTACCCAGCGCCAGAGCTCTAGCCACTCGGCCATTCAGGCCCCATATGTTATAATAGTTAGGTCAAATATTACAAGTATAATCCTAGATTTTTTTTTTCCTCCACGGTAAACATTATTAGTTATTGCTAACACATAGACTTCAGAACTATTAGAGCGGGTCAAGCGAAGTTGAACCAAAAGCTTCCATGCTGACCAAATCTTTAATTTTTTTTGGACGTGAGCTTCGTCGGTTGAGGTGGATGGTCGACCAGAGGGCTCTTCGTCTTCAACGCGTTCTCTGCCGTCTTTGAACTGCTTATACCACTTCTAAACATTTCTTTCCGATATAGGAATGCTCACCGAATGCCTTCTGCAACATTCTATACGTTTCAGCAAACAAAATTGAATGCAAGTTCTTCGCTCAATTAATTCAGACATTTGAAAAATCGCCGCAATTAGTTTTAGCGTCTCACAAAGATAAGCGTAACTCAAACACTAATGAATATTTTGTTGTCAAATTTCACACAGATGTCAAGGACAGTGTCAGCAATCTAAAAAGAAAAAAAAAAAAATGGAAGTTTCTAAGCACCGGGAATTTTAAATTGCAAATTGGTTTTACTTTTCGGACACAGTAGCGTGTTTGAGTTACGCTTTACATCCTGAACTTACTTTTAAAACAAAATGATAAATAATGCTTACATATCTCATTTATCTCTATTATGTTTACATAAACTCTTTTACTATCTCATATAAACCCGTATTAATCTAATGGGGTAGTAATCATTAATTAAATATTTGTATCTGTGCCTTCCCGCTGACAGTTGCTTGCAATTGTGGGTCATGTTTATGACATTGTCGATAATGCTCCAGTTTTCAAATGATCAATAAGATAGTTATGTTTACTTTTTTTACTTTTTTTTTTTTAAGTTTCATTTTGAAGAAAATGTTGTTGGTTTTTATTACTTCACGCAGAAAGAAATGCAAATTTCGCAATGAGGTGCAATTTTTTTTTTTTCCGATCAAATTGAAAATTTGTTCAAAATTATAATTCGTTTCCCTGAAATTACTACATCGCCAATAACAAAAATTAATTCCTATCTATATCATCTTTATGATCAGAGTATAAATAAATAAATTAGAATTACAAAATATATTTTGTTATTAATGCTTATTGAGAAAGGATTATATTTTGATGAGACTTTAAATAAAGAATTCTTAAAGAAAATTACGGTTTGTTGGTGCGTTGTGATTTGTCCTATTTTATGGAACAACCAGAGAATCTTTGGTCCAAATAATTTGGAGATTCCTGCTCTAGATAGTTCTTTATCTCTTCCTTAATTTCTCATTAGGGCTTGATTGTAAAAGCATCAAGCTGTTATTCGTAAACTATCGTGATGTCACAAGAACTTTTTGCAGATTTTTCAAAATTAACTTAGCTACGAAAATATTTCGGCCAAATCGCAAAATAGAGGCCGTGGGGATTTGATGGCATTTTTTGTGGCGCCAAATGAGTGATAAGTCGCCAAATGTGGTACCTCGGGTTTCGTGTACCATTTGAAATTCACTTCACTTACAATGGCAAACCTACTTTGACGGACTTTGGCGAAAAGAGTTTTTGACGCCGAATCCCAAAAGTTCCTCTTCTGCAATTTTATCAATATTTCATATTACACAATAAACCTTTTTTTTTTTTAACTTAGAGCATTATCTGATACCCATCTTAATACGTTTATTTGCAACAATAGAATGCAGTTAACAACAATCACTAATTTTAAAGATGAATAACTAATTTAGGTACTTACGTATTAACGCCACCGCAGCTACAGATTTGGCGGTTTTTAAGTGGCGTCAATCTACACTTAAATTGTTTGTGAAAAATCATAAAATATATAAAATACTTTATTTAAAATCAAAACACTTTCAAAATTCAAAATACTTTATTTAAAAACAAAGTAGTCAATCAGATTTTGGTGGAAAATGGGCCGATATAGAGTTGAATACAGAATCAAAGCAGTCTCTATTTTGGCGCATTGACAGATCTTTATTGGCGCAACTTCTGCTGCGGTGGCGTTAATACGTAAGTACCCTAATTTATAACATTGGTTTAGCCCCAGTTGCAGACAATAATTTAATACAGTTATGACTGGACAAACGTTTCAAGTTTGGCATCAGAAATTCTTTTAACTAAATAGTGCTGCATATGATGGGTTAATTAATAAAAGTTATCTTACATGTAAATACAATTAATTTTATTTAATCTGAACTATGCGTCTTAAGCTACTATTGATCGTGCTTTTTTAGTAAAATACATAAAGTTTCGATATTTATTTTCTTATTTAATTTAAGTTTCATCTTTTTTTGTGCTATTAAAAAGGAATTTTAAATAATTATAACTAACAGCTTTAATTTTATTTTAATACTTGGTCACAATGCAGTTCAACTCACACTTTTAGCGACGAATTTTTTGACATAATGCTTAAAATAAAATACCTTCTAATTATGCATTTTACGAAATCTAATTTATACCTAAATATACCCTATTTAGAGATTTTCGAAATCACTAAAAGTGTGGGTACATATTTTCCCAAAATTTTTGATGTTGCACGCATTTTTTCTTTATTCTTCCATAAGTACTGTAAAATAAAATGTAAATAACATACAAAATACAGTTACGAAATAAAATTTCATTCATACAATATTTAATTACAAAATCTGATTTGTACTGCAAGTTTAAAGTATATACCAAAGTAACACTTAGTGCTCAAAGTTAAAAACCTAATGTTAGAGGTACTTTTTTCGTTAACAGGATGTCAATTATAATTGTGTACTAAAACGCCAAATGGGCTGTTCTACACAACCATTAAGGTGTTCATTCTTATCTTTAATAAGATTTTGAGCTAATATTTATGTTTGGCAGCAATTGGCATTCCTTTAACCGAAAAGTACAAAGAAACGTTTATAATACTAAAAGCAAGATTTAAAAATTGCCATTTTCGTGTGATTATTTCAGAATTTGGCCAAATCTCAAAATAACGGTCGCTGGAATTTGGCGACTTATTTGTGAGACCAACTGGGCGATAGATTACCAAATGTGATAATCCGGGTTCCTTGTACTGTTTGCAATTCACTACTCTTACAATCGCAACCCGTCGCTTAGTGCACTTTGGCGAAAAGATTTTTTGATGCCAAATCCCAACGGCCTCTATTCTGCGGTTTTACCCAGAATTTCTTTTCAGCTTCCTCTAAAAGGAATAGAAAATTTTCTTAATTTCTTCTCTTCCTGTTCGCCTTGTTGCTGCTGTTGTTGTTGCTGCTCTGTTTTGAGAGAGCTCACTACTGGAAAATGGCTATAAATATCAAAAGGGACCTGGAAAATGACAGTGGAACTTCGTTCTGCTGAAATGTTGCTCAACGTCTCGAGATACCGAAGCTGCAGAGCAACTGGACATTGAGAAATTATTTCAGCTGCTTCTTTTAACGCCCCTGAAGCCTTTTTTTCTCCATTTGCAGTAATGACTCTGGCGTTCGAAGCTCTCGTGGCCTCAGCTTCAGCTGCCATTGCTTTCTGTAAAGATTCTGGCAATCGCATGTCTTTGATCTCGACCTTTTCCACTTTGATTCCCCACTCTTGTGTGGTCTCATTCAAAGAATCCTGCAAAGTGCGTGCTATTTTTTGTCTTTCTGAAATTACTTCCTCCAACAAATGATCGCCAAGTATGCTGCGAAGAGTCGTCTGAGCAATCAGTTGAGTACTGTAGTTGCCGTCCATTACATTAACCACAGAAGCGATAGCATTAAACACGCGATAATAAATAACAGCATCCACTTGAAGAGTGACGGATTCTTTTATTAAGACTTCTTGTGAAGGCACATTGAAGGTCATAGTCCTGAGATCTACTCTGGAGTAATTCTCAATACACGGTAAGATGAAACAGATTCCAGGTCCTTTCGCCTGCCATCCTAGTAAGCGACCGAGACGAAACACAACAATTCTCTCGTATTCAGGCACAATGATTATGCATAAGAAGAGCGAAAAAGGTAAAGTCACAGCCACCAGAATCAATGATAAAGCAGTAAGAATCTTTCCACACACGCCAAGTTCATTTTCAGGATTATTTTCGGAAGATTTCATTAACTGATTTTATAATTGGTTCGTTCCATACGTATTGATAAATGTTATTCTTATGGAAAATGATGAACACAATACCACAATACTAAGCATGCAAACAAAAAGTAAAACAAACAAAAACTTCATGTTTAAAATTATTACATTTTCGTATCAATTCAATCAGCACGAGATATTTAACTAACAGTATAAAGTTTACAGATTAATTTAATTTAGGGGACGTAATAAATTATTTTTTGATAAAACAAGCCTGTTAAAATTATTCGGGATTGTGATTCTAAATACATTTATAATTGCATTTGATTTCTAATTACACAAAAATATTAGGGTTGATGTAACTAGTTATTAGTTGATGAACCATGAGAATAACTGCAAGATTATAAAATATAAAAACGTAATTGTTTACAAAAATCAAACTTATGATTTCGGTTTTTAAACTTAAAAAATATCTTCGTTAAACCATTTTCAAATTACAACGAATACTGTATTTGTTGTATTTGTTGTATTGAAGACAGTTCAATAAATTTTCATAAGTTTCTTTAATAGGGACAAAGTGTCCAATTGAATTTGATGGAGGTTGGTTTCAAATATTCAGCAATACTGCCATGAGACTTGTTTTGGATGAATACATGAATAGCAACCATTGCGAAGGATTATGCTATATTTTGAAAGCCGTCATAAAGCCATTGACATCAGAACAAAAAACAAGGCCCTTTTTGTTTAAAATAAGACAAAAAAATTGCTCCTAGCGATTGTGAAATGAAGTGACTCGGACATCTTTATGGAGTAAATTTCATTCTATAAGTCTCGAAGAGAATAATTCTGCCTTAGTAGGGAACAACTCTATATCCCTAACAAGGTTGTTCAGTTCTTCTTGAGTCAGAATGTATGGTGTAGGTATAGTACCATCACTATATTCAGCAGTAGATGAGGAAGACTGTAGCACATTTTATGAAATTGATTCTGAATTCTTCTAAATTAATGAAAACCTAATTTTTAATTTCCAGAATGGAAAACTCTTCACCATAGGCAATTCGTCGCATAACAGATGATATATTCGGGTATTGCACTTTAAACTTTTTTTTTTGTGGTTCCTTGACGAAGAATTTGGACCTCGCTGAAGTAGCTGGCATTTACAAGATTACTATTTTCCTTCCACATCACATGAATGTCAAATGGAATTGTCATTTTTTTTTCTCTCGAAGTCACATGAAAAGTTTCTTTGAACAAAAATTACAACATATATGTGGAGGTCAGGTCTTGCCTAGATCTTTAACTGTGCACCCGAAATAAAGATGATAAGCCTTTTTTTCACTTAAAGAGTGATTGAAAGTTCGCTTCAAATGTTACATCCATAGATATAGCAGAAGTTATTAGTAGAATTAACGAATTTAAGCACCATCACAGCACTAAAAAATATAATGGGTTTAGCTAAAACGCAAGTTTTCTGCAATCATTTCTTATTCACTCGAAACACCGCATATAACTAACTATCACATTTTTATTTTCAGAGTCAAGGCAGTGTCGATAGCCAAACTAGCTTACTAGTAGTACGATAGTAGCCATAAAGTAGCACTGGTCCCGATGTAGCTATAAAACTTAAAAACATTGGACATTTTAGGCAAAAATTTAATTCGATTAACATGTATGATTACTAATATCGTTCACTGTAAAATTAATTAATCAATTTATTTAAAAGCAATAATAATTGAATTGTTATAATTTTCAATGCATTCATTTGCTAATAATAAAATGTTTTTAATTTGAATGTGAAGAATAGGAAGATTTAATTCCCGAGTGATTAAAAAAATATGAAAAATTTCCTATAAAAATTCATTGTAATGATTTACTCTTGAGAGGTAAAACTATTTAAACGAATGAATATAGGATATTATGGGAAATTACTCATGTAAGTATGCACTAAATTTTTTTAAAATTCATTTTTAAAAATCTTCTAGAAGAAGTCGAATATTTTTTTTCCATTCTCTTATTTAATTGTATGCATCTTTTCTACAAAATCACTCAAGTGACGCTGTTTACAATCATGACCTGAAGCAGCTTTTTAGTTAATACTTTGGATCAACAGGTCTCCCATCTTGAATCTCGACAGGGACCATCGAATAGTTCCCATGTCTGTGCGTATTTGGGTTCCTTACATTTGCAGGCCTGAAAGTCTCTACATAGGAGAAATGTTAAAATTTCAAAATTATCCTTATTGGCGTTCATTCAGAATTATAATAAAAACCCCATTGTATAAGCTACCTAATTTCGTGACCATTATATAATGCGATCAACAAGTTTAGTAGTTTTTTTTTTTTTTTTTTGATAAATGTAAAAAAAGTGCAAGAATTGTTTAGCGTCTATTTTAAAAAAAGAGCATTGTTGTTGAAAACAAAAGTTTATCTGAAAAGGATTAAGGGCATTAGGTTTGCATTTTGACGTATCACAATGATTTTTTTATTCAGATACATCCAGATGTCAGTGCCTATTTGAATTATGAGATTCTAACTATAAATTCTTCATAATAATTATTGAGAAAGGTTCAAACAAGGAGCGATCTTGAGCTCTACAAATCTATCAATGAAATATGTGCAAGTGTTCAAATTTATGCCCACTTCCCACTTAGGCACAATTGTTTTTTATTAAATTAGTATTTCAATGAATCTATGTTTTTAACAGTATGAATTTTATTATTGCGCCTGAATTTGTCGATTGAGCAGGCGTTTTAACTAGCATAGTTTTATTAAATATTCATCGAAATATTGAAGTTGTCATAAAATATGTAATCGATGAGCTAGCAAAAGTGAAAAGAAGATTGAATTTTAATTTATAATTTTATTATATAATTTCTTTTAGAAATTAAATGTATATTTTTTGTGCTATTCTTCTTAGTTTTAATATTCTTTTTTTTTTATGTATTTGAATCAAATTAGTAAAAATTATTTGTAGTCAAAAGATAAATTTTGTGAGTGATGTTTATTAAAATCTTTATATTTATAAATTAATTAATAAATGGAATTTCCATATATTATGACAAATAACATATAGCATTACCATTATATTAAAAAAAAAATAACTTAATATTATTTCTTTATCTCTCCACCCCTCTCTCTCTCTATATATATATTTATATAGAAACTCCATATATTAATTACTTTATTAATATATAGAATTTCGATTTCAGTTACTGTTTCTGTAATTTATTAGCACGATCTATTGAGCTTTCATAAACTATTAACGATTTAATTTGTTGAAAATCCTGTAAAAAATCCCGGTTAAACGCCTGAAAAAGGATATATAATTTTTCTAAGAGTGATATAATCAGCATTCATGTGCATAATGATACTAGAGGCGCGTTAACGTTGAAATTGAGGAATGTTGAAGAGATTTTATTGATTTACTGTATGTGTTGTTTACTTTTCACTCTGAATACCTGTGTAATTTTACGAAAATGAATTTTGTGAGTGATGTTGACGTCAACGATGCTGTTTTAATTTCTTATTTAAGTAATGATGTAATGGCATCGGTTGTTATACCACGGAACAGATGTTTGCACTTTTCGGAGCAACATTGTGTGGTTGATAGATGTTGGAGTACCGCGGATATATTTCTGTAAATCATGAATTAGCATCTTTATTTGTTACAGATGAAAATATTATTTGTTGATTACAATGATGAATAGTGTTGTTGTGGAGAAGTTTGACTTCAACTCCAAACGACGTCTTAATACTCCTCTTCAAAATGTAAGACGTTTTGTGTCAAATAAACGTAAATCACGGAAAAGCATGTATGAAAAAATACCTCTGACTTCGCCTGACACGGACAGTTGTTCAGATGAGGATATCACTCTTCATGATATTAGACATTTAAGAAACGATTTAAATGATACCTGTGAAAATTCTTTACGAAAAATTAAGAAACTTGACCAAAAAAGGAACGGAGCTGTCATAGAAAATGATAAGACCTCCGACCCGTTTCAACACTGTGATTTTTTATATTTGAAAATAGAAGAAGGGGACACGTTGCAAAGCATATCAATAAAATACCAATGTGCTGTTAGTATAGTTTTAATAATTTATAAATTTTTAGTGCTTTTAAAATGATTGCTTAAGATTGTATGTCATTAAAGATTAATATGAATCAAAATATTGTTTAATCTGTAAATAAGATTATTTTATAGTCACAGTTTTGATATGTGAACCAATTTATGTTGATATTTTAACTCTCATATAACAGTACTAGTATAAACTAGCATTTGAATGCAAATTAACTGCTTTATTTATTTTACTATCTAGTTGTGTATTAAGGTGTTAGTGTAAATTATTATTAATTGAGTATTTTAAATTTTCTACAGATTATCTGTCATATAAAATTTGTGACATATCTGGGAAGAGTAACTCAATTTTGTGTAGTTTAATAAATACTGAATCACTGATGTATGGAAATTGTTAAAAGAATTATTGCTTTGCAAATTAGGCCACAATTGTAAAAAAAAAAAAAAAAAAAAGAATCCCTCTTTTTAGGTTTTTGAAATATTATGAAAACATTAAATTTATCAGTTGTCTTAAAAGTATAAAAATTAGATGTCAACATTGTAAAAGGAGATCAATGTGAGTCTCAAGTGCTAAAATGATGACATAACTGATAAAATATTTTTTAATAGAAAATTTTTTTAATTTTCCCTCCTCAAATGATGCATACATTTTTTTTTTTTTTTTTACGATAGATAATTTCTTGAAATATTATTACCTTTTAATCATGTAGAAATGTGAGACTTATATATTTTTTTCCTATCATAATTTTTACTATCACAAGACAAAAAAAAAAAAAAAAAAAACATGTTGAAAGACAGGCTTAAAGTTTATTTAATATAATTTAAAGTAAAATAAATGTAAATTAAAACCTCAATCTTCTTTAAAAAAAAAAAAAAAAAAAACTGTAAAATTAATAGCATCCATATTTGTAGTTGTTAAACAGTGGAGCACAAGATTCATATTTTGAAACATATTTATATGTTTAAAAATAAATTATGCAATTTTTTGATGGAATTTAGTAATTATTTAAACTAATTATTTTACCATGGAGTAGAGAGCATGTAAAATATTTATCAAGTTTTAATATGATTTCTGTTAATGATTTTTAAATATAAAAAATAAACTTTCATGTAACATTTATAATAGTGCATGAAATAATGCTTTGTTTAATACAAATCACAAAATATATTTTCCATGTTTTTAGTGTAAATTTTTATGAGTGACTTCTGAATATATTACTAAGCCCTCTTTTTTTTTATTTTAGGTATCAGATCTTAAGCGAGCTAATAATTTAATAAGTAGCCAAGAGTTCTTTGGACTAAAGCACCTCAAAATACCCGTGAAGAAACATAGTCTATTAACTGAAATACTGAAAGATACTCCTGAAACTAAATCTAATTCTATAATAATAGAAGAAAACTGTGAAAATGTACAGACTATTAACATTGGTATTGGATCTGCGGGTCGCTGCCCATCTCCACAAGATTCTACTGCCTTCTTTAAACGAATGGATGAAGATCTTGTGAAAATAATGCTGAGTACCAATACTCAAAAAGAATCACTTGAAGCTGCAGCTGCAGCTTTGACTACTCCTCAGATTCAACCCCTTGTTAAAGATCCTTATAATACTGTTGATTGTGGAATACAGTGGAATTATTTAATTTTATGCATTATAATTGTTGCTGTTATTATTCCTACTGCTGTTGCCTTGTATATGTACACACGGAGTTCACATGAATCTGAACATCATGTTTATCATAATTGTAGTTCCTCTACAGAGTCTTATAGTTCAGCGCCTGAACTTGTAACAGATAAGAGCTAACAATTTGTAAATTATAGAGATTTATTATAATATTTAATACAATGCTTGTACATTTTTTTTCGTAATTTATTCTATTAAAGTTAGATAGCTTTATTTTGATCAATTGTGAAATTTTTAAAAATGAAAAGTTTAAGATTGTTTTAAAAATTGTCTTTTTTTTTTGTTGTTCAACTATCACAAGGAGCATGAAAATATTTTTGTGTATTTTTATTTATATTCTGTGAGAATTACATTTGGTTTACTAATTAAAAAAATATTTATGTAATGCATCATTTAATATTTTATTTAATTTTCAATACCAAAATCATATAAAAAATTTTTTTTAAGTTTTCAATTTATTATTTTTTCTTGAAATTTTTTATCTTACTTAACTTTTTCTTATTACTGTAAATTAAGATTAAAATTAAAAAAAATTTTTTTTTTTAAATTTAAAGGAATATTTTGATTATTTTTCTGATTTTTGAGCATAGAAAAAACTGCTTATTATTAGAAAAATATAATTGTTGCTTTAATCATTAATTTTTAATTTAGAAAAATATATTGTACTAAAAAAAATATTTTTGTTTTTGTTCAAATTCAATAATTTTTTTTAGTTAGGAAACCTTTTCTGCTAAAATTTTTTTTCTTCTGCTCTGTATTTTTACGAATGGATAATTAAAAAATTGTATAATAACGATTTCTTTTAAACTTCCTATTTTTTCCCCTTATGAAAATTTCTATATTCAACGTTACAACTCTCCTTGCTCATTTTATTGCTGTAATGCTTTTTCTTCTGTATTGTGTGGATTTTGCATATCTATCCAAATATTATAAAGCCCAAATTAATGAAAAAAAAATCTTTTAGTCATTAAATGATCTATCAAAATATTTGCCCAATATCTAATATATTGAAATTTCTTTAGAATATATTACTTGATCTTATCATACTCATTTTCAAGTTCAAGTTTAAATTTATGTTTGATTTTTTTATTATTTTGAATTTTTTTAGAATATATAATTTTTGATTAAATTAAAAAGTTAAAGGATTATTAACGATTTAAAAAGGTGTTACTGTGTTTTTAAAAATGTTTACATATTTGAAAGTAGTACTTGATAAAAATGAATTTTTTATACAAAAATATTTTAAATTTATATTGAAATCTATATTTGTAATATTATTAGGAAATATTTTTTTTATTTTATTTTTTTCTCTAAAAAAATTTTTTTTTTCGTTCTTTTCTTATTTTAATCGCTTTTTTTGTTTTAGTTTTTAAAAAGGTCAAATTAGAATGTAAAATGAATTTAATATTTAAAACTGTGAAATAGTAATTGAACTTTTCATTATTATTATTTTTCAGTTAAAGAATTAATAATTCTGTATAATTTTATTTTTTTATGTTTTTAAGTTAAAAATGTTATGAAAATAATTTACAAATTAATTTAAAATTCATTTTATTATGAATGGAAGGGGTATAATAGTACCAAAGATGTCAGTTACTACAGATTCTCCATGGTTTCTATAGAAAATAACAAATATTTTGAGTTATCTACAGACTATGAAAAAAGTAATATTTCTATAGAAATTTAAAAAGAAAAAAACCTTTTTGTCTATTATTTTTCTCAACTAATTGCAATTAAAAAAGTTAAATTTATTTTGGGAAAAATTGTGTCAATTTTTGCAAAAGGAAATGTTATTTTTATTAATTAAGTAAGTGACATTCAGTCTTATTTAATAATGTACACAAATAAAGTATTCCTATAATATTTTTCTGTATTAAAAAAAATATTTGTCTATGTTACCTCTTTACTTAAAGGAGGATAGAGTTCATTTGAAAGCTAGTACTAAAAATTATCTAAGTTACTGAAAAAAATCTTATCCAAGGTTGGCATCCCTGGATAATATGTGAATAAAATTTGTATTAAAATATGAATATTTGTTGAATGTAAATATTAGGTAAAATTTAAGGGTCCAAATGAGAAAGATTGTTTTTGTTCATTATACTTGTAATTTTATAGTATATTTAATAAATTTTTAAAATGCATAATAAATCATTCCATGAAAAGATATTTAATGTCAGTTATTATTATTATCTAAATATTATTCTTACTGAAAAATTATATTGCTAGTTAAAGATATCAAATATATAATTTCTTTCATATATTGAAATTGTTAATTAACTTGTATTTTGTTCAAACAGATTATGATGTGTAATTCTTTGAAATTTGGATTATTTAACAGATTTTAAATACATATCAATTGTATATACTATTATTATTTATTTAATCTGGTAAATATTTTTTCCTTGTTTGTTTAAAATTTGGCTTCTATACTTAAATGTTTACTATAGTTAATTTCTTCTAATTTTTTCTGTGCATTTTTTATTGCATCAGAAAATTGAAAGCATTGCTCAATATGTTTTGCAAATTTGTTAAAAAGTTTTTTTTAATTCTTGAATGTTTATTCTTATGCATACTTTTAAATTTAAGCTGTTGCTAATTATATATCCATTGTTTTTATTGAATTACAAAATTTTATTAAAAGTTGGTTACCTTTTTATGTTTCTGTTTCTAATTATTTTATAGCAAACATTATTGGAATAAATTAATTTTAACATTTTTAGTTGTTGAGTTAGGAATCTATGGCACTTGTTCAATATGACTGAAGCCAACTGCATGGTAATTTGGTTAAATATAAAGCAAATGTCAGTGTCAACTCTTTACACCAACAGAAATAAGTAATAAGAAATGTTAATTTACTACATAGAAATTTTTATACTTGTAACCAAAATGAAAATGCATAATGTATTCATTTCTATATATTACATTTAGAGAGAGGATATTTTTTGCATGAAAAGATGATATATTGTAATTTTTTGTTGGCAAGGCTAAAATTTGTAAGCATGCAATGATTCTTCAGACTTTTGAATGAAACAAGAGATGATGATAAACACAAAAATTTTAAAATTTGGTGCAAATATACAATCTCTTAACTAAAGTTGTCATCAGTTACACAGTTATAATATTGCCAATAATTGAGTTCAGTTATAATTAACACGTACAAAAACCTTTTTTATATGAAAAGTTTCGGCCAATTTAAAAGTGCATGATGCACTGGTGCTCAAAATTAAAAGATTTTTCATTGCTGATCGATTTTCTCCAGAACTACAGAACAGATTTTAATTAATGTAGATTAATATAGTACAAAAAATAACTTCATTACACTGATGGCATACATGATTCCTCAGCACGAGAAATTCGAAAACAAAATTAACCATAGCAAACACAAAAAAGTAACAATAGGGTTCGGTATCCTCATACAATTTTCATATTGCAAATTCATCTGGATCTTAAGTCATTTCATTCCATCATCCAAACTTTGATTGTTACCTATTTTATAGTAAGTGTTTGCTTTTGAATTTTACCAAATGTTGCAAAGTAACTCCACGAAATTCATGATGCTGTGAATGTGGTTCTAAAGCCAATTCCTTTATATGCACGTATATGCTTACATATTTTGCACTGGAGATTATTATTCCATCATTCATTTTCATCATCAAATAAAAAAAGATTTATTTTTGTGTATAATTAATTTGAGAAAAAAAAGTTCATAAAAAAACTCAATTTCTCAAAAACTATTATGATTTCATGTCTGATCACAGTAACCATTTTTTTTTTTTAAATTAAGTATTTTCTAACAGCTGTGTTGCGTTTTGGATTGCAGATTACTAATGATTGAAGGACGGCATCTATATAACATGTACATGACGTTTCGGTACCGGAGGAATTAGGATGCACCTAAACGATTTGAAATCGCATTGGAATACATGCTTGAAAATGCTTTCCTGATGAGGTAGTATATACAAAAAACACGAGGAATGATATGGCACTAGGTAGGTGAATTTCCGATTCATTAACTAATGCACAACATTGAAAGTAACATAGTTATCAGTGAGAAAGTTTAACTGCAGGGGCATGTCACTTTACAAGGAATCCTCCAGACGCTGCAATAGAATATTCTGGTATGGATTGTTCTCGAATCAGGATTTTCAGATCTAGCACAATCTCCTCCAAGTTTTGAGTCCGTACCTTTCATGAGGGCTGTTTGAAAAGAACTTCTCTCATAAAATCGCCGAATCCTGGCGGTGGCATTTATGTTTGTTAGTGGTTCAGAATACACGTTAAACTGTAGGTCCCGGTCTAATTAGCCAAACACAAACTAAACTGAACTCATAAAATTGCTCGTATTGCCGTCCAAAGAGGCTATGGTTGTGAATCTGTCTCATCGGATATCATAGTGAGAACAAGCACTATGCCGTTTGCTCATTTGACTCCGCTACCAAATACATTTCTGCTACTTCCGCGTTCCTAATTCGTACCATCAACCATTTTACTACCGCTGCCTTATCGATGTTTGAGTACGTTTCCTGATTTTCACTTTCTTCGTTGCAGCTAATTCACACTTCGAATCTTGAATCAATTTTTTTGGTAATTGTTGATAGGACTACCGGGAAACACTTGAAAATTTATGTGTAATGAATGCAACTTTTTTTTTCACCTTATCTTGCAGAATTATCCTGTTTCTGTCAGGAAGATTATGACTGTAACTGTTCACTAACTAACTGTAGAGTGAACTACAATGAGTTAATGAATTAATTATTAGTAAGTAATTAATCTAGTAACTAATTAATTAGTCTGTAATTCACTCATATAACGTTTGTAGTGGTTCGGAATCCACTTTAAGCCGTAGGTCCCGTTCTCATATGACTGTTAGAGCGTCACGGAGCAAAAGTCAGACTTCTACCTACGGGTGCTCCATCACAACAGAAGCTGCCCCCTTTCCCTCCATCCATGAGTAGATCGCTCATGGGATGTCCTTCCCGCACTGCAGGACATTGAGGATTAGTCAACAACAACAACTTGGAGACCTCAAGACAACAGATGATAATGCTTTATTGTTTCTTCCAATTTTAAGCTCTATTTTTTTAAGTTATGGTTGATCATCCTATTTAATAATTATAGTGGCTTAATACACTTTTTTCGATCAATGTCTTGTTGTTGTGGGCTATTATATATTATTTTTAATTCCCGTTTAATTCTGTTATAACAAAAGGAATGTGATATTCGAGTGTAATATAAGCATATGCAATATAATTAACGTAAAATGTTTACTAACAACTTCTTCATTCGTGCAACAAATCTATGTGGGTCAAGGCTGTTTTCCTACTGGCAGATAGCAACTTATATAGTAAACTTTATTTTTGCAGTTGTATTAAAAAATTCTAACTGTTAAGAGAGTCAACTCATTTATTATTTTTATCAAGGTTAATTCTTTTGATCTCGATTAAAGTTAAACTGGTGAGTCTTTTCTGTCTCATGTTGTTTTGCAAATAGTTTTTATTTTTTTATTTTATTAGTCATCAAATCATTAGCATTAAAATTATACCCCTAGGTTTCCGAGAACAATTCAAAAATAAATGAAAGATAGGTGCTTGTTTGTTATGCAACTGAACAACCATCACTGACCACGCGCTGTTTAAAACTATCGGCAATATTTGCTTAGTGTCAGTTATTCTGCTTATTGGTATGTTCTTTATCTATGATTGTGTAAAAGCACTGCATTACAAACTACGTGGGAGATTATCACATCATCATTCCAACACCAATATTATCTGTTGTTTGGATGGCAAGGTCCCATTCTGCACCCGTCACGATCTTCAGATCTGACTTTTTTTGGATTTTTAATACGCTTTTATTAGCTTCACCTGTATGTTTGTATGTATGTAACTGACTTTTTCCCCTGGAGATCTGTTTCTCCTCATATACACTATTTAAGCTGCAAAGAAACATTTACAGGCATCTTTCAGAAAGAAAACAGTTGATTCTTTTTAATACGCTATTATATTAGTTTCACCTGCGTGTTTGTTTGTTTGTAACTGACTCTTTGGCCTCGATTTTGCCCTACTTTAAACGATCAGATTTAATTTAAACGTTGTAGACTTATCAAGGACCAACGACACTAAAATAGTTTGATAAGTTTATTATCTCATCATGATTAGGATCGCCAGGATTAGAGATTTTATTTTAACTTATGAAGAGCAATTTAACCTATGTAGAATGAAAGTATTCAGTAAAGACATTCCAACCTACGTGGGACAATGGATGACGCGCCTGACTAAGGGATCAGGAGATTCCCTGTTCGAATCCTGGCTGGCTCGACATATTCGCATTTAGCCTTTGCTTTACTCAGAATTACAATTACACCTCATTTAAATATTATAGTTTAAAAACACTAAAAAACATGCTTTTAGAGTTAATCAAAGTAAAAAATTAATTAATAGTTTAAAAAAACTAAAAAAATCACGCCTTTAGAGTTAATCAAATTAAAAAGTAATAAATAAATGAATAGTTTAAAAAAACTAAAAAAACACGCTTTTAGAGTTAATGAAACTAAAAAGTAAAAAAATAATTTTCAACATAAGAATAAAATGACTGACGAGAAAATGAATGTCACTGTTCTAAAAGCGTGGGGTGCTCGATATCAATCGTTATCATTTTTCACTCGTTTCAATCCGAAATGCAGAGTTAGTTTAAAAATGTCATACAAAGCGCCCCACGCTTTTAGAACAGTGACGTTCATTTTCTCGTCAGTCATTTTATTCTTATGTTGAAAATTATTTTTTTACTTTTTAGTTTGATTAACGCTAAAAGCATGTTTTTTAGTTTCTTTTAAACTATTCATTTATTTCCTAAAGGAAAATTATTAAGAAAAAGTCCAAAACCTTGTCAAATCCCAGTTATTACTGAATAAGACTTAGTTCGATGCACTGACTTCACCTTTGTGGGCAGTTAGCCACTGTAAAACTTGCTCATGCTTAGCTCGATATGTACAATGGTCATTTTGAGCGCCTTCCTATGCAAATACCATGCCATATGCAATTACTGCTGTTTCTGTTTCAATTAAAGCTCTGCTAGATATGGTAACATAATTTTCGTTCACACTTCTCTCGAAAACTATGAATTGTAGAAGTATGGTTCCCTGGAAAAATTTTAAATATTCCAAGTGAATATTCTTATCCTGCACAATTTATGCGGTACTGTCAGAACACATTGTATTTACAATGTATATATGAATTATTATTATATTTGGTAACTTTATAAATAAATGAATATATAAATAATATTAGAGAGTTTTTGCATACCGTACGCAGATTAAGGACGCCCAGTTAGCTTTTTCTTTAGCGCGCATGCTCATAGGAAACATAATTTCCTATGAGCATGCGCGCTAGGGAGAAAAAGCTAACGGACGTCCTACGGTCACTAACGTACGGTATGCAAAAACTCTCTATTAACTTTGTGGTAATTAGTGTAATTCTTATATAGATTAGAATGTTAATTCAATTTAAATATTTATTTCAAAATGAAAACTTGTTGTGCATTGCTTATCGATATTTCAAATGGAATTGGAAAGTGGGAAAGTAGCCGTATTATTTTCTTATCAATATGTTATGCAAAAAAAAATCACTTTTTAAATATGAGTACTTTTATTAAACGTTTAGAATAAGAACTTTAAAAATTGGGTATTTACTTAACGAAGAGCATTAATTAAAAAAAATCTACTAAACGCACAAATTAAACTATAAAAACTAATCTAAAAACATTATAAAAATAACGGATGCAGTTTTAAAGTGGTGCTAAATTTTACTTTGAGTTTTGCTAAGAAATATATATATCGTAAAATTAGAGAGAAAAATTTTATATTATTGTATATCACTAAGCAACTGGGGAAATCTCAACTTTAAAAAATGCAACCCAATATCTAAGTTGAAAATCAAAGATAATTTAATTGTTCTTCTTTGAGCAAGTACTATACAAGTATACGACAATTTTTAAAAATTGTGAACTACCTTAAGTTAAAACAAACGAACATTAACGAAAGTTAGTACCTTAACCTAAGTATTAATATTCTATGCGTATATATATATATATATATATATAAAGAGGTAATAAAAGTAATGTTTCCAAGGTTGCGATCTGTGGTTAAGTTACTTAATGTACCTCGGGGAAAGTTTTGAAGTCTTTACTAACAGACCTTTAAATTATGGGGAAAATATTGACGCATACAGAATTTTAATAGTTAATTTTGCATTTTTAATGACACATAATTTTTACTAAAAGGAACTTTTTCAATGTTGTCGGAATATTTAATTTTAGCTCCTGAAAACAGAATTGTTATCTAACAATTACCTAATTAAGTTATAACTCCGAACTTCTCTAAGATTTTATTTCCTGATACAGCAATTGTTGTAGGAAAGACGTAGCTTAATTATACTGTAACACAACTTAATGTATTAAAAAAATATAATTAATTTCAAAACTGAATAATGAATTATTCATAAATAATCTTACATTCAGAAGTTAAAAATATCGAGAATAAAAGTCAGTTATTCTAGAGCAATAGTTCTCAAACTTTTGAAGTCGAGACGCAATTAAAATCCTACAAATAATTGTAGGCACACTATATACATATTGCTGAAAATATGCTATAATAGCTAAGTTAAATATTACAAAATAATGTGATAAAAAATAAAATGAAATATACTTTAAGTTTATTTATCCTTGTGTTTAAAAGATTAGAAAGATGATCTAGCAATTTTTTCAATGTTTGGACATATATTTGAAAGGCAAATTCTCACATGTCAATTTTCAATGTCAATATATTGAAGATTTCCTCTCTTTTTACACTTAATTGTGGTGAGGGTAGAAAATTCTAATTCATACAAATATAACGTTGAAAATTGTAGTAAAATTTTAAATTTTTTTTTAAATATTGACTGTCATTCTTCTTTTATAAGAATACAAAAGCATTCAAGTAACAATTCCTTATGTTTAATCCTCAATCCATGATCAGTGGATATAACTATTAATTCTTCTTCTTCAGTTACTGTCCATAGACTATTAATTACAGATGGCGGAGTCTCACAACTTTCAATGGAAATTGTTTAACAATGAAAATCATAAAGATGCTAACGTATCTAGTAGCCAGTTATAGAAGTTAATGCTCCTAGAAACACCCTACATCTTATTATTGCTATTTAGCACTTTTTATTTCAATAAAAGAAAAAAAAAATCGAAAATGTTAGTTGTTTATAATGAAAGTTGTCTTTGAACTGCAAAAATTGACAAGGAAAAGAGCAACTATATTTCTTTTTATATCTGGACACATATTTCTCTGAAATACCACAGGACACACCCGGAAATCTTCTAGGGCGTACCAGCGCACCCTTTGAGAACCTCTCTGTTCTAGAGTCTGAAAATTGATGATTTGATTTTTGTTTGTTTTCTTTACTTTCAGAAGTCAATTTTTTTCTTTTGATATCATCTTATTGCATACATTTTAACATGATCAAATTGTGATAAATGAATGAATGTTTTGGAGAAGGAATGGTTTGAAATGAATGAATGCTTCAGAGAATGGATGTTTTGAAATGAATGAATGTTTTGGAGAATGAATGCTTTAAAATGAATGAATGTTTGGGGAGAATGAGTACAAAGAAAAAAGTTACCATTACAATTGAATAATATTTTTATGTATAACATCCATACAAATACATTTATAAATACAACTATAATTCCTCCATATAAAATATAGAAATATAATCATAAACATCAAACTTTGAACTAATATGCTAGAAATTTATACTCAAATTTGTAAATCATTTATCAGATCATGAGTAATAAAAAAAAAATGTTTTCTTTCATCAGTTCTCTAAAATGGTAAACCTTAAAAGCAACAAACGCATGTATTTTGAAATTCAAAATCTAATACGAAATGATGCAGAATAACGATGACGTATGAATCATCATTAGATAAAAAAAATGCAGCATCATTACAAAGAGGCAAGTTAGTTTATCATACGCATAAACGTTACTAATGCATAAACGAATTTGATCAGTCGCATAAAATAAATAAAATATCAAAAATAGAATAGATGCCCTACTGATAAAACATTTTTGAAATTCGATCTTTAGTGAACTCGTTACCGTGCGATTCTGATAACACATGTCGGTTATTACGAATTATTCTTCCTGCTAGGTTTGTGATTTTGATGAAAAAATTTGTTCTTTGATAAAATAAATAGTTCTTTTCATTTAAAGTCTTCTAGAATTCTAATCTAGAAAAGATCAAGAAACACATTTTACATCAGAATAGTAATAAAAATAATAATAAAATTAGTATATATACTTGATACCAGTATTTATTATATACAATCCGTGAAGTTTCTTTAGAATTTTTGGTTAAAAAAATCACTTTTATGTAAGTTTCAAGCCACTGTCTGCAATCTGTGATTTTTTTTTTCCTCTCTGAAAGTATTGGCAACAAATAATTTTTTAAATTGTAATGTCCAAGAATATTTTTCTTCTAATTATTGTAATTTATTTAATTGATTTTTGCATTTGCAGCTTTTTCTTCATTTCACCTTTACTTGGCCTTTGTGTTTCCATGGAATTTTTTCAGTAAAAATTTCTTTGTTTTAACACGATGCTTTCATAGTAGTAACCAGTGAAAGCATACTACTTATTTCATGGCATATTGATTCATAATGCTTTATTCATGGTATATTGATTCATAATACTTTATTCATGGCATATTGATTCATAATAGTTTATTCATGGTATATTGATTCATAATACTTTATTCATGGCATATTGATTCATAATAGTTTATTCATGGTATATTGATTCATAATACTTTATTCATGGCATATTGATTCATAATAGTTTATTCATGGTATATTGATTCATAATACTTTATTCATGGCATATTGATTCATAATAGTTTATTCATGGTATATTGATTTAAGGTATGTTGACTTCCCACACCGGTCAAATCTCTCCACATTTGTAAAAAGGCAAAAATTCTAAGTGTAAGTTTTAAAACATCTGACATTATTCATAAATATCACAGCTCAATTGAAAATGGAAAAAAAAAATTGGAAATATATTTTAATGATGTGTGTGATTCTGTAATAATGTTTAAAACAAATATTAGAAGACAAATTCCATATTGAAGGAATAAAAAAGATATTTTATAAATATTTGCCTATGCAATGTTTGCTGAATATTTATTTTATAAATAATTTTCTGGTTGAAAAATTGTTTCATTTATTACACAGTATTTATGTATAAAAACCAACTTTTGAAAAATTAAGTTTATAATAACTCAATCAGAATTTCTGCTATTTTCGCTTTTTCTTAAAAATTTAAATAAGAAAAACTATTTATAATTTTTTGAGATAGAAAGCAAATTAAAAACCATTTTCATGTTTCTTTTGTCGAAGTTTTAGAAAATATAAATAAAAGATAACAGTAGATGGTAACAAACCATTCTTGGAAAAACTGCTTAAATTCAATAATGTTTAAATGTTATATAGATAAGTTTCCAAGCAACTTGTCTATAAATAAGTTGTTTGTCTTTAAATATTTATGTTATTGTGCCATTGCATGAAAGAAAAGAAAAGGGTTTTTTTTTTTTATTATAGTACAATTTGGCGATATTATAAAATGGAATTTAAAAATCGTCAGCAAAATTACATTAAAATAAAAGACGCGCATTACAACAGAAAAATTATATTTAAACTTTTTCAATAATAAACTTCAAGTTTTTTGAATTTACTCCAAAACTATAAGAAAAATGAAAATATCTGGCATTGCATTCTTCTTAATTTGTTACCAATATGTTTTTAAAGACGATTAAGCACATTTCTTATTTTACTAAATCATTATAAGCTAGGTTATTGTAGTGTTACAGATAAAGAACCATGACATTATTATGTTTTGAGAATAAAAAATAGTAACATCGTCCTTTGTTTAAGAAAAAAAGAAGAATAGAACTGCCTACCTCAAGCTCAGGTTTTCGAACCGAGAGTTAATAGAGTGTGACAAATTAAAAATAAACAAACAATAGAATTCAGGTTTTAGCTATTTTTCTGTGGCACAGATTATTTTACGCGCGAAACTAAACAAGGACATTTTCCTTTAAAGAAGAATGCAAATTTTCAAAATGTGTTCTCGAAGTGTGGACATTTTTCGTAAATCCGAATTTAAACATCTTCAGTAAATGAAAAGTTAGCAAAATAATAATAATATGGAAGGCTTTTTGATGCACGAAACTAAATTAATATGAATTTCAAAAATATAAGTAGTTTGATTATTGAGAAACTTTCGCTTTTAAATTTAAAAAATAATTTAAATCATGATTCCTTTAACAATGTTTTTACGAAGGCTTTTTTTTTATTTGTTTCTATCAAATCATAAGGCAATATTTAATATTGAAAAAAAAAAAATCTAAAGATAACTTTATAGCTATAAATCAGACAAAAAATAATTCTAAAAGAGCAAGCGATTTTATTTTTGATCGATGCCATTAAAATGTTAATTTTTTTACATTAAGAATTTAAATTTTTAATCGTTTGGTGTCATTCCATTTTAATACAAGTGATAATAATGGCAATATTTAGAATACTTAATTTTTATAAAATAATTCCAATAAAAAGTTTTTATGATAAGATATGGGAGTTCGGCAGAAATTTGAAATTTTATTTGCTAATATTCAATTGCAGAAGTAAATGTCCAATATGAATAAGATAAATATTTTCTATTGGAATGGAACAATCTGGCAATATAAAAATAAAAAAGATACACAACAGTCAGAACAATTCGTATAAATTTAGGATTTTTCGACACGAAGAGGAGTTTTACGATTCAAATATTTTTTGGAATTAAATAATACTTGTACTACAGATTCGTCAACAAGAGTACTCAAATCTCCCAGATCTGTGTCGTTTGTGGCGACTTTTCTCAATATGCGACGTACTGTCTTCCCTGATCTTGTCTTCGGAAGAGCTGTGGCATGATGAAAGTATTCTGGTCTTGCAAATGGCCCTATCTGATGTTCCACTGCATGGGAGAAAATAAATGTTTAAGAATTAACAAGTGTTTTGCAAACTGAAATATTTAAATTCATAGTTGATTTTTTTTCTGTAAGTTTTTTTTTCTTTTATTTTAAATTGTTCTCTTTGTATAATAATTATTTTTAATCAAACATTTCATGAGAATTCGTATTTATGTTAAATTATCAATTTAGTGAAGAAATTTTATTGCGTGTTTTTATTTGTATTCAAAATTTTATGAATAAATATTTTATTTTAATAAAATAATGCAAATCATTTTCTATTATTTTTTAACATTTTATTTTAATTTCTAAATAAATATTTTTATTGGAGTAATACGTTTATTGACTTTAACATTTCAGTTACGAAATTATTTATAGAATAATTATTATAAGTATTAACGAATATTAGCAGAAAAAACCCAGCTAAAACAAAATAAAAATATGTTTATCTCACTCAATTAAACAAGTACTTAATAAAAATATTCGAAATAAATAACTGTTAAATAAGTGTACTTTTAATCTGAAGCAAACGTTTTAATGAATTGATAAGTACCAGTCAGTGATAAGAATTAAAGATAATTATAAAAGAAGCGTATTTTTAATCTGAAACAAACATTTTTATTGATCGATAAATATCAATGCGATAAGAAGTAAAAATATTGTGGGCTTCTAATTGCGTAGGAGTTTAATTTAAAAAAAAAAAAAAAAAAAAAAAAATCCCACACTCACTTAGGATCTCATTTTTTAAAAAAAAAATGTTTTTACACTTTTTCCCATAATGTTTAGTTCTTCTTTGAAATATTTTTTACTCATTATATAGCTTGATGTGAATAATAAATATGTTGTTGTTCTAATGCAGCTGGCAATACAGAGACAATTAACCTTCATGCCATAAGCGAATGTTGCACCGTTGTTATTCATTTAGCACTACCCAGGCATCATGTGTAGCTTGAAGATACGCTAGGACGCGAGTAGCACTATTCCCACAACGCTCTATAATCCTATTAGACTGGGACCTTCGGTTTAAAGTGGATTCCGAACCACTACAAGCATCCATGGTACCGCTGGGACTCGAACCTGGGACCAAGGGCCAGACGCTAGCCAAATCGGTCATTGTGCCCCTGAATAATAAATATAGACATATATATATATTATATATCGTATATTCTGGCGTATAATGCACACCTATACTTTCAAACTGCTTTTTTAAATTTTTAAGTGTATTCGCCGCATGTACCTGAAATGTACATATGCAATACCTTATCTTTTGAAGTCATTTATTTTAAGGATTTTTCTAGGCTTTGGATAATGATATACTTCTCGAACTACAACCATAAACTAGCAATATAAATAAATTTTTGTTTAAAGTCAATTCCTACTATTCCTACTATATGTATATGTATATACATATGACATTTGTATATACTATAATATTAGCTGTTTATTTGTATTTTCCATTTTGTTCCCTTCTTGACTCAGACTAGAACCTAATGAAAAAAGATACTAAAAAAAATTTTTTTTCCAGCGATCTACATGCTTCGCCACTGACGGTATTTATTTCTAAATTTATATCCTGCTAAATATCTTATATAAGAGAAATTTCTTTCTCCCATATAAAACTAAAATGAATTAATTAAATTTAATGAATGAATTAATATTTGAAAAAGCTGTATTAACATCCAGTGTCATCCACTGCAAGTTAAAAAAAAAAATGTATTTGAACTTGAGTGGATGAATAAAAAGTAGTTTAATGAACGATTGAAAATTTGAACAAGATATATATATAGGGAGAGTGTGAGCTAATAGAAGGAATTGAAAAAGCAAGAAAAGAGGGGAGACAAAATCAGTGCCATGGTACAGGATTTTCCCGCGCATTTCTACAGACTTCGTTTCCTCCCTCCCTTTCCTGCGACATATGGAGCAGACGATTTCAAATCTGAACGCACCCGAGACTTTTTATGCTCTCTGTAGCATATTCAATAAAATTCATAGTATCAATTTCAGTAGTAAATATGCGATACGAATAGTAAGATATTCTTGCGAAACGAAGCAAACTCAGTGCTGATTTCAAAATCAAAGTGATTCATTTTGCAAAAGAAGATGAAAATCGTGCTGCTGGAAGGATGTGATATTAGTGAAAGCTCCATACGTGAGTGGAAGAGAAATGATATGGCAATCATTAATATGCCAAAGAATAAAAGTGTTTTGCGTAAAGAAATGGCCTATCTGGAAGAAAGTGTTCGAACTGGGTCCTAGAAAATGGCCAGAATTGTTTAATTGTAACAAGAAGCAATGCAAGTTTATTTGCCATACTATTACTACACCACATCACTGTGCCCAGAGTTGAGTTGGCCTTTTACAGTTTGAGAATGATGTGGGTGAGAAGTCTGATTGGCTTCTGTGACGCTCTACGGTCATATGAGACCGGAACCTACGGCTTAAAGTGGATTCCGAACCACTACAAACATCCATGACACCGCCGTGATTCGAACCCGAAACCTGTGGCACCGAGCGCTAGTCACTCGGCCATCAAGCCGCACGTTTATTTGATATAAAGTGAATGTTCAATAGCTCTTTCCCACAAATTTAACTCAATTAAAAACAAGATATGGACTGTAATATTTTCACATTTATTTTGGCCGCTATCATACTCAACGATTGTTTTACCACACTACTTCTCCGTTTTTTACACACCTTCTCAAACTTGATTCGACTCGGGGATTTCCCGTAGCGCTTTCACAGATGGCTCTGCTTGCATAAGCTGTAGGGGGAAAAAATGCTAATGAAAGTTAAAATTTTAAAGCAACCTTGAGTTGGTGTAGACGATTTATTGCACGGAATAATTTAGTTCTGTGAGAAAAAAACAAAAGTTTCACAAATGCTTCCTGAAGGTTTGGACAACAAATTGAAAAGCTTCCAGAAGTATGTCTTTGACCTAACGAAGGCAAAAAATATATATATATATATATATATTGTTGTAAATGGGAAATGCAGATGAAACTCCAATAATGTTTGATATATAGGAAATAAAACAATTGATGTGAAAGGAACAAAAAGGTTCACATAAAAACAGCAGGTCTCGAAAAATCTCACTTCACCGCAGTGCTCTCCTGTTTAACGGACGGTAGAAAATTAAAACTCATGGTTATTCAATTCCTTCTATTAGCTCACACTCTCCCTATATATATCTTGTTCAAATTTTCAATCGTTCATAAAATACTTTTTATTCATCCACTCAACTTCAAATACATGTTTTTTTAACTTGTGGTGGATGACACTTGATGCTAATACAGTTTTTTCAAATATTAATTCAGTAATTAAATTTAATTAATTAATTTTATTTTTTTTTAGATTTAAGTTGCATATATCTACCAATAGATGGTGCCAGTTAAACTTAAAAAATGCATGAAAATTATTTATAAAGGACTTTCTGCAATAGAGTGAAAAAAAAGTAGGAATTGACTTCAAAATTTTTTTTATATATCACTTGTTTTTAAAAGAAAAACGATGCCAAAATCTAATTTCCGAAATGGGTTTTCCTTCATGTGCACGAGAAAGGATGGATGGATGAAAAACGTGCAAAATTGTGGTTAAGAAATGTTTGGCAAAAGCGAACAGATGCCTTAAAGAATCCAGAAAATCTTTTAGTTCGGGATAAGTTCAGATCCCAGGTAACGGATAATGCGAAGAAATTTCAAACAGAATGCAATACATACATGGCAGTTATTCCAGGGGGATTAACGTTATTAGTTCATTTTTTAGATGCGTGTAATAATTAACCTTTCAAAATAAATTTAAAACGGCAATGGAATATATGGATTAAAAAAAAACATTTACAAAAGAAATCGAAATGCGTCCTGCCAGTCTAGAAATAGTTCAGTGGATAATAAAAGCATGGTATGAAATTAAACCTGACTTAATTAAAAAATCTAGTAATCTAGTAAAAATCTAAAAATCTAGATGGGACGGAAGATGATTATTTATTTATAGATCTGAGTAACAATGGTGGTGAAGATGAATCAGAATTCGATGATGGGCCTGAAGATATAACGGAAGAAGAATATTACATACTTTTCATGTTTTCCAATGATAAAAGTTCATAAGATTATGTCCTTTCTTTTAAATAAACAGTATGAAGATATGTGTAGAAATTTAATTTTTTTTTTATGTTCATCCGTTTTCTTAAAGCTATCATTTCGATATTCGGTGTATAACGTGCACCCATAAATTTCGATCTTATTTTCGTGTTAAAAGTACGTCGGAATATATGGTATATATATATATATATATATATGTGCTAGCAGAACCTGGCATACGCAGTCCTGCCAAAAAAAAAAAAAAAAAATGCATTGTAGAAAATTACATATCACGATTATATTTACCATGTTCCGATATATGTGCATACTAATTTTCATGGATATCGTTTGAACGGTATATAAAACGAAATGCTGCAGCACCATCTGGTGGCGGCTTACAACAAAGGGAATAACATAAAAACATTCACCATGTTTTGTCAAACACACACAAATAATTTCATAAAAATCGGTCAAGCCGTTTAGGAGGAATTCAGTGATAAACACACGTACCGAAGAATCTGATTACAGCGCCACCTAGGGACCCACTCAAACACAAAAAAATTTCATCAAAGTCGGTCCAGCCGTTTAGGAGGAGTTCAGTGATAAACACATAAAGAATTACATATATAAAGATGTAATGATGTATATATATATATATATATATAGTATAATGTTTATGTGTGTGTTTACACAAATTTCACATGGTAACTTCAAGATATTTACCTTTCTGAGTCAATTCTTGAACAATACTTTCATCAAATTTATATCCCTAGAAAAGAATAAGATTTTCAATCAAGAAATGCAAATAAATGAATGCAATTCCTTTCTACTATGAAAATTAAAACAAAAACTTGATACTAATTTTAATATTACATGCAAAATGAAAAAATATTTATTTATTTTTATATTTATGCACACACACACACATGCACAAAATATTTAGTTTTTATTCGATTTCAATCAATCGAACTTACGTTGGATTTTTCAGTCAAAAAATGGGTTTTACTTTTCAAAATAAAATCCAAAACTTTTTGATTTATGTAATACATAAATACCGAGAATTTCATGTGAGAAACAAGCCTTTTTTTATCAATCCAGTACAGAATCTCTCAGAATCCTTTGTATAAGAGCTGCTATATCAGATGAAATAGTGATGATCTGTTATCTTGGGTGAAATAGCAAAAACTTCTGCTGAGCCGAGTTACTAAGTTTTGTCCAGTCAGGTGAAAATAATGCTGTTAGCGTTTCTTAGAAGGCATAAATTCAAAGGGTTTCTTGTTTCTGACGCTTATCAAAAAGTGAGAGAACTGATTATAAGAAATTGTTTTATGTCCATGAATTTTAATTATTTTAATTTTAATTTTTAGTTTGGAATTATTTCGCAATATTTTAATAATATACACTTCATGTATTTTAGCTGACTTAGATAAAGCGAAAACTGAAATCGTGTGTGATAATACTATTTTTAATACCCGTACATTTTTTGTGTTTATTTAATAAATAAAATAAATAAATAAAGACTTTATAGTTAACATTTTTTTTAAAACATTGTATTTAATGAACTTATTTATTATTTCAATTATAATTAAATATGCTAAGTATGGTAAAAGTAACAGTACTTATCAAGGATGGACATTAATGATCTAGAAATTGAAAATGCAATTTCAGTTCTTGGTTTAAATTTTAGGAACAAGTCCATATTGAACAGATTTTAATTCGATGTCCTGATTTCTATATAAAGATTTTCTTATTGAATAATTTGGTTCCAATTACCATCTTGTTTAGGACTTATCGGTTCGATAGCTTTCGTAGTATTTTTTACTAATTTTTTTATACACTTTGCAGGCCATTTCATTGCAGATTATCTAAAATCCTTCTTTTCCTTGAAAAGCATTACCTGTAAAGATTATTCAAACAATCAATCCAATCTATCGTAATTTGGATCATCACATTTATGTGTTACCAATTTTTTTTTTTGTACTTAAATTTATACAGTTTATTTAAATAGTTTTTAAAATTCTTCATTTTATTTTTCAGCTACGCATCGTATACCAGATTTTTGTGGAATTTTGGAAAGAATCCAATAATTACAACATGAAAATTCTGAAATCCAAATAGAAGTGTAAAGACTGAATCTATTTAATAGTGACGAATTTCTGTTTTTGTAATTATATTTAAGTATAAAAAATTTTGAAAGTTGAGATCATTTTAAAGCGATCCTTTAAAAAATATACATCATTCATGAATCCCTATAAATATCATTCAACACATACAGGGCCGGATTTAGATGAAAAGAGGTCCTAGCTAGAGATTCCATTTATGAGGCCCTTTCATCTCCCATTTTTAAGTTTGTAAATTACTTATTATGTTTGTTTATTATTCATATGTGTAGAATTTCTCCTTATTTTTGATTCAATGTTTACTGTTTTTAGAATAGTGTAATTCTAATTTTGCTAACAATTTGAATGTAGGCCCCTCTTGATCTTGAGGCCCTAGGCTGAAGCCTAGTTAGCCTATAGGAAAATCCGGCCCTGAACACATATGTTAACGAAAGATCCAATGTTTTGAACGAGTACTTACATCTTTAAGTACCACGAAACAATAGAGGCATTCTCCTTTGACCGGGTGTGGATGACGGACCACTGCAGTTTCAGCCACGCTCTTGTGACCCATGAGGGAAGCCTCAACATCCGTGGTGGACAGCAGGTGACCAGATACGTTGAGCATATCATCCACTCGACCTGTTACCCAATACAGTCCTTCCTCATCTCTCATTCCTCCTGCAATAGAAAAAATATTTATTTTTAATGTCAATTATGTTTTTGAATACCGAGCCTTTTTGTGAGAGATTCAATATTATCTACGGTGTCTCATAAGATCCTTTCTCACATTTTGCCAACGCATTTTGCAACGAACACCACTAAGAGTAGTTGGCATCTGTGGAACTTGCACTTTTCCGCACAAATTCAATGGAAGGGCACTTTGCCCACAGATCTATCGTGCCCATCCCCGAAAAAAGAAAACGAAAAAACCCACGGGAACTTTCATTCGACTATGCTTGCTGGATGTTGAGTTTCAAAGAGTTCCACTAGTTCAGAAATACAAAAGTTACGCACAAGCCCAACATTACAATGTATATGGATGTAAATTGCCTTATCTATGTATTAGGGGTAACAACATAGCTAATATATGTAACTTCGATTCTCGCTGGTGGCATTCATTTTGATAATTGTTTCAAAAACCGAGTAAATTTGTTGGCATTATGACTTGTTCCATTGTATTATGATTGCTTTAACAAACAGACAGCTAAGTTGTTTTCCTGGTTCATGACGCACAAATGAGGAACATCAACCCATTCTCTGAATTCATTGCTCCTCTATTTTGTCCTAAGGATGTGAGGTTACCCTACAGTAAAGAGTTTGTCAAGAAACCGTGCCGTTCTTTAAAATACGATATTTTTTTCCTCCCTAGCGCGCATGCTCATAGGAAACATTATTACTAGGGATTGCAATATCGGACCAAAAGTTCAATACCGGTATTCGGTATTTTTTAGATCTGAATACCGGGATACCGGTTTTAACACCGGTAATAGAAATTTTAGAGAAAGGAATGAAACACGGGTGTTTTTTGTTTTGTTTTATTTGCCAGGTTTATTAGAGAATGTAAATATCACAAAAAAGCACTCGAAATGGCAAACCATCTAATGCTGACATTTTACTTATAATTTTATATAAATTTTCTTTTTTTTTTTCAAAAAAATCTAAAATCCCTGATGGCTCGGGCTTAGAAACTGTGCTTAAGTTTGTATCTTCAAAGCAATTAGATTCTTTCCTCTTTAATAAATTTGTATCATGTTTCGTTTTTAAATTTGTATGGAGTCCGCTGTACTTCCTCCATTCAATTTTAAATCATGAACATTTTTTACGTTGTTCCACCATATTATTTTCATCATATAAATAATAACACAAAACTGAAGTATTATCAACTGATTTTTGATGTTCTTTAAAGTTATTCTTATTCATTATTATGGGATATTATTTATGAGTATATATATATATAATAAATCTGAAAAATATTTTGAACTCTAAAGTATGATATGCAAATACAATATGAATAACAGACTCACCAATTTAAAAAAACATCGAAAAATTACACTTTTTCATAACTACAACCAGATAAGAATTCTGAATAATAATTCACAGATAAGAATAAGAATTTCACAGATAAGAATTCCTAATTTCTAGTAAATACCGAAAAACCGGTATTTAAACTTGTGAATACCGGTATTACAAAATTGTACAAATGGCTCAAAATACCGGTATTCGGAATCCCGGTATACCGGTATTGCAATCCCTAATTATTACAGATACGCATGCGGAATTTCCTATGAGCATGCGTGTAGGGAGGGAAAAAATACCGTATTTTAAAGTACGGTATGCAAAAACTCTCTAATAGAGATTCCGTCATTTATACAGACGAGGGATTATCTTGAAACACTATTAATTTGTTGAGATTTTTTAGTAGTTATGTATATCACAAAGTGTTCCAAAATGAGTGATGAAGGGAAGTTATTGTTTTTCCGAGGACTTTTAGGAATAACTTTTCACATTTTCGAATAGTATGAGACGAAAGCCAGAAAACTTCCACTAGATTGCCAATGTGCTAGACCAGGGGTCTCCAAACTTTCCAGCCTTAGGGCCATACTGTTTACTCCAGTAAGTACCAAGGGCCAAAACCGTTTTAATTTTTCTGCCATTATCTATAATTTCTAGACTAGTCGCCGAGTACGCGCTCTGAGCGAGCATACGCTTGCTAAATTCGCTGGTTCAATTACTACAATTACTATTGTGTGTATTGATACGACCGTGACACTTGACGACATCTAGTGGTTAAAACGGAAATAGGTAGGTATAACTACCGAGGGTAACCGCGGGATATTGACTAGTTTACAATGTTAGTGGGATTCATTTCAATTACTTGTTAGTTGTTATGTTTAAGTTAAATTTTCTGCGTATTATGCTTGGCATTAAACTTTACCTAGCAGTTTTTCTGTGTTTTTTTATCCAACTTAGTACAGCAACAATAAACTATTCACTGTAGCTGGCCGGATTGATGACACTGGCGGGCCGTAGTTTGGAGATCCCTGTGCTAGATGATTGTCATATACATGTACAATCGCAATCCAATCGTTTCTTTTTTGACAGCAATGATTGCAACTGACTGGGACATGAGGAAGTTACGTATTAAAAAGTTGAAGATGAAAGATTTTGTTAAAAAAAATTTGAAGAAGTAGAACAACTATTCACATTTGGCTGGATTTTTTTTAAAAATAAATTTTCTTCCTCTATAGGAATATTCAAGCCTGGAAAGAATCTCATAAACGATGAACAATAAATATAAACGAAGTGGACGTTTTGAAAAAGATTCATATTTAAAAATTCAATAAATATTATTTTTTTTAAAGAAATTTCAAACTTCTAACTTTGAATTGAAATGCTATTGATCTCCATTGAAAACCTCAAATGTCATAAGGATATATATTTTTCCTGAAATGAGTTTTAATGTAATGAACTTTGACATAAAAATGAGATTTCATAGAAATTTTTATTTTCTAAAATTTAATTATAACTCAAAATGTTTTCGATAATGTCTAAATAATATTAAAAACTATTTAGTACATCTAATTATTATTAAATTCGTTAGTTTTTTTTAAATGTGTCAATGTTGAGTCTTTCTTAACAGGCGCTTCTATCTGAGAATGTTGATAAAAACCTTTTTATTGTTTTCTTAGTGAAATAAATTAGCAGTTTTGGTACTTACGTATTAACGATACCTTGGCGACAGTTGCGCCAATAAAGAGCACACGCGCCAACCGCAGCTACAGATTTGGCGGTTTTTAAGTGGCGCCAAATTGTGCTACCATCTGCAATGTTTTCAATAATTTTATCAAGAAGGGTAGAGCCATTTCTATTAGGAACAGTGACAACAAACGAATCTCTTGTTTCTCTACATATACCACCAAACACCCACTGTTGGGGTAATACTCGACCACAATTATTTTTACGTTTAGTAAACAAACTTTCATCAATTTCCACAATGCAATCTGGTCCACCTACCTTCTTTTTATGTTTATTCTCCATATCCAAGACACATAATTCACGCATGTAATTGTTCCAATCTATAACAGTTTTATCCGACAAATCAAGTTGCTTTTCACAAAATTTAATCGACGTCAACTCCTCGCACCAGCAGTATATGAATCTCAAAGCTGTACAAAATGGAATTCTGCTTCCCTCAAACCAGTTGTCTTTTCTAAGTCCCACACGATAAGCACATTGACTGAAATTGCATTTCCAAAACTTACGTTCACTAAAATAAAGTTTCATGTCATGCGAATTGGGACATTTTCGTTGTTTTGGTAAAATATTTCGCTCCTGAAAAAATAAAATTGCATCTTGTTCTGTTTCTGACAAAACCCAAATACGCATTTTCGTAGCACTACAAGATGGCGTCAAAACTCAGCAAATCTGCAGCTGTTAGATTGGCGCCACTTAAAAATCACCAAGTCTGTCGCCAGGGTATCGTTAATACGTAATAAGTTTTAATTTACTTTAATTAGAATTTTTGTTAGTTTTCATTTATAAAATTTCCTTTTTAATTTTGAAAGCATTTCATTCATTCAAGTGGTAAGAACAAGGGAAATCAAATTAATAATAAATATTAAATATATGAATATGTTCTGTCAGAACAGGCTTTTTTTATTCTGTTTCTTACATTGTTATTTATTTATGGCAGATAACATATCTTAAGGGAGAAATTTTTTTTATCTATTATGTAACTGCTGTTTATTATCTCTCAAAGTATCAAAATGTACTATAAGTGCGAAATCAAGTAGACAGAATGTAGCAGAATAAAAGAATGAAAAAAAACTTTAGAATACATAAAAAAATAATAATAAAATGGATGGACAAGGACTTATTAAAATCAGAATCAACTTGTAAAACAGAACTTTAAAATATTGTTCGTTTCAATAATGTGTCTATGCCTTTCGTGAGCTACAGCGACGAATCTAAATATCATGAAACATATGCAAACATAAATATTCAAAGGATAAACACTGCGAAAGCAGATAAAACATGTACAAATACAGGTTGAAAAACAAGTCATCCATAAAATCAGCAGGAATTCATAAATAATGCAGTTAGACTATAAAAAAGGATAGCCTCAACCTCATTTCAACCTTGGTTGTGGGTGTTTAGAACGCAGCAGGGGTGGCCAAGCCAAATGATCTTGCAAGGCCACTTAAGAAATGCATCATAACTTCGCGGGCCGCGTAAATAAAATTATATATCTTCATATTAGATTTAGACCCACTATAGACATTTTTTGGAATGAAAAATTGAAAAATTATGAGTTATTATATTTTTGTTCTCTATTATTCTTACATGTAAACATAGATAATATAATAATAATGATAGAAAACGCACATTGTAAAGAAATATATAACACTAAAAAATAAATATAAAAAATAAATAAATAGAAATGAAATCATTAAAAAATACTTATTTTACTAGTGCGATATTTGTTTCTCCACGCTTTCGCTTAGCTTTCGCAAATCGATCTCAATTTGTATATTTGTCCATTGTAATTGGTGTTGCTGGTTAGCGTCCGTTATGTTGAGCGTGTTTTGTGTTTGGTCGATTTCATTTTCGGAAAAAAACGATTCACAGATGTAAGTTGAACCCAAAGCTCTTCAACTAAGAGTCTGGCTATCAACAATCAACTGTACGTATCTAGGGATGGTGACTGAGGTCACAAAGTGAAACATGGAACCTGTTACATTAGATGTTCCAAGATGCGCAAGCATCATGAGTTCGCAAAATATAATTTAATTATTCTGCGAATTCATAACTGTAAACTCATAAATAAAACAGGCAATATCTGTCATAGATTCGGAAGAATATTATTTTAAAATAAAAGTAAATTTTTTCCCATAATTTCGACAGTTAATTTTAGAATATATGGATGCACACATAATGTATTTTTTAACCCAATGGTTTTCACTATTTTGGTCATTAAAAAATAAATATATGTTGTATATTTAAAGTATGAGAAATCTCACGGGCCGGAAATATATTCAAAGCTGGCCGCTTGTTGGCCACCCCTGGTATACAGCTTTGACAATATACATAAAGTTCTATACACCTAGATACTCCAGGTTCTATTACTTTTCACATATGTAGCGAATGAATAAGAGGACATGCAAATTAATTCTGACAAAAAAATAAATAAATAAACGAGTTACAATCAATCCATTTACACTATAATGGAGGAAGACGAAGTGATACTTATTATAAAGCGGCAGACTTTTCTGTATATTTAGTTCTGATTAGCCGCGAAAACAGTTAGGAAAAATTTGAATCACTATTTACGTAAACATATTATGTTAATTAATGTAATTATTCTTCTTTTATTATTTCTGAAAACAACATTCTTAAAGAAAATATTCTTAACACAATTCTTATAAAATATTTTGCACTTACCGTCACCAGTGAAGTAATAGCCAGGAAATTTACTAAAATAAGTTTCTTCAAATCTGTTATGATCTCCGTATACTGTTCTCATTACAGCTGGCCATGGACGTTTGATCACCTAAAAGGATTTGTTTCACACTTTTTTTAAAATAGATGATTTATTTATCATATTGATATAAAATCAAAGGTAAATAATTATTAATTTTAAACTTTACTTATCTAATTAATTGAAGGTCGAAGTGAAAAATATAAAAATACTTAATGTTTCCTATTTTGAAATTTCAAAATAATAATTACATATAATTCTTCTCACTAGGTAAAATAAAAAAAGTACAATAAAATTTAAAATAAAACAAAAGTAATAAAATATTAGATTTTGAAATCCTGCCAGGAAAAATAATTAATTATAGAAAAATAATCATTTTTATATTCATTTCTTTATTCCATTCACATTACTTGTTTACTTCGCATGCATTAGCATTTGTTTGCAAAACAGCAGTCACGTGATTTTAACATCTGTGCTTTAAATATAACGTAAATATATACGGATGGCTTTAAAAAAGAATTATAATAATAAGTGATTTTTTTCATGTTTAATGGAAAATAAATAAAAAAATAAAAATTATAATTTGTGGTAATATTGAATCTTCACTTATTCGAGAATAATAATTCAAATTTATAGTTAATGTCCGTAGAAAAAAAAATGCAATAAAAAGAAGTTTTTGTTTTAAAAATCGTCTGCAGCTGGATTCAAAGAATTCCAATTTAACTGACTCAGATTGGCATTACTATTACTCGTGTTATCAAGATATTTTTATTCTAAAATAAAAATTATTTTCAACAGTACTAAGGACAGTGCAACATAAAAAAATTCTTTAGATATTTCATTTATCAAAGGTAAGCAAAAACTTTATGTTTATTGGTAGTTTTCATTTTATATTTGAATTTCTATTATTGCAGAATTTCAATTATTAAGATTTCGTACAGTACTTAAAATTGTAAGCTTATTTGTACGAAGCTTGCGTAACTTAATTAATTCAGACCTCTTAATTAATTTGCACCACCAAGATTGTTTCAATTAACTTTTCAATATGAGATATTTATTCAATACAATGTAAATTAAATATGTATTTTTAATCGAGATTCAATAAACGGAGGTAAAAAACATTTTTTTGTGCATTTATGTTAATCATTCGAGGCTCTTAAATAATTATTCTACGGCTAAATTAATTAACCTAAAATTCTATTTTTAGATATTACATCCAAAATAAAAAAAATTATAATTCTGATATTCATAGTATTTTCAAGCTACATAGTAAAGCAATTTTTAAAATATTTTGGAGATTTATTACAAAAAAATATTAAAGTAAAAATTTTAAAAACATAGATTTACATAGATTTAAAATTCATATGAATAATTAAATTAGAAAAAAAATCTTGTAATTCATTTTCTAATAGATTGTTGTTCAGAACAACATTCCAAAAAATAAAAAGCTCTTCTAAAGCATTTTTAAATGTACAAAAACAGTAAACATTTTTAAGAATGATTTACAATATACAAACGGACTTAATATATTCAAATAATCTATTAATTCAGATCGTAAGCTATTTTTAATTAAAAATATGAATGAAATAAAAAAATTTTTTAATTTTAATTATTTTTAGTTTTATAAATAAATAAATTATATTAATGTATTATTAAGTTACTTAATATAATTAAATAAATAATTATTTTAATGCTATTAATCTTAAGCTATTTTTAGTCTATTAATTCAGATAATAATTTTAAGAATTTAAAAAACTTTTTTTTCCATAAAATGCAAAATTGAAATAAAAAAAAAAACCGATATGTAATCATTATACTATTATAGCAGAAAAATAAATTCTAAGGAAAAATATTCATAATATTATAATATAACAGTGAATTTATGTAAATATTCTAAAATGATAATTTTTGCAAATTTGCTTAAGCGCAACAATATTAAATTTCGTAAGCTTAAATATTTCTTGAAAAACATTTAAGGATTGTTTTCTTTAACAACTTATTTAATATCTGAACTTTCGTCTGTAAATTTCCTCAAACATTTACAACAAAAAAATGAATTTGTAATAAAATATATTTTATACAGATGAAAGAAATAATGACGATAATTCACTAGAAATTCCGGAGTAAATTATTCCTGAAATATTATAATTTTTTTATGAAAATTTTCAAGAAAATCATCGTGTACCACAAAGTATCACACGAGGTTTACAGAAGTAAATAGCAAACAAATGAAGAATAAAATATTAAAAACGTCAATTAAATGGTAAATTTAAAACATCAAAATAAGAAATGACAAATTTACAAAACGCAGACTGCATGTTAACAAACTGATAAAAGTTTGGTGGCCATTTATAATTTTTGGAGAGTTAGTTTTTTTTTTTTTTTTTTTTAAGTAGGGAATAGGAGTAGAGAGAAAGTACTTCGTGGTAAAAGCAATGGATGATTCTTTGTATAATAAATTCTAGAGATTAATGGTCTTGTCTTTGAATGTCTTTTTAAAATAACACTTTGCCATATTAACATTAATTTCAATGCCTCGTTTTCTGGCTATAATCTGAACTAATATTTAAAGAATTAATATCTTGAATAGGTTATCAGTCGAAATATGTTCGGTTGTAAAAATCCCAAAAAGTTATAATTTTAAATTTCATTTTTTATACCACCCAAATTTATCTTTTAAAAAATATAGAATTATTTTTTTTATACTGTCAAACTGCAGGAATATTTTTTTTGAAAGTTATTATTAGGCTTCAAAATAAAGTGATACAGTATAATCAGTTACAATGAATGACTAATAAAAGTATTTTACGATTAACAACATGAAAATAAATTTAATTCAATAGAAGAAAGCGCTTTCATTTGATATTTATTTACCAGATAACCTTTACCAGGTCCTTTTATTTCGTGTCCTTCTTCATCCAGAATAGCTGGCTCCACTCCAAAGAATGGTAGAGACTGTTAAAATAAATGTTTGTTAAAAGACTTTTTTTATTTAGAAATATCAAGTGTAATCTATTAATAAAAATGGGTAGTATAATAAAACATATTTAATTATGTTTTATTATATTACCTATTTTTTGAAAAATTGTAACTTAATGTAAAGATTCAATTATTTAAAATAACTTTTTAAAACGAAAATCAGAAGAAAAAATTCCCTTCTAATAAAAAATAATAATTGAAACGAGATAATAAATATAAAAATAATATTTTTAATTTACAAATTATTTATAATTTTAGTTGTGCTCTATTATTCTTCCCATGTATATGTATTCAAAAACATTTGCTACTTAAAAGTATTTAATTTTTACAATAGATGGCGCCAAATGACAGTGTCAAATGAAAGATGCATTGTCAGACACATCAGAGCAAAAACAACCAAATATGCCATTTGAGAAACTATTTTTTATACATGTAATGCAATTTTTAATTATTCCCTTTTCTTTAGTAATCTAACGAATTATAATGCATAAAAATATTTTTTTTCTGTTTAATTTAAGTAAAATATTATTTTCAATTCCAATCAAACATTATTTTCAATTCTTTAGTTGACTTAATTTAATGAATATTTTTAAAGTATATTGCATTTATATTGGCTTCTTACTATTTTAAAGCATTTATTAAAATTGAATGATCATATTTATACTGTTAAAAGGAAGATAACTTCACGTTTATCTATTTCTGCAAAAAATACCATTTATTGATTTAACAAATAAATATAAAACTCTGTATATAAATTAATAGATCTGTTTGCATATGAGTATATTTTCTAAAACTTAAAAGGCAAGCTATAACATTTATAAATTCAATTTTTTTCTCTGAATTCATTATTTTTTAATCTGATTACCAGAAACAAAAAATCACGGAAATTGTTTTTAATAGTTATTTTAACTAAATAAATACCATAATTTTTTCATTTGTAAAATGACATTAAAAAATAATTTTCAAGAATCATCTGAAATTAAAATTATATATACATAGAACGATCATAGCAAATTGTGTAAAGCGTCTCGAATCAACAGTCAGACTACCTTATGGGTTCTTCGATTTTCTCCTATATGACAAGCAAATGTAGAGCAATTACCTCTAAAAGTGCCCTCGGAAGGGCATATTCTACTCTATCAATGTTCAGCAAAAGTAAAAAAGTGCATTCAACAAACATCAAACATTTAATTATATTTCTTATTTTTTTATTTGGTTCATTACCAAAAATTTACGGTTAAATTTTAATAAATTCTATTTAATTAATTAAAACTATATTTTTAAGAAATAAATTATCTGTTAAATATTTTGAAACTATATTAGTTATAAAGCAAAATTAATAATAATTATTTATTTATTTTTATAAATACTCTTGAAGTTAAAAAATAGTAAAACATTTTGTGTTCGAAATCGTAATTTAATTTCAAAAGTTATTCTTATAAATAATTTTTATAAAAATTTCTTCTGAATTTTTTGCATATTTTTTTTGAAATTAATTAAAAAAAATTAAAAAATATACACGTACAATAAGTATATCTGCAAAATTGCGTATTATTGTTTTTTTTTTTCCAATTCTAGGAAGAAAGTTGCGATATATAGTAATTGTAAGATTTGAGTTAAAAATACAGTAAGAGAAAGAGACATACTTTTTCATTGTTATACAACTTGAATAAAAAAAAAATAAATAAATAATAAAACAGAAATCATTTATTTTTATTTTTTTTCAATTATTATCATTATTATCGTTTGAAAGAAATTGTTTTAACTAACTTTTATCTGTGAAACTAGATTTTGTATACCATGAAATGTTTTTGCCAATAGTCCTTAACTGGCATTCTTGCAGTGTCTGATTATGATTATGATCGCCCTTGGAAAACCATATTAAGAATTATATCTTTCTATTTATTCAGCATTTTCTTGAATTTTATTTGTTCATAAAATTTATCATCCGATTTATTTCAAGCCTATGTCTCGTATCCAAATAATTCTATGTCTCTTTTCCTTTTTCTCGAAATAACTTGTTTCACAATTTTTTTAAACAATTCTGACAGAAACCAATGCTAACAAGAAATTGTTCTTTTAATTTAAAAACATTGTTTTGTATTTTTTTGTTTTTGTTTTATGATTATTGGCTAAATACAAGTTTTAAACTTTTTTCAAAAGAGTAATGATTAAATTTTTTAATAGGGTGTTCTAATGTTAATGACGGAATATCCAAAAGAATGATGATGAAAAACGATTTCTAAAATTAAAGCTATATTATTACTTTAAAATAAAAATAACTTGAAAATTATAACTCTTAAAAGTTTTTTTTTCTCAGAGTTTATTTTTTTTTTTTATCTGGTGCATAGCCAAAAATTATGAGAAAATTATTATTTGTTAATTTTAAATAAAAAAATTTGTTTTTATTTTTAAATTGCGGTTTCAAACTATTTAGCTTAAAAATCGTAATAAATGACGCCCGTTCACCTTTGTGATTTATAATTTGTATTTAATATACGTTTTTATTATTTGATTCAATCTTGAAGCATTTGAATGAACGGGATTAAAAATAGTTTTCAAAATTTTCTTGAAATTAAAATGGTAATTATTATTATTATTTTTTTTGTTCGCTACAAATTTTCAAAATTATTGGTTTAAAACTTATTTTTTCATTCTAAAGTTTTTATTTATATTAATTTTTTATTTAACTGAAATAAAATAAATTAAATAATCATGTGTGTTACTTCTATTATCAATCGTTTGATACGTCTTTGATTAGTTAAAATTCGAAACAAGAAATGCCTATTCTTCAAATTAACTCAATACGCTGTCAGTTTATATGGATTTTTATTTTAGAATAATAATTATTTAGTATCGTTATTGTTTAGAAATAATAATGATTTTTTTATGTTATCGATTAATCTATATTATTGATTACTGGTTGGCAATTCAATTGATTACTAATTTTATACATATTTCTAGATTTTTTCTTATGACTTATTTGTTTTCTTTAATTAAGGTATTTAAAAGTATCTTATATAAATGTTTTACTGTATTAAAATATCATTTGTTTAGTTAGATTAGTTTTTCAAATCATGATATTTTATGTTGTTATATCGAGAATGTTTATTTTGCATTTTTTTTTTTTTTTAACTTTTCACTGACATTTTTTGTTTAAAGTTTCAAAATTTCCTTTTTTTTTTGGTAACTTAAAATTTTATTTTAAAATTATCAAATTAAAAAATCCTTTTATTGGAGATAAAAACTCCGGGTCAAATCAATTAGTTAAGGAAATAATGTGTAAGAATAAATTGTTATTTCAAGGGAAATGAGAATAATAGAGTTTTGTGGTTTTAACAAAACATGATGTTTAGGAATTACGTAACAAGGCAGAAATATTTCATGAAATAGAAATCCAAAGTTGTAAACAGATCTGCTATGAAGAACATTTTATAAAGAATCAACCGTAAAAATATTATAACAATAGGACCAATATTAAAACTAATTTTAAAATTTAATTTGAAATATACTTCGTAATATATGTATTAATTTTCTAAATATTTTTTTTTATAAAATGAATATAAATAATTTATTTTCTATTTTGCTTCGCTAATATTTCTCATTCATAAATTAATTCATATTATTAATATACATAAATCTACATTATTAATATTTTTAATTTATAAAACTGCCTTTTCACTTCTGAATTGTCGTAATTTTTTTTTTTATGTGTTATTTTTATCTGAATTTTGTTTTTATCAAAATTATTATTGATTCAAGATTTTTAGGTAAGGGAGAGATTATTAAATAACAGCTTTAGAATGATAATTTATACATATGTATATCTATATCTATCTATCTATCTATATATATATATATATATATATAAAGCTCCATAATTGCATATTCTTATGTAAATAGAATAGGCAACAGAGAACGTACATTAAAACATGTTCAAAAGGGTACTAATGACTTCACCCTTAAGTGTAGTATTATTATTATTTCATTGTGTAATTTGCATTATTAAAAAAATGTAAGCAAACCAAAAAATTACAACTTACCGCACATCCTGGCTTTAGAGGTGTACAGAAGGGAATTGGAGTTAATAAATGTCCTCCCTACAAAAAAATAATGACTAATCTAAAAAAATGGTATTTTTGAATATAATTTTAATTGTAAAATTTTTGCTTTGCTGTTCTTTAGTTAAAACGAAATTAAACATTGCACCAAATTATTTTTAAATGAGCTACATTTCATAAGATTTAAAATTTTCTCTTATTTAGAAACGAACAATTCAAATTGAACGATTCTTTATTTTCTAGATTAAATTCTCAATAGAAAGAAGTACCAAGTTACATCAGTTCAATGTATATCTGTGTAAGCCGACGAGTCAGATATTAGCTAGAACAGGGTGAACTTGTGAAGACCAGTAAATATTACGGAGAAATATAATATTATATTTACAATATATATCACTTATACATATATTATATTCACTCTAAATTGATTGCACATAATCGAACATAATAAAAAAATGTTGCTGCCTTTTTTATTAAATTAATAGTCAAGTTGTTACTTTTTTATTAAACTCTTGCTCCATATTTCCGTTTTCAATAAAAATCTACAACTCTTTAATAAATTACATGATATAAAAACTTTTTTAAAGTAAAATTGACATATAATAAAGCGAGCCGCTAGAAAAGCAACGACAGGTGCATTCTTCATCAAGAAAATAATTTTGTTGCCTTTATAAAGCTGGTTAAATAAGACAACATTGTCAAATAAGATATTAAAAATTCCGAATATGTTTAATGCTCACTTACTGTCTCTGTTTGCCAGTAAGTGTCAACTATTGGACACCGCCCTTCTCCGACTATTTTCTGATACCAGAACCAAGCATCACGATTAATGGGTTCGCCTACAGATGCAAGAACTTTTAACGAACTGCGGTCATACCTGGAAGCAAATACAGAGATCAACAGACAAAAAATGTAGCAAACTTTCAGGCATACTTAATATAGAATGGGTGCTTTTCTTTAAATTGGTAATTTAAACATGTGCCTAATTATTATAGCATTATCTATCTTATCTATTTTCACCAATCTTTATATAGCATCATTAGTTGATTTGCACAGAAAGAATTCAAGACTAATATAATGGCGAAAAACTTTATAAACTCCAACTAAAGTACCAAGTGGCTAATGGTCTGGCCATTGGTATAACAGGCTTCAGGTTCGAATCCTAGCGGTGACATGGATGTTTGTTAGTGGTTCGGAATCCACTTTAAACTCTATGTCCAATTGTAGGTCCCTATCTGTTTAGCCCTCGCGTGCACAAGATGACCGTAAAGCGACAAACAAACAAACAAAAAAACAAAAAACAAAAAAAAGGGAAACCACTATTTCATTAGATAAGCATCAACTCACAATTCACTGATACATCTCGAATATCATTTGCCTATACTGTAATCTTTAATTAATAAGTTTATACGCTAACACATATACTTATGCGCATTTTAAGTTTTTTTTTTTCTTTCCAAATTGGCGTGCTAGGTATTTATACTAGCTCCTCGGTGGATGATGAAAGAACAATATCTTCTGTTAGGAATTTTAGGAGAACCGCCACGCATTTATATGTCACACAGTAGAAAATGCGAAATAATTTAATTATTGATGTGAGACGTTTACATAATTACAAATACCATCGCCCATTCCTGAAAGCAAAGACTGCAATGTATATCGACAATGGATTCGAGCATAACTTTGATCACATTATCATTGAACTATTCGCATACTCGGAAATATAAACTTGATAATGATTTTCATAAGTGTTTATCTTCTTTTTCAAAGGCGAAACAGCCCCATGGTGGGCCAAGGCCGTCTGCCTACTGGCAAATTCCGAGACATGAGATGTTTTTTTTTTTACTGGGTAGGGTTTGTCAACCCTACGACGAATGTTCTATAATCATATTAGACTGAGACCTACAGTTTAAAGTTGATTCTGAACAATTACAAACATCCAAGGCATAGCAGGGAGTCGAACCCGATGTGGCACCGAGCGCTAGATAAGCGTTTCTACTGGATGAGAATAGTCGTAGATTACACTTTGGTGTTCAAAATTAAGCATATTTTGTCAATTTTCTCGATATCTGTCGATTTATACAAAAATGAAAATGCTGGAGATTTTTGGTTTCAATTGTAAATTTATAAAAAAGAATTAAAAGTAAATGAACGGTGCAGTTTAATGTATTTCCTAGTTTTATGGATTTTTTTCAGATGATGCAAATCAATCATACTTGGTAACGTAAGCATCATCGTATCTCATTAAAGTTCGTATTGCAGTTGGAGCTGTGTAGAAGTGGGTTGCACCGTATTTTTCGACGACTTCCCAGTAACGCCCTGCATCAGGATGGGTAGGCACGCCTTCATACTAGGTAAAATAAAGGAAAAGATATGAAAAAAAAAAAAAACATGTCATCTTTCCCTAATTAAAGGAAAAGATGTTATTTTTTTGGTTACATTGATTAAATGCATTGCTTTTATTAATTTATACATAAAACTATATTGCTTTAATATCCGTAAATTGCTTTTCATAATATGTTAGAATAATTATGAATATCGTTATTATTTTTTAATAAATCTTTCAGAAAAATTTTAAAGAATGAATAAATATAATTTAATTTCTAGGAATTTTCAATTTTATATTTATGAATATAATACATTTATAACAATGTTCTTGACCGTTGTTGTCATTCCTTAAAATTTATTCTGAAGAAAATATCTTAATAAACTTTACAACCTTTTTGAAGGTTTTTATCAGTAAATATTTCCTTTTTCAATACCGATCCAAATAAAAATTTCAAAATTTATAAAAGCAATCTAGAAAGTAATTTAAAATATAATTAATTAAATTTCAAATAAAAACATTAATTAGTGTTTTGGGATTTGATAGTTTACTTTAATGTCATTTACATATGATACTATTATATTTGATAATAATTTAATATCTTTTTTTTTATATACTTTAATTTTCATAATATATCTAGTTGCTTTATGAAATGTATTTCAACACTAAATTTACGGTCTTTGAATACTTATCATT